>OZ036001.1:5391106-5476106 GCA_964035015.1 Corallium rubrum
GATCTTGACCATTGTTACATAATACAATAATAGTTTGCGCAATTTGTCTCACTTTTTTTACTTTTTTTTTGGTGTGTGTGTGTGGGGGGGGGGGGGGGGTGTACTCTCATATATAAGGGGTACTGGTACATGTCACCCTATGGGGTATGGTTTTTTAACTCTGGGGTCTGGGATAAGGTATACAAATTGTCCATTTTGGTCTGTAACAGGTTGCATATTTTGGTCTGAGATAGGGCATGGATGCCAATGAGACACCAGTGCTGGGATAGGTGATTGATTTTTTTAGTTTAGGTCTGGTGTAGTGTATGAAAAATCACCTTTTTAGGTCTGGGATAAGGTCCGAATTTTGAGGTCACGGCAGCATACCCCTACCCAACATTTGCCAGAGTATCCCCCACCCCCAGGGAAAAATTGCACTGTATAACTCTACCAAAAGTTTGATCACAAATAGTAACTTTCCCTGCAAGTCAGAGCCCCCTCTCAACCTATGCAGGCTAGTTCAGGGGACCCAGGTTGAGAATCTTGGCAAGATCTTGGCAAGATTTTTCAAATATCCTGCAAGATCTTGTCATGATCTTGCAGGATCTTGGCAGGATCTTGGCAAGATCTTGGCATGATCATATTAAAACTAATAATAAATCTTGTCAAGATCTTGGCAAGATCATATAAAGATCTCATCTTGGCAAGATCTTGGCAAGATTATGGCAAGATCTTGGCATTATCATATTAAAACTATATAATAAATCTTGGCAAGATCTTGGCAAGATCATATAAAGATCTCATCTTGGCAAGATCTTGGCAAGATCTTGCCAAGATCCTGTGTGATAGAATAATTGGCAAGATCATTGCAATATAATGACAAGATCATAGTATATGTTATGAACTCCTTGTAAAACTTTGGCAAGATCATAAAATTAAAATTATATATTAAATCTCTTGGCAAGAAAATAATTTTTTTGAATCGCCTTTTAAAATCAAAATGGTGGATGAATAAAATTATATCCAAATGGCCATTTGGATATGGCCACAGGGAAAGAGGCCACTACCTGGCTTATCCTAGTTATTACCAAAAAATAACAAATTGTGGGAAAATGACCACCAAAAAAAACATATTTTTTGGATATATATATATATAATTTTATTCATCCGCTATTTTGATGGAGCACGTTGGTAATCACGCATGTACATGTGGGCATGTGGAAAAATTGCATCGCAACAAGTTTGCATAGCCTGATATAAATATGATAATTAACCAACCAATCACAGCGTTTGTAAGATGTAAGTAGCAACTAAGCGATTATTTTAATACAAGCAATGTTTTATTATTCAGTTATGAAATATATAATAAGCAATTATTTTTATAATTAAATTAAGCAATTATTTTTATACACTATTTTATCATTTTATAGAATATAATAAGCAATTATTTAATAATTAATAAATAGATTTATTTACCAATTGTATCACGACCAAGTCCTTTGGCACCGATTGGCACTCCAGATTTCTCCAACTTTCCTTCCAATCGCACTTCAAGCTTACCGTAGGTTTCCTTCAAATATTCATCAGTCCATAAATGAAAAGCCTTAGAGTGCCTAGCAGCGCCACGAAACACAACAGGTTTCGAGATTTTGACGTACTTATTCCAGAAATCTAAAGGATGTGGAATATCTGACCTTTCTTCGACGGCTTCAGGAGGACGATGAGAGCCAAGTGGTAGAAGATGACCCTTGGGAGTTACAGTAGCAAAATACTGTTTTAAATATAATAATTTAAATAAAACAAGAAGTCGAAGTCCTGAAACCAACATTGACATTTTGTTCCGTATTGGTCACCCGCTGACAGAAAGCAAGGAGAATATGGGCTCGACTCTCGAGATCAACCGCGTGGCTGACCCAGTGAACTCGAATACTGGATGTAAGTTAAAATCTGATACCTGGAACCATAGAAATCGTATAAGTACTAGAGGGGGCATTGGCGAAAAAATTTGGTAACCACATGGCAGTCGCCATTACCTTAGTCCGACCCAACCAGGCAACACGATCTCTTACCAAAATTAAGTGTATATCTTAATTGTAAAATAGGGCTCGAATTAAGACATGGCCTTAATTTTAAAAATAAGGGCTACAATTAAGACATGGCCTTAATTTATCTGTCCCACAAGCGGGATGTTAAACTTGAACACATAAAGCTAAAAATCCTAGAGGGGTGTTGTGGTCGGAGGTTTAGGGTCCGGGGGTTTTTGGTTAGGTTTAGGGCTACGGGGGGGGGGGGTGGTTAGGTTTAGGATTACCGGGGGGTTGTGGTTAGGGGTTGGGGTATGGGCATGGGGTATGGGGGATGAGTTTTCCTTTAAAATTTAGGATTATCCCGAATTCTAGGCGAGTTGAGAATTAAGAATAATCCTTAATTTTGGATGTGGGGTCGACCTGAACCAGGGCGGTGAAACGGCAATGGGCGCGCTATCATGAATAACATGAATCAGTAACATAAATGTCACTCGATAAATTAAAAAGTCATTCACTTTCATGTGTCGAGAGAAAAATACGTCCAAGGTGTCCGTTGTAACGAGAGTAGAACAATAAAAATGTTTGTTGTGGACCACATGAAGTGTCCGCAATTGACGGTATACCGAAAAAGTTGGCGGCGGTACATTTAACCACAATACTTTGCGACTTCAAATCGGCTCAAATAACAACTAAACATTGCTTTATATGCTAAGATGGATTAAGTAAGCAAGAACTTCATTCCTACCAAAGTTGATCGCTTTAAAACCATATGGTCCAATAATTCTGCAAGAAACAATATTTACTGCACGCAAAGGATTGTGGTTAAATGTACAAGTCGCCATCTTTTTCGGTACGGTCAATTCCGTAATGGCCTGTAATAGTGAGAGTTATTTCAATACGTTTCATAGAAGTAATTTCGGCCGGGGATTTACCAACTGTCCTTAATAGCGGGTGTCCGTAATAGCGGGGTGTCCGCAAGGCGAGAGTTGACTTGGTTTTCCCTTTTAGATAGCTGACTGGCCTAACTATTAGGTTCTGTCAATCCCGCAATGTAGTATATAGTCGTGGCTATACACCCGTAAGAATGACAGAATGTTGCTAGGTAGCAACTGTTAAACAACTTGTTAACCGTTACAGTTGATTTCACATTACTTTACCGCCGTGTGTTGCGAAGTTCGTTGGGAAGTTCCGAAGTTCGTTCGGAAGTTCGGAATTACGTTGCCAAGGTTGAAAAATTATCCAATCATAACGAGTTTTGATCGACAGCTCGCAATTTGATTGGATAATTTTCCAACCTTGGCAACGTAATTCCGAACTTCCGAACGAACTTCGGAACTTCCCAACGAACTTCGCAACACACGGCGGTAAAGTAATGTGAAATCAACTGTAACATCCTTATATTAATTCTCAATATGGCTCGTTCAACTCCTCTCATTGTACTGGGAATCTTTGCTTTATTCGCTCTTTACGTTACACAAGCAATCGTCTTGTCGGCTATAATGGCTGGACATATAAACAGGAATTATTGGCTGTTCCTCCTGGCATACGTACCGTCTTTTGTTATGGCGGTCTGTTTCTTTCGCATTAATTGTTCTTCAGGTGCCGAAGACGACGAAAGTTACGTCTGGGCTATATCTATATGGTTCCTGTATCTCGTGTCATTTGTGCCAACAGTTGCCGTTATTTTTTCCAAAGTGGTCGAAAACCTCAGCTATTCCGACGATCTTGGACCAAACGCTTTAAGAACGATGCTCTGTTTTGCGCCAGCTTCACTCATCCTTCTTCTCAGCACCACAATTTCACCAAAACATTGGAAGTTTATTTTGACTCTCTCCTTGACTACTGCTTTGGACCTATTCGATGGCATTGAAATGTTGGAATTAATTCTACTAAAAGAGAAAGGCAGTATTGAGATCGACAACCACACCAAGAGTGCCATTATTGCCTTCGCTTGTATCAACTTCATAGTTTCACAGCTATCTTTGTTGCGATACAAGATTACTAGAGCCACCGAAGGTGGTGTCGAAAAAAGAAATGAAATGTTGTCTCTTATTCGAGCGTCCATTCAAATCCTGCTTATCAATTTACCTTGTCTTGTAATCAGAATCTATGTGTGGGTTGACCAAAGCTACGAGGCTTCGATATTTATAACAAAGAACGTAATTTCACTTGTTGTTGGTATACTGGAAGTTGGTGTTTTGCGTGAGTGGTTTGAATGTGGACCTGGACAAAATGGACAACAAGCATGATTCAACAAATTACAAATATTTTGTAAAGAATTTATATAGAAAGAAGTTAGAATTGAATACATGCATGTAGTTCTTGGAAGAGTTCGTGGTTCCTCGAAAACTGAAACCGCGAAACATTCATATAAAATTATACTAAAAGAAATTGCTTCGCTTCTTTTTGTAATTCACTATGGTTGTAGTAAATAGGAAAGCATTGTTTTACCATTTATAACTGCTTTAATAATTAAACATTGGAACTATATTGTATATTATTACAGATGTTTAAAAATTCCTCGTTGACAATAAATATATTGTGATTGCACGGCAAACACATCACAACACATGCACGCCCCTGTTTGGAACACCTGCTACGCATTCTTGTCCCCAGCGTCCACGATCCTTTTGGTCAGCACCAAAAATTGGAACGTCCGCGATTTCAAGTGCGCATTTTGCAGACATCTGGTGTTTCTGCGCAGTCTTCACTTATTGGGTTCTGACGCCGCAGAATGCAATTGCGTCCTCGTTACTCCTCGTGCCAGCCGAAAGCAACCATGATGTTCAAGTTACGCCGCATTCCAAATAGTAATAAATGTCATAAATGACTTCGTCATGCAATTGTCAACCTGGCAAATGAAGCGTCGTAGATTGTAGAAACTTTTTAGAACTTTTGACTGGAGATTTATGAAACTTGGAGAATCAGATTTCAGGGAGTTATTACAATTTTTTGATACATTTAGAAGACTGGAAGGACTTAAGACTCGGTATGAGTAAACTACTTTGTCTGCTTTTCACAGTTCGCTGCAACTACTAAATGAATCAATGATTTCAACTGGCGGGAATGTTTTCCAAATATATTCGAGTATTTTGTCACGTGATCTTCAGTTTTGTCCAAGAGCTCTCGGACAGTAGGAAAAGTATGGGACCGAGTAGTTTTACATCCAGGTTTGCAATTTTGCCACCAAATTGATCCAGATGGCAACCTGCAAATGGTTACCCGATTTTGGCCCCAATAGACCGATTGCAAAACTCCCAGCTGGAAGCGAGGCTTTTCGATGGTTACCGTTTCTAGGGCCTGATACACGTTAGTTTCTTGGCCATTATTATTGGTGTATTATAACAACGGCCGATAATTAAAGTAACGTAACATCGGGCCTTAACAACGGTAAGTGGGTAACCACCTAAAAGCCTCGCTTCCAGAAAGTTTTGCAATCGGTCTATGCCCCCTTTATAAATGATATTGGGCATTTCACTCGATTACATAGCATGTTCTAAGGATTTAGGGTGAAGGAAAATTCGTGTGTAGAATATATACATTTTAAGACCAAACTGGTACGTAACTAACCGCTGGCATCAATGACGTTGGCTTCAGTTTGGTTTTCCCTCCTAGTTAGCTGACTGGCCTAGCTATTGTTCTCAGTGCCAATCCCACAATGCAATTGTAGCTATAAATCGTTCACACCCGTAAAAATGTTGCTGGGTACACACGTAAAAACGCACAAGCTGTTACATACCTGCAAGCAAGTTGTTACAAGGCTGTTCAACACGCTGTCACCGTGATGTGTTCGCACTGGCTGTCCCAGTGTGTTAACATGTCTGTAACAGGGTTGTTGACAACTTGTAACAAGGCTGATGACTCCAACAGACTGATGACAAGTTGTTCCAACAACCTGTTGCCGCTCTGCACTTAACAAGTTGTTAACAGGCCGTTGCTAACAACGTTGTAGCAGCTTCTTGAATGAACAGCATTGTTACAACTTGTTAACAGCCTTGCTACCGACCTGTTGCGAACACATCCTGTTGACAAGCTGTGAGATTTTTACGTGTGTAGCATATATGCATTGCGTAATATACCGAGACGCGGTTAATAATAATAATCACTGACGTACTCTGTATTTCTCAATGGCTCGTTCAAAGCCTCTTATTAAATTGGGAATCATTACCTTAACTATTCTTTTCGTTGCACAAGTCGTGATCTTGTCGATGATAATGGCTCAACATATAAGCCTGCTGTATTGTTTGGTCTCCGTTTTGGCATATATACGGCCTATTGTTCCGGCGGCCTGTTTCCTTCGCAACTATTTTTCTTCAGGTGCCGAAGACGACAAGACGGTCCGTTATGTCTGGCTTATATGGTTCCTGTATCTCGCGCCATTTGTACCAATAGTTGCCTTTATATTTTCCACCGTGGTCGAAAAGCTGAGCTATACCGACGCTCTTGGACCAAACGCTTTAAGAACGATACTGTGTTTTGCGCCAGCCTTACTCGTCCTTCTTTTATATATCACAATTTCACCAAAATATTTTCAATTCATTTTAACTCTGTCCGTGACTGTTGTTTGGGACCTATTCGACGGCATTGAATTGTTGGAAAAAATTATACTAAAAGAGAAAGGCTCACGCCCCCCCCCCCCCCCCACACACACACACCTGCACTTGACCTCTCGCTACGGGCCTGATCAGATTCTGGAATCGACTAGCCGATATTCATGCCAGGGTCATTTTCGCCGACCTCCCAACGTGGGGGCAAAATACCCTAGGTACGAGTTTGATTGATTTAGGATATAGAGTAGGATAGAGTAGCTCAAAATATATAGAAATACACTAGTAGAAGTTTTTTGGACGCTGGAAGGACCAAAGACTCGGTAAGAGTAAAATACTTTATCTGCTTTTCACACTTCGCTGCACCTATTCAATGTTTTCAACTAGCGGGAATGTTTTCCAAATATATTGGAGTATTCTGTCACGTGACCTTCAGCTTTTGCCGGTTTTCCCGTCTTTCCGCATCCGTCTCAGATCACGAACACCGTGAAGACGAGAATAAAACTAAGGGGGTCATTGGCGGGGAACTTCCAGTGAAAAGCGGGTAACCCATTGAAGGCTGTACTCCATATATCTTCTAGAATTCATGATTTTCGATAATTGTGAAATGGCCTGGAATTAACAATAATCGTGAATTTGAAAGAATTAATTCCCAACCCCTGACCCTAAACCTTACCACAAGCCCCCGGAAACCCTAAACCTAACTACAACCCTCCAGGACAACATGATCTCTTACCAAAATTAAGCGTATATCTTAATTGTAAAATAGGGCTCGAATTAAGACATGGCCTTAATTTTAAAATAGGGCTCAAATTAAGACATGGCCTTAATTTATCTGTCCCACAAGCGGGATGTTAAACTTGAACACATAAAGCTAAGAATCCTAGAGGGGTGTTGTGGTCGGGGTCTTAGAGGTGGGACTTTTTTCCTGAGGGTTGTGATTGGGCTTAGGGCTACCGGGGGTTGCGGTTCGGTTTAGGGTTGCCGGGGGGTTGTGGTTAGGGTTAGGGTTTCCGGGGGGTTGTGGTTAGGGGTTGGGGGTATGGGGGAGAGTTTTCATTTAAAATTAAGGATTATCCTTAATTCTAGGCGAGTTGACAATTAAGGATAATCCTTAATTTTGGATGTGAGGTCGACCTGTCCAGGAAGAAAGTTATTATCTTTCTGGCCATCCCAATCCCACAATGCAATTGTAGCTATGAATCGTTACACTCGTAATTAGAATGACGAGATATGGTTAGTATACAGAGACTAAAGCACTATAAGCACTGTACTCTGTATTTCTCAATGGCTCGTTCAAAGCCACTTATTATAGTAGGAGTTTCAATCTTATTTTCTCTTTATGTTATACAAGTAGTGATCTTGTCGGTGATAATGGTTCGACATATAAGCGTGTATTGTTGGTTCTTCGTGCTGGCATATATACCGCCTATTCTTCTGGCGGTCTATTTCTTTCGCAAAGTTAATTCTTCAGGTGCCGAAGACGACGAAACGGTCCGTTACGTCTGGGCTATATGGCTCCTGTACATCGTGCCAGCCTTTGTACCAATAGTTGCCGTTATTTTTTCCATTGTGGTCAAAAACCTCAGCCATTCCGAAGATCTTGGACCAAACGCTTTAAGAGCGATGCTCTGTATTGCGCCAGGCTTACTAGTCCTTCTTTTAAACATCACAATCTCACCAGAACATTTGAAATTTATTTTGACTCTCTCCGTGACTGCTGCTTTGGACCTATTCGACGGCATTGAAATGTTGGAAATTATCCTACTACACGAGAAAGGCATCCTTGAAATCAACAACCACACCAAGAGAGCCATTATTGCCTTCGCTTGTATCAACTTCATAGTTTCACCCCTATCTATGTTGCGATACAAGATTACTGGAGACACCGAAGGTGACGTCAAAGAAAGAAAGAATACGTTTCTTATTCGAGCGTTTATTCAAATGCTGCTTATCAATTTACCTTTTCTTGTAATCAGAATCTATGTGTGGGCTGACCAAAGCTACGAGTCTTCGGTATTTATAACAAAGAACGTAATTTCACTTGTTGTTGGTGTGCTGAATGTTTGTGTTTCGTTTGACAGCTGCAAATGTGGGCCTGAATAAAACGGAGAACAATTAATAAAAACCTATAAAAGCATGGAAACATGACTCAACAGATTACAAGTATTTTGTAAAGATAGAATTTATATAGAAAGAAGTTAGATTATAATTGAATACATGTAGTTCTTGGAAGAGTTCGTGATTCCCCGAAAACTGAAACCGGAAACACTCATATGAAATTACTAAAGAAACTGCTTCGCTTCTTTTTATAATTCGCTATAGTTGTAGTAAATAGGAAAGTATTGTTTTACCATTTATAACGGATATTGTATATTATTACATTCTAAAAATTAAAGATGTTTAAAAATTCCTCGTTAACAATAAAAATATTGTCCACAGAATAAGGATCAACCAGAAGTCCAACTCTCTGTCGGCACCTTTGATGTAAGCGTCCTCGGGAAATGTCGGCCTCGCGATCCCGGCGCCATTTTGAAAGTAAGTGCACCCGGGAAAATAGCCCTCTCGTCCTTGCGACCCTCGGGCTCCTGTATTCAATTACTCTTGGCCTTCGTGTGATCTTTAATTAACTTTATATTGTTATCTATCTATATAAATAATATTTAGTTAAGTAAACAAGTAATTTACTTTAGAAAACGTTTCGTTGGAGATGAAATTCTTTGACCACGAGGTTATTAAAACTTCAGTACGCGGATACTACGGGTAAAAGTCCGTGGCAAATTAGTGATCATACCTTTTGAACATATGAAAAAATATTAAAATTTTTATGGTCAATGGTGAGAACATTTTGAACATTTTAAAAAGTTACAGGTAACACTATGATTTGAACTATATACCGAATGAAAGCTTATAAAATTTCTAACAACATACGTACTCGATGTATTTCAACAATGCGTAGTTCCGAAATTTTTAGCCATCTTTCTCTATAAACAAGTGTGTCGGCATCATCGAGAAATGTAAAACTCAGCTTCGTGAGTACAGGACTTTTTGCCACGGACTTTTACCCGTAGTATCCGCGTACTGAAGTTTTAATAACTTCGTAGTCAAAGAATTTCATCTCCAACGAAACGTTTTCTAAAGTAAATTACTTATTACTTAATTAATATTATTTATATATGTATAGATAACAATATAAAGCTAAATAAAAGGTCACAAGAAGGCCAAGAGTAATTGAATACAGGAGCCCGAGGGTCGTAAGGACGAGAGGGATAATTTTCCGGGTGCACTTACTTTCAAAATGGCCGACTGGCGCATGCGCATAAAAATAATGGGACACTTTTTTCCGCGAGTTGGACTTCTGGTTGATCCTTATTCCGTGTATTGTCCGTCTTGTCCCCAGAGTCCACGATCCTTTTGGTTAGCACCAAAAATTGGAACGTCCACGATTTCAAGTCCGCATTTTGCAGACATGCGGTGTTTCTGCGCAGCCAAAAGCAACCATGATGTTGAAGTTATCATGTTTAATTTGCATTTCCAAATGTCATAAATGGCTTCTTCAAGCAACCTGGCAAATGAAGCGTCGAAGATTGTAGAAACTTTGTAGAACTTTTAAGTGAAGATTTACTGCGATTTTCAGTTCAGAGCCTGGAGATAGTTTTATTTAAAAGTTTGATCGTTGAAACGCGCAAGTTCGAAACGTTGTCATGTGAGAATATGAATGTTGTCATTGGCAAATTTATAAGTTTGGGTACGAGGTTGATATCAAAAGAGAAAGTGAAACATTAGTACTAGCAATAAGCCCTGAAATTTGATGCTTCAAGTTTGATACTGCGATTCTATCATGATTGGGAGGCAGAAGATCCCATGAGATAGCACAGCGCATGCGCCAATCGTTGTACAGTTATCGTCAACCGAGGAAGACGTACTAAAAAAAATCTTCTACAGATATAATACAGTAACTAACGTCGTTAGTTCATTGTCACTGGTACAGAAGGCAACGCAGTTGTCTTGTCTTTTCTTGTTCTATATACCAGTTTATATAGTCCTAACGAAGTCAGGACAAGACGGTATCAAAGTCCTAACGAAGTTAGGACCTCTTGCTCAATTGCCAGCATGGCTGAGTCTAAGCTGTCAAGACAAAGGTTCGCCACTTTGCCCTCAACTGAAACTGGTCAAGAAGACCAAGCAGTCGATACCGCTACAGTATTTAATGTTCTGTTGAAAGAGATGAAGCAACTTAACGAAAATTTTGTTTCGTTTTCAACGCCGCTTGATGACGACGTAGTCATAGACATTGGCGAGGAAGAAGAGGGGCAAGATGGCGACCCCAACCAGGTTGGCGAGATCCGTGGAGACATCGATAACGAGTCTTTGGATACTCGAATTGCAAAATTGACGCAAAAGCCATAAAGGCAAAGAGCTCTCTCTTCCGCAGAGGTTCTTTCGGAGATCGGCTTTGTCGGGGATCGTCGGAGATGCGTCGAAATCGTCAGCTGAACATAAGGAGGGCGGTTCGCCCGCACTACTTATGTCCAGCTGACGCCTCCAAGCATCTCCGTCCTCCGACGACCCCCGAAACCTCCAATCTCCGAAATTTAACCTCTGCGGAGGAGAGAGGGCAAAGAACCGACAGGAGGGCTTGCGAACGAAAGCCTTGCTGGTATTGTACACAGCTTGCTAAAAGAAAAGCTCCCCGACGCAAAATTTCGGACGAAGATTGGGCTGTATCCCTGACCTAATAATGTTGGCGACCTAAAGCCACCGCGAGTCAATCCACTGATCTGGTCTCAACTCTAGCTCAGCGCAGGTACGAACACAGGACTCCAAAGCACAAAAGACACAGAGTGCCCTTTGCCCTTATGGGGTCGATTGCCGCCATGATCAAAGCTGCTGATTTGGCGCTAAAACAACAACAGCAGGACAAAGACCTTGTCACCGTGTTGACAGATTGCATCGCATTGGCAGTGCAAAGTTTCCATGATATGAATATTGCACGACGCCAAGCGATGAAGGGTGACCTGCATCACGACTATGCTGCCTTGTGCGGCTCCACGACATTGCAATCACCTTCAGAGTATCTTTTTTGACACCAACAAGCTTACAAAGAAAGTTCGCCAGCCTTCTCGGGGAAAAGTGCAAAGCCAAAGACACCACAGTGAGCAGCGTTCCTCCCCATATCCTCAAGAGACAAGGCCAAAGGAATACTGGTAGTTCCCTTTTGGCCAACACAGTCATATGGTTCCCCCTGCTTTTTCAACTGTTGTACGACAATCCAAGAACTTGTTTACCAAGCCCCAAGCTGCTTCAGCACTCCCCCTGGGAGCACACACATCCCCTGCACAAAAAATTGCATTTGATGGTGTGTTCGCTCTCCGGAAATCCTTCGGAAAATTTGGTCTTTCTGCAGAGGCAACAGAGGTTGTCATGGCTTCATGGAGATCAGGGACCCAGAAACAATACAAGACCTATATCGAACAGTGGATGGAATTTTGTGATAAAAGGCATATCAATTACTGTTCACCCAATGTAAGTGATGTAATTCATTTTCTAATGCACTTATATAACAATGGCCTAAGTTATACTATACGATAAACACAGCACGGTCAGCATTGTCAGCTGTTGTAGAGATGAACAATGGGGAACGAATTGGCTATCACCCTTTGGTTTCCAGATTTCTTAAGGGAATTTTTCAGACTTGGGCACCTACACCAAAGTATAGTCACATCTGGGATGTTTCAGCAGTTCTCAATTATCTAAGTACTCTATATGCATCCTGTGAAACAAATTTCATTGAAAAACTTAACATTAAAGTTAGTGATGTTATTGTTGCTGGTAACCGGCAAGCGAGGACAGGTTATATACATGCTGAATTTGGTATGAAATTGAATGAGTCCTCCTATGAATTCAAGATATTTATTTATTTATTAAGCTTTGTCACTAGCTTTTACATACACATATATATTAGGTAATCACATTTTAAAGTACATAAAAAGTATCTAAAAGTCGCAGGGTAACCGCAACAGCATATTTGCCAATTACTGCGGGCCCATAAACTAGACGAATAAAATAACGGATTTACGAACTGCAAGAATATTACAAAATTAGAAACAGCAGCGGAGACACTCAATTAAACTACGTGCAGTGTTACATTTCAGACAAATTGTCCTCCATGTCCTGGGATCATCTGGGTCGTATGATGTATATACAGCAGTTCTGTAGTATTTAAGTAAAATTGTTTTAAAGTTATTTAAGCTGTTTGTCTTGCGACGTAGAATGCTTGGCAATGCGTTCCATGTCCTAGCCATTCTTGTGCAAAATGAACGCTGGTGAGTAAGTGTTCTGCATTTTGGTTGACAGAATAGTAAAAGGTCCGGATTATCAGTAAGTCTGGTTTTTCTTGAGGAGGTGTATGGAGTAGTCAGTAGGTAAAACTTCAGGATTGACACATTAAATCGAGGTATTCATTGGCGCCAGAAAGTGATTGGTAGTAAGTTCAATGTTTGTAATCTTTGTTTGTAGGTAGGTGGACAGCGGAAGGGAAGGTTTAAAATTAGTTTGGTAACACGTCTTTGGATTGACTCTATTCTTCTCGTTAACTCTACTGATTGAGGAGACCATACTTGGGTTGCATATCCAAGGTGTGGGCGGACGATTGACAAGTATAAGGTTCGTCGGACTTTAAAGGATTTAAAGGATTTAAAGGATTTATTAAAATCAAACTGATATTGTAACCGAAGGTTAAATTGCATCAGTAATTACAATATATAAATAAAAAACATTTATATTTACAATAAAGTTAAAATGTAGCAAACCTATAAAACTATATATTTACTATTTACTGTTTTCTTTAGAAATAATTTGTGGTAAAAATGAGTTCTTAAATCTGTCCGTTTTACATAAGAAGTTCTTATATTTACATTTTGACCTCATGTCGTAATCTGACGAGGTCTTTGGGATCAGGTGTTCACTAACTTTACTGTTTTTTCCATTCTTCGCAAAGAATTGTTTACATAGTTCTTCACGCCGTGATTTAAGTAACGGGAGTTCAGTGAGCTCACGTGCTTGGCTATAACTTAATGAAGGTAACATAATTTTAAATGCACGTTTTTGGATTTTCTCGATGTCTTCACTTAAATACTGTTGGATGTTAAAATGCCATACTTGGCAAGCATATTCTAAGACCGGTCTTATGATGGTGGTGAAAACCGTGCACAATATCGTCATGTTAGCATTCGATCTTTTTAGAAGTCTCAGCATGTAAAGTCTTTTCCCAGCTTTTTTAACGATTTGATGTACGTGGTCATTCCAATTCATATTATCTTGAAGAGAGATGCCAAGGATACAAGCGGATTTTACGCGTTGTACTGCTACGTCGTTAATCATTAAAGGTGAAAAATTCCGTTTTTCCTTCGAAAAGTCGATGACCATTTCTTTACACTTAGCTATATTTAGCTTCATGTTGTTTGCGACAGTCCAATCATGAATATAGTCCACTAGTTCCTGCAGGTTACTGCTACAGTGAGGTGAAATACTTTCAGTGACCGTGCTATCGTCGACGTACTTCCATCGGTCAGGCCATTCGGAGAGCAAGTCATTAATCATTACAAGAAAAAGAACAGGACCTAGCACTGTCCCTTGGGGAACTCCTCCGTTTACATTATGCCAGTCCGACAAACTGTTGTACAGTTTTACGCGTTGTTTGCGATCTGTAAGAAAACTTTGTATCCATTCAACTATACTTGATGGTACACTCATATCTGATAATTTACGCAAAAGAGTGGTATGGTCAATACGGTCGAAAGCTTTGGAAAAGTCGAGGAGGAAAACTCTTACGGCACTTTTTGCTGCGTCTGACTCACTAAGTAAATGATGGACGAGACTTATCAGGTTGTGCGTCGTCGAAGTGTTTTTTAGTGAACCAAACTGTCTTTTGTCAATTTGTTCCTTAATCGAATCGATCAACCAATCAGCAACAAAACTTTCGCAAATTTTTGACAAGGTGGGAGTTAGTGATATAGGGCGTAGATCGTTATTTATATCGACAGGTGCTGATACTTTTGGAATTGGGATAACATTAGCTTCTTTCCACGAGGTAGGAACAAATGCTTGCTGGAACGAAGCATTAAAGATGGAAGAGACAGGCAAAGCTAAGATGTGAGCGTTGTCCTTCAGTACCCAATTTGGTGTTTCATCAGGGCCAGGTGATTTTGAAGAAGATACAGCAGCCAATTTGTGGTATACATTTTCTTCACTGAAAAAATATTCCGGAAGGGTTAAAAATTGACTACTCTCTGCTTGGGTCTCGGTGGGGGATTGTTTTAGGGGAGACATTTCTTGGGTAACTGATGTAAAGGCGTCGTTAATTTTATTAGCTAGGAGTTTTCCATTGATTATCTCATCATCCACGACCAGGGTTGAGAACGCTTTTTTCTTGGGATATCCTGCGTGTTGTTTAATGCATTCCCACCACCTTTTAGGGTTGGGATTCAATTTCAACTGATCAATCATTTTCTGAAGATGGACAGATCTAAGTTTCGCACGTTCTCTATTTGCAAGGTTACGAAGGTGGCGGTACTTTTCAATGTTCCCATCATGGTAAGCTTTTTGCCGATTTCGAATTATCTCTTTAAAATCGGGAGTTACCCAGGGTTTATCTTTGTCATGTAGCTTCACAGTTTTTGTGGGAAAGAAAATGTCTAAACCTGCGTTTAAAATATTTTGGAAAATGACCAATTTCTCGTTGTGACCGTTGTGAAAATGACCATTACTCGTTTGGTACTTCTCTCACTGTTCTTCGCACAAAACCTAACAACTTATTTGCCAAAGAGCACTGGGTTACAACTTGCTTTGCCCATGTAAGCTCCTTGGTTATCCAAACCCCAAGATCTCGTTCGGTTTCTACCATATTGATGGGCTTGCCTTTGATGTTGTACGGGTACACAAGTGCTTTCTGTTTTCGAGTTATGCTTTGAACTTTTGTTTTCACTTCATTAATTAAACTGTAGACCAGACTGTATTGACCATGTTTCTCTTACACGTAAGTCTCGCTTAATTTTCCAATTTTCCGTTGAGCTTGGAGACCGGACGTTTTATTGAAAAGTGTGATCGTTTTACAATTTGACACGTTCCCATGGAAAATTTGAATGTTTGCGCATTTTGACCAATAGAAATTAAGTGGGATTTTGCCTTAGCTCCACCGCCAGGTGGAGGCAAAAATGCCCTGGGTAAGAGCTTGTTTCGATATGTGACTTTATTGAATATGATAAGCTAGCTAGCACAAGCTAACACCAAATAATTCAACCACAATGTGACCAATACCGGTACCAATAACGTTAGCTTATAACTGAGGTATATTTTGTCACAACTCGTAACGTTCATAACTTCATATTAAGCCATAAAATTTGACTCTCCGAACCATTAAAAAGATATTTGTAGTTGAATATACTCTTAGTCAAAAGTTTTATAGAAACGGTAAACGATGTTCTTACCGCTATTAAAGGGTTTCGGTCCATTCTTTACCCTAAGTTTAATGACTTCCAAAACGCCCCAGTATTGCTAATATGACTGTAGTCTCCATATTGAAGTCAATCTTAAGCCACAGTTCTCATTTTTTTGCCGTTGACGCCATGGGTCGACGGTGCTGAGATTACTCTGAGGCTTATATAAAAAGTATTCTCTTTGTTTTTGTTTTGCAAGAGAAATTATTTTGTTTAATTGTCGTTGAGGTTGGCGCCGTAGATCTTGAAGCATATTTGAATCATTTTATTGTGTTAGAACCAACCAATCAGAATAAGTCTTCATTCGAGCCCAGCCATGCCAGAGTTCCCAATTTTTGGCGCTGACCAAAAAGATCGTGGCCTCTAGGGGCGAGAATGATGAATCAGCTAAAATGACTCGGAAACGCTTATAGACTCATATAGACAAAAAGATTCAAATGGGCAAAAAAGCTATATAGAGTTAGCTTTGTGTCTGGAATCTTGCTAGACGTTTGCAAGACCTTGTCGATAAAAGATAACTGGTTTCTACTCAGGAAAATGCTTCTAAGTGGATAGACCCTTTTACGGTTAGAATTGCATGCTGGGTAATCAGGGAAAACTTGATAATATAAACAGACAAGCATAAGGCTTTTGATGAGTCAAAGAAGATACTAAAAACGAGTTTTATCGAAGAAATTTCAACAATTTATCACCAGTGGATTTTTGTGTCGTTTTGGTGTTCATTTGTAGCTTAAAATGTAATTTAATGTCGTTCGGTTACCACATTCCGGAGTTGTTAATTACCTTTCTCTTTATCTACTGATGATAAATTGTTGAAATTTCTTCGATAAAACACGTTTTTAGTATCTTCTTTGACTCATCAAACGCCTGCTTCTTGTCTGTTTATATTATCAAGTTTGTCCTGATTACCCAGCATGCGATTCTAACCGTAAAATGGTCTATTATCGTCTTCGTGTAAACATTCATTAGCGAGCGTTGCCTTATGTACACATTCCTTTGTCACAAAAGTAAATTTGCAGAATCTCGTGTGGTTTGTCAAATAGGGCGTAGATAAATAGGGTTAGTTAAAAGACAATAAGAAGGAAGACTATTAACCGTGGTCAGACAAGGCATGCATTTAGTGAATAACAAAACAATCAAAACAATTCAAACAAACAAATAATAAGCCTTACATTGTTTAAAAATACGCCTGCGCTAAACGTCGCACACTGATATACGAATTTAATTCAGACGAATTTAATTCGAATTAACTTCATCGGTAATGCGACGTAAATGCGACGTCGAGTTAAACGCCGAATTTAATTGTTTTTATTTGGACTCGTGGACTCTGAAAACGACTTCTTGAAACATGGCGCCGAATTGTCACAGACAGAAGAGAAACATTTAATTCGGCGCGACAATAATTCGTCGTGTAACTCGAACACGCATTATCGTCGCATTATCCATCAGACGAATTTAATTGCCCAGACAAATTTAATTCGTGTGTCGAATTTAATCGAGTTATACATCGCAGTTTCGTCGAATAAAATTCAAACAATTAAAATCGTCTGAATTAAATTCGTCTATTGTGCGACGTTTAGAACATGTTCTAAAGTGGCTATTGGCTCGCCTGAAAAGCTTCTGACGGTACTTTAAGATTTTCTAAACAAACGCGACACACTGGCACACAAACATTATAGCAAACAAATGTCGCCTTGAAAATGTGGGACACCCGATTCATCGTTGACAATGAGGGCGTCCATCCTACATGGAAACGAGGATTAATTAGTTTAATAGTTCGCTTACCTTTTGTTTGACTCCATTAATCAACTTCCAACTTTCGAGTGAGGAACTCCGATCTCCTGGAATTCAACGAACAAGAATAACTTGGAACAAATTAAGGTAAGGTTAATATATATTTGAGCATAAGTTAGCCTATGAGGTCAACAGTAGCCTAATTTTCGTCAAAAAAAACCCAGAAAATGGTTAAACAATTGTGCATTTACACCACTCCAAATTGTCGCCTATAAAGGTAAATAGAAACGTTTTTCGTTAAGCAACTTACAACGGCTGATTTAACAACTTGAGTAAAAGGTTGACAAAGTGTAATAAGTATAGTCTTAATATATAAGTACAGTGTTTTGAAGAAATGTTAGAAAAACCGTAAGTTTGTTGAAAGTATAGAACATTAATAACGCTACTTGAACAGTTGAGATACATGCTATATGTGTATATCATGCAGTATACGATTTTCCCATGCAATAGGGACATATTGACTATAGTATTATAACTGTACTACTTCTACACGCAACATCGTCATCAAAATATCTGATATACAGAAACAATATATACGTAGAATTCCACGCTGGCATCCATGCAAGGACAACTCATTGTAAATTGGCTGCACTCCTATTTCCGCCTAAACACATTCCCTGTGCGCATAGTTCTGTTATCCCTTTGAGGCCTGGACCTGCATTCCCTGTGCTGAAAAACTCGTCTGCATGACGTTAGCCAGATAAAATACTAAAGACTTGTCTTCAGGCTTTAAAGGGTTAATGGAAGGTCTAGAACCACTTGAAAACAATTCGTATCAATGTCTGTACGAATATAATAGGTATAGAACTGAAGGTATAGGGTGTTGATCATTGATTAATATAGATGCAATTTTCAATCCTCATTTCAGTATATGCTTGTGCACGAAAGACTTAAAGAATTGATTGTAGAGTTTTCAGCGAAAGAAAGTTGCGTACACCGTCAAAGAATACATAAAATTTTTCGAATATGGCAAAACTAGAGTGGTGCGTAGGCACGACGTACTTTGCTGCATGTTTGTTTTGTTGATTTGTAAAATCCGTACAGAGGACATTTTCTGACAAGGTAACTTTAACTTTCTAGTGTGAATGACACAAAGTCAAAAAATTGACAAGATTTTCTTAACAACAATTCTTCATCCACTTAAAAGCTTTTCGAAGCGCGACTTAAAATAACTTAATGTTAAAAAATAACTTAAGTATTTCAGTCTGGCTTTTTCAGACTGCGTTCACACGAGTCCGGTGTAGAAGATAAACGGTAAAATGTGGTTACGTTCACACGAAGCCGTCATAATTTAACGACGCTTTGAAGGCGTTCACACGACACCGGAACCTTCTGGTGTATATCCAGTATTTCAATGCTATGCACTGTTTAAATAGCCATATCTCGTCAAAAGTAAATGGAAACGAGAAGCAATTCAAAGAATATTATCCCCCAAGGCGTATAGTGCATTCTAGGTTTACAATTTTAGTCTTTCCGTTAGGAACTCACCTTATTGACTTCATCTTCTCCTATTTACACTGCCTAGTCATTGTTGTAATAATGTTATAATTGTTCAAACAGCAGCACAAGTTCTTAGCAGAAGCTTTCCGAAGTCGAGAAGACAAATAAAGTTTTCCATCGCTGAAAAATACGCCAGCCGTTTGGTTAGGAGCCGAAAATTTAGGAACTGGGTACTAAAGCGGAGCGAAAAAGTGCCGGATCTTGTGTTCACACGACACCGCCAAGGGTTCCGTTTCATTTCGATCCGTCTAGAAATCGTTTTCAAAACGCTCCGGTTAGAGCGCCGTTTTCACACAATTTCGATCCGGAGCCGTGTGAACGCAACGGCGTTTTGTGACTTTTTAGCGCCGTTTTCAACTCGCTCCGGACTCGTGTGAACGGGGTCTCAGTAAGAAGTATAATCCGTTAACTGTGTTCTGTAATGTACCTGAATATCAAAACGAATTAACTGTATTAAAAACGGATTAAATGTTATTATTATATGGCCGGGTTTGATTCCCGGTCCGTACGCAAAACGACACACGCTGATTGATTCCTGAGAGGTCGGGATTTTACGATATTGACCGACCGGTCAATACGCTTTTTTCTCGGCCCTGTAAGTTTTGGCGGAAACATTTCTGAGTTGATTTGAATACAAATAATAGAGAAGTAGGTATCTTTATTCAAATATTCTGAACAATAACATGTGTTGGAACATCACTGCTGGTTTTCTTTAAAGCTGTTTATCTAAAAACACGACAAATAAAAGCCGAACTGGTGTAAATACGAAAGCCAAGAAGCGACACTAAAAAGTCAACAGGTAAGGTAAACAGCATACTCCGAAGACGAAAACAACGCTTGAAGCTTAAAAATAAAATGAACCAATAGCCATATAATAAATTCCTTATTAACCTCGTTTGCTCGCTCTGTACTGGAAAGTATTTGCCCTCGGATTTATCGCACAAACCTCGCTCCGTCTGTACGAAAACCTCAGGCAAATACTTTCCCGTACAGACCTCGCACTCGGTTAATAAGTCTTTATTACTGTTTGGAGGTTTTGCCAGCATATTAGTGCTGTTTGAGAATATAGTCATTAGTATAAACTATAAACCAACTAATACACCATTATAAATGCTACATTCCGATTGGCTAAGCTACTGACAACGAGGTTACAAGCAGTTAGCTGTTTAACTTGTAATTATGTTAAATGGTTATGTTATTTACTCTGGAAACGACTTTTAAACCTCCTGAATTTTCTGGACTCTTCACTCCCTTTAACCACCACTTTTCCAATCTTAGATTCGTACTATAGTTTCAAGACGAACAAACTGCACTTTTCTAACAGAATAAACTTCCCAGCATATTCTTATGTTGTAACAGACTTTCGATGGAAGTTCGTCAAGCTCAATTACTCAGAAAAGATTTCTGAGATCCCAGACAGGGTTCAAACCTGCAACTTTCTAATGACCGGTTAGACTCTCTAACCATTTAGCCACTGAAGCTCAGATGGAGAGCTAAGGCCCGTTTCAAACGTCGAATTTTTCATGCGTCGAATACAATTCGTTAATTAAGTGCATCCTAAAGGCGGTTTTCCACTAGGCGAAAAATGTCGCGCGAAGCGACATTTTCTTTTGTCTCGCAAGCTCTCGAGTGGAACTAATTAGCCAAGACAAAAGAAAAATGTCGAGTCGGTCGACAAATGTCGCCTAGTGGAAAACCGCCTTAAGTTCGACGCGCGTTTGAATCAATTAAATTCGACCGTTTTGATTAAATGCGACATACATACATACATACATACATACTTTATTGTGTTCCTTAATAAGGCTTTTCAACACTAATTTACATGAATAAAATGAAGATTAAAATGTCTTATGATAAAAGTCTACAGATATATAACAATAGTTACAATAAATATTTAAAACTTTCAGTAAACTATTCTATGACTAGGAATAAAAATTGTCTAACATGTCTTTCTTTAATTTTTTCTTAAAACTTGTCAAGGAGGAAACCAGTTTTATTTCATTGTCCAAATCGTTCCACAATTTGACTCCTCTATACTGAAACGTTCTCTGACCAGACGTGGTATTAAAAAGTGGGATTTGAAAAGAAATCCGATTACGCGTGTAACATTCATGGATGTTTGAGCGTTTTTTAAATTTATTACATAAATAAGGCGGAGCTAGATTATAAACACATTTATACATCATAACTATTTCTCTGAATAATAGTTGTTGCTTTACCGGAAGCCAATTTAATTCTCGTAGTTTTGGTGAAATGTGTTCAAACTTTCTAGTGTTTGTCACTATCCTGCACGCAAAATTTTGCACCGATTGCAACTTATTGATATTTTTGGAGGAAGTGTTTGACCAAGCAGTAGAACAATAAAGAAGCTTGTTCATTACCAATGCTGAAACCAAGAGGGATAGGGTTTCCTTATCAAAGCATTTTTTTACCCGGTTGATCTGCATCAATTTAGCCATGCACGAGGAGACCAAATCGGTGATATGGCAATCATACGTTAAATGAGTATCTATCGTTACTCCCAAATCTTTAGCTGAGGATACTGGGCTAATAGTCTCCCCTAAGAAACTCAGGTTCATATCTGAAGGCAGACTTTGAAGCAATTGCCGCGTTCCGATGAGTACGTATTTGGTCTTCTTCGGGTTAATAAGTAACTGGTGTTCAGAACAGCACTTTGCTACTTGGTAGAGATCTTCTTCAAGATGTTGTTTGGCATGGTCTGCGTCTTTAACAAGGAAAGACAGGAACATTTTGGAGTCATCAACATAGGATTCAAGACGGCTGTGACGTGGGGCCAATGGCAGGTCGTTGACATAGATACTAAACAAGAGTGGGGATAAAATAGCACCCTGTGGTACCCCATGAGTGATGTTGAGAGGTGACGAAACAGTTGAACCAATTCGAACAACTTGTGACCTTCCAGTTAGGTAGCTTTCAAACCACTGCACTACAGTAGGAGATGCACCGATGCGACTTAGTTTGTTAAGCAGGATTGGATGACTTATGCTATCAAATGCCTTTGATAAGTCCAGCAGGATGAGTGCTGTTGCTGATTTCTGATCCATAGCCTCCAATATAGTATCGCCTACCAATATGTTCAGAGTCTCTGAGGAATGATTTTTCCTATTTCCACTTTGGTGGGATGTCAGACAATTGTTCATGGATAAAAATGTTGTGAATTGAACTAAGGCGACTTTCTCGCAGACCTTCGACGCAACGATAAGAAGGGAAAGAGGACGGTTATTAGATGGCTGTTCATGATCTCCTTCCTTTATTAAGGGAATAACTTCCGCCTCCTTCCAGGTTTGTGGGAACGTAGAGGACATCAATGACGCATTAATGACATCTGTGAGTGGTCCAAGGATAACCGGTAAGCAGTCCTTGATAACGCGCATGCTTACTTTATCTTTGCCTGGAGCCTTGTTGGTAGGCATGGATGTTATAATGTTTTTAACATCGGTACAGGAGACAGGGTTAAATTTGAACATCTCGGATTCATATAAAGAATATCTCGCAGATTCTGCAACGGGTGGAGTGTCAGAGTGAACATTGTTATCTTGTA
The DNA here is from genome assembly GCA_964035015.1 of Corallium rubrum. Taxonomy (NCBI): domain Eukaryota; kingdom Metazoa; phylum Cnidaria; class Anthozoa; order Scleralcyonacea; family Coralliidae; genus Corallium; species Corallium rubrum. The sequence continues at coordinate 5,414,013 of OZ036001.1, forward strand.
TTAATTGAGATGCTGTAATTGCTGCATTTTTTCCGACAGTAGAAAAGAAGTCGTTGAAGTCTTCAGCGACTATTTTTGGGTCTTTGCTGTAAACCACCGTGTCTTTTTCTTTGTACGCGACAGTATCTTTGATAATCTTCCACAAGGATCCTGTGTTGTTTTTATGCTCCCTTACTTCATCGAGGATATATTCTCTTTGTGCGTTAATGAGTGTATTTTTAATGGCATTACGAGCTTCTTTGTAGTTACGCCAATCGCGACTATGGCGTGTCTGCATAAAAATGCCATGTAAATGGTCTCTCGCAACCATGAGTTCTTTTATTTCAGATGTCACAAAGGGACATGATCTGCCACGGACCTTTAAAGTCTTTATTGGGGCGTGAGAGTCAAGGGTAGTTTGCAGCACTTCATCGAGGATTTTAAGCTTTTTGTCCACATCGTTGACTGAAAAGATAGTAAGAAGACGTTCAGATTTAGACGCAAGATCAGCTGCGAAAAGATCAGGATCGTAATTCTTGTAACTACGAACTGTGATATAGGAGGGTAATGGCTTCCTAGACTTTAACTTGAGCGTCACAAAAACGGGAAGGTGATCACTGATTGGGCTGTTAAGAACACCACTGTCACGTACGAGTTTAGGAGAACTAACCAGAATCACATCAATCAGAGACTGGCTGGTGTCCGTAATTCTGGTTGGAGAGTGGATAATCTGTTTAAGATTGAGTTCTGATGTCATTTCAGTCAAAGCTTTAAATTCGGGGCCAGCTGTCTTAAGCATGTTACAATTTAGGTCTCCAAGAATGATGATCGGTTTTCTCATGCTAAGGGCTTGGATGTACGAAGGCTTGAAGAAGTTTTCAAAACAATCAGGAGAACAATTTGGAGGACGATAAGACACACAGACCAATAATGATTTGGATTTCTTGTATTGCAGGTTAATCCATAGTTGGTGGAAACTTGTATCAGAAATCTGAGTAAGTTCCTTAATTACTGATGATTTGATATCTTTTCGTACATACGCACAGACACCACCTCCTTTCTTATACAAGCGGTCCAAACGATGTAATTTATATCCCTCGATTTCTACTTCCTTATTTGTTACTGTGGTGTTGAGCCATGTCTCGGAAATGGTAAGGACATCTATTTTGTTTGTTTTAGTGAATTCTTTCAACTGCAAGAAGTGAGCAATATTTTTCAACGAGCGTATATTTAAATGAACTAATTTCAAACCTGTAACCGTTCTGTTGTCGTCATTTAAAGTTGAAGTAGTTTGAGTGTTTGTGGTTGTCACATCGTTAAACATTGAAGAATAATCAGGTTGAATATGTAATAAGTTGCATTGATTAACAGTTTTTCGCTTCGGTTCGCTTTTTCGATTAATGCGAGTAGAGACTCGTACAGGTATGGAATAAATATTGTTTACACGAATACCATCTGCTGGCACAGTTGGCATTGCATATTTTCTTGTTCTATTAATAGCAATGTTCTCCTGGTATTCCAGGTTTTGTTTAAATTCGACTGCTTAGGTCGAATAAAACGACCTTGATGCGACTTCGATTCAAACGTCGAACTTTCCATGTGTCGAATGCAATGCATAAATTATTTTAATGTATAATAATTTCCAATACACGTAAATGACATGCACAAACGTTGATTTCGCGAGGAGGAAACTTGCAGTTCACGAAAGATTTTCTTGAATCGGGCTTCTGAATAAGTGTTCCACATGCACTATATCCCACCATCAAGGATTTCGAATTATTTGACGACAAGAGCGATGGATGCTTGTGGTTGCATTTCTGCCTGCTATAATTAATAAAAGCAGATCTTATTACCATGTATTGTAAAGTACGTGTCATCATTTTTCGCCGTCGTTTTGACTGTTGAATATATACAGTAATAACATCGTAAATATTAATTTGCTTTTGGTCAACTTTCGAGTTGGACTCCTTTGCTTTCGCCATGTTGTTATAGAAACGATCATTTTAAATTATATTCGACCGCATTAAATTTGACGTATGAATCAAATGTCGAATACAATAATTTGGGTCGACCTTAATTGGTATTATATTCGACACATGAAAAATTCGACGCTTGAACCTGGCCTTAATTTAATTCATAGTCATATGTGCTCCTAAGTGCACATGCATGCACTACATGTATACGTACAACTTATCATGTCAGTACTTTAATGTATACATCTCAAACTCATTAATATTTCATGAGGAAAACACAAAAAAAATCAGTACCGTGTTGGTGGTTTGGATATCGGAGAAAGAAATTACATAAATTAAGCAAACTTTTACCCCGATTTTCTCTTAAAATACTGCATGATTTGTTTGAGATGCTATATCATACACTCGGAGGAGTGTTTCATCAGGATATCCAAACACAAACGCCTCAGTGTTTGGAAATCCTGATGAAACACTCCCCCTAGTGTATGCACAGTTAGTGGAGGGGGATGGTTTAGAAACTCGGCAAAAGTCATCGTTCTATGCTTTTGTTCAATTTGTCTAATTTCACGGTCACTGAGCGTATTGTATTTTCTGTATCATGAAGCAGTCATCCAATACCAACGTTCGGGTTTAATTAGTGTAGTCCTTCGTCGTCACGTGTTGCAAGTCCTTTGTTCGTTGTGTAGTCCTTCGTCGTCACGTGTCCATTCTTCAACCAATTGCCTTCCTCCAACATGAACTATTGTGTTCATCAACATGACCATTGCATAATCTTGAAAGACAATGGAGCTTCCAAACCATCCCCCTCCACTATGGTTCGACAACGGGGTGCTAACCCGTCTAACCGGGCTTAACTTTTTGGTGAGAGGCGTCGCGCTAACAGCAGACACACAGCTGTGCCTCGTTCACAACTATAAGCTCATAAATAACTCGGACTCGTTGTCTATTGTTAAATATTAGTGCTTCACATCGAAGTATTGCTAAATTAAAAATAAACAGAGTTAATTACAAAATATCGACAATTTGGAGCTGATGTAGTGGACCATAGATAATGGAATGGGAACTGGATAGGAAACTTACGAAACCGGAAACGAAGTTTGCACAACTTGCTATGGTAAATTCTACGCTTATAAGCGGCAATGCACCTAACGGGTGGTCCCACACGGCTAAAATCAGACACTGCTGAACTTAAGTGATATTACACTTTTGTCTAATTTCAGCAATAGGTGCATTAGCTGCTTATAAGTGTGTAATTACCATAGCAAGTTGTGCAAACAACGTTTCCGGTTCTTTAACCTCGTTTGAAGTTTCCTATCCAGTTCCCCTTCCATTATCTATGAGTGGACTATTACGCCGGATTTTTTCGCCCACGGGCGTCTGTGACGCAAGCGAAATAAAAACATGGCGATTGTTGTTTATTTTTCTTGTTAGTTTTGTCATTAGCTTCTGTCAAAGTGGCGTTGCTTATCGGTACCACTCTCGATCGTGCGCGCATGCGCGCTATATCATCATCTGTCATATTTTTTTCTGACTGAACAATTGGGATATTGGCTAATTACGTTTATTGATTAAAAACAGGAAACAGCGTGTTGTCGTATACACAAAATAACAATTCAAATGCAAAATGGTTAAACAAAATATTAATAAAGAAAATATAATTGTGATAATATTTACCCATCTAGCTTCCCCATGGCTTTTCGTATTATAAATCTGATCAATTTTAAATGTGAAAAATAGCTTTCCGCACAAGTCTGCACAAGATCTACGCATATAAGCATGCACATCGATGCTATTGGTGGTTTGCAGTCAATCCCTTGAGATTTAGGAGACAAAGATACGGCGGTCATGTTGGAAGAAAACATACTCCAACTACAATAGCTCTTAAAGAGATTCTTTTGTTATACAGTTAAAGGCTTCTAGGACAGCGTCGGCCACGGTTGAAATCCAAATATTACCAGGGTTAAGTCACGTTGGCCTGAAAAACAGAGAAAAATCTTCTCGACGTTTCGAGCGAAGGCCCTTCGTCAGGAAAAATTAGTAAACAACTCACATGTGGTCACGCGTATTTATAGCAGAGCTACAATGGGAATCACGTGAACACATGTAAGCCAATAAAAACAAAGTAAACAAATAAATTAATATGTAATTTTAGCCTATGTGCATGTGCTGACCCAATTTGTGGGTCAGCTACCTGCAACTAGGCAAAGAAACAGGTTATAAATCACTATTTACGTCATCAGGAAAAGGTTAAGGAAAAGGTGTGGAATATGGTGGTGGAGTGAGCTAAATGAAAGAGAATCGCTCATTGAGGCCGTGAGGATGAATGGTACCAAGTTTGTAGATGAGACGCATTTCTTGTTTACGACGAGTATCGTTACAACCTGTAATGGGCTGAATCCAACATGGCCGCCATGACGTCAACGGTGCAAACCAAGAATGTGCAATCAAACTATGGCATGACATTCCCTGTTTATAATTTACTAACTAGGAGTTACTATCGCAAGGAAGTACTGCCTGGTTAATAGTTGGTAGGTTGTTCAGCGACAACAATTCTTCACGTGGGATAAGACCATTGTGAAAAGCATTCAAGTACATATTGTCTCCTTTCACTAAAGACTACGTCGATAGTAGATGAATTCCAATCGTTCACTTGAATAGTTTGTGCTGTTAATAGCGCTGATAAACTCATAAAAGAGCACTGTTTTCCCCGAGACTGACCACTAAAACTTTCATGGCCTTGATGAATACTTCCACAAGCAAGTATAAGACATGATCAATTTATCCTACCGTTTACCGTGAAAGACTAGTGGATAGCGCACTTTGCTGCCGCCTCGTACCCAGGCTCTTTACTGTTGCCATAGGTTGCGAACCAACATCTCGAAATTCGAAAATTGATAAACGCAGCCATACATTAGCTCGGCAAAAAGACTAATAATAATAATAATAATTTAATCACTTATATTGCGCACTTTTGCATAACATTATGATCAAATGCGCAGTACACTAAATAGAAAGAACTAAACATTAACTAGATCTCAAGGATAGTGCAAAGTTTATAGTAATAACAATTTTTGTCAAGTGTACGGACAGAGCTGCCAGCCTCGCAACCTGCCAGCCCATTTTCTTGAGCATTAAGCCCAAGTTAATTTAATACAAGTGAAGACTCAGACAAACAACCCAAAATAGAATCCCGAGGGATTCTTAAAGAGTCATTTTCTCTTCAAGAACGCAAAAAAAATTATAAACTCCGACAAACATGAATACTGACGTCTTTTGTGCCCTTCACTATTGTTTTCCGGTCTGTTTGATAACATCAAGATATTTTTAAACTCCTCGAAATTTTTGCATAAAAAGCTTGGCGCATCACAAGAATTCCGATACTAATACGTATCGTGTGACGTCCGGTCAATCCAGATCAAAATTGACTAAAATTTGTCAATATATATTCCGGGGGGAAACTTCTTTCATTCTTGGTATATTAAGATAAACACGTCTTTCAAGAAATATCCATAGATAAGGTACAAACCTGTCTGTTATCGCTGTTTATAGGGCTTACGAGCTTTAAGCGACATAAATATTTGTCGTCTATGAAAGACTGATACTAGTGTTTCACATTTTCACTGGTTTTAGCCTTTCAACTACGACAAGTATGTCGTTAAACCTGGTAAGTTTACCCCCCGGAAAGTTTACACTATCTATGTATCTATGTATCTATGTATCTATCTATCGTGTGAATTTTCTCCACTCATCACAATACTGCAAAGTTTCTGTGAAACTTTGCACTAAAAATTAAGAAATTACTGTTATGCTATTTACAAGTTTATACAATATAACCAAAGTTCCCTTAAAAAGACAAAACATTAAGTATATGCCTGAGTAAAATAGTGAGTTTTTAATTGAGTTTTAAACTTATTAAAATTGGTTTCATTCCCAATATGTTCTGGAAGGATGTTCCATGTCCTCGGAGCAGCTGCCGTAAATGATCTATCTCCCAGAGTGGATTTCAATTTGGCCGATGGAGCTTGCAAAACAATACCATTGCCAAAACGAAGGTTGTAACGTGTGTTTTGTTTTATGGTAATAAGATCTTTTAAGTAAGCAGGCGCTTGATGGTGAATAACCTTGAATGTAATAACGGCGATTTTGTAGAGAATTCTAAACCTCACAGGTAGCCAGTGTAGATCATATAGTATTGGAGATATATGTTCATATCTGGGCGTATTGCTTATTAGTCGCGCTGCAGAATTTTGAACACGTTGTAACTTAGAGAGATGCACAGCTGGTAGACCAAATAAGAGCCCATTACAATAGTCAATACGCGACATTGTTACAGCCTGAACAAGCAATTTGGTACTATCTTGTGTCAAAAACTTCCGTATTTGTCTAATATTATACAGGTGATATAGGACTGATTGGCAAATTTTATTAATCTGTGTAATCATATTAAGATTTGAATCAAGCCAACATCCAAGGCTACGAACAGCCGAGCTTGTAACGGGTACTACTGCGTCACCAATATTCAGTTGTGTAATGTTCACTTTTCTCAATTGTTGCCATGTGCCTATCAATATTATCTCGGTTTTATCATCATTCAGCTTTAATTGGTCCACCGCCATCCATATTCGAATACTTTCAATACAGTTCTGCATAGCAATCACTGCATCTACTTGGTTGGTAACAGGACCAGGACGAAAAGACAGGTAGAGCTGGCTGTCATCAGCATAGGCATAGCACGAGTAACGCATAGGCAACCCAAGAGAGATGCCAAGAATAGTGTGCTGCTCTCCCTGGTGGGAGGCAATAAATATTAATGATGCAAACTGCTGTATGTGATCAGTTTAATGTTTTACTACATGACTGTCAGGTACTTGTTTGAATAGTGTGCTGCGTATATGGGCAGTGTTTTAGATAGAGCAAAGTAAAAATGTGGTAAGATTAGTTTTGTATAGGTTATCGCATGGGGCCGAGGAAAATTAAGGTTTTATTTCACAAGTTGTTTCAAAATTTTACAAAATTGCCCGAGTCGCGTTTAGTAATTTGTAACATTTTGAAAACACGAGTGAAATTAAACCTTAATTTTACGAGAACTCTTGCGATTAGGTGTTAATAAATTAGCTATGTTATGTCCAGAAAATGTCGAAGTACATGAACATGTACCTTATCACGGTCGGTGCTCGGCAATATTCCAATTTTATCCTCGCTTGATCTATCGCTGTGCTTGTTGCTTTCTTTTTATAAACACAGGCAAAAGTTCGTAAATTTTCTAGTGTATTCATTTTCACTCATAGTTTACACTCCTTCAATAATTTAATTATTTCAAAGTAAACATAAAAGCTTTTTCAGACCGAAAAATTTGTTGAAAAACTTCAGTCCTCTGAGATTCACTGTTGCTAAGTAACAAAGCGAACAATCACATAGAATAGAATAGAATAGAATAGAATAGAATAGAATAGAATAAAACTTTATTTTACGAGGGAAAAGACAAGTAATTACGGAGTTTGCATTTAGTAGTAGTTAATCTTAACGTGAAAGCACCAGAAGTCATGCAAGTGACATGGCAAGCTGTTTGCAATCGCTAATCTAAGGCTTTAAAGAGAATTGAGGCGCTGTAGAGAAATGTGATTTGCAAGTACTGCTGATCAAGGAACCAGTCAAGTAAAACAATGCTCTCTTTATTAGCCAATCATATTCAAGTAATTTTTCCCTGTATGATATTATTAGATAACGAAATACTGGCGTTTCAAGCAGAACCCTTCATCACATTTTACTCTGATGAAGAGCTCTGCTCGAAACGTCAGTATTTTATTTGAGTGCAAGGTCTGTAACAAACAGTGTATCTTCCATACGCCTTATGAATCTGGAAAAGTTAGGCCTGTGACAAACAGCGTATTTTTCACGCGCCGTATAAAATATGAGAATTAAGTTCATGAAAAATACGCCGTCTGTACTAACCATTAAATACGGCAATTTCATGAAGTTCGACAGTGCCATTAAATACGACGAGCCCGGTCGTATAATACGACTCAAGTACGGCGTTGGTGCAGACGGCGTACTATTCATGCGCCGAATAATGATAATACATTTTCTATCCACAATTCACTGATGTTTGTAACATCGTTTCCAGACCTACGACTCGAGAACTGTAGTTTATTCGACTTATTAAATACGACGAAAATACGCCGTATAACTCAACAGGAGCAATTTCAGAATTTGGGGCGACCATATTAGGTATTTTATACGGCGCATGAAAAATACGCCGTTTGTCACAGCCTAATCTTCAGAATTCTTGTACGGTTTTTGTATTTAGGTCGGCACTATTTCTAAAGGTGCATAAAAAGATGAAGTTTTCTGTTGTATGTTTGATCTTTATTGCTCTTGCTCTTCTCCAAGGTAAAAAAGAAATAATGTCATCTTATCCTCACTAATTTATTTTCTATTTTATTGGTTTCTTTGTTCATTTAGTGCTTGTTTAGTTTGTTTTATTTTTATTATTTTCTGTATTAATTAATGTTTGAAAGTCTTTATATCTGAATTAAGAAATTCTTTTACACAAGATTAGTGTAAAACTTGTTTTCAATTATTCATAGCTTTGGATCTTCTAGTTAGCATGTTTTCTATTTTTTATTCAGAAGTAGAGTCTAAATGTGGATGTCGAGTTCGCTATAGAGCTATTGGCTGCTATAATGACAAAGACTCAGATCGCGCCCTTCCTGAACTACTCATTACTGAACGAGATAGCTCAATGGAGGCCTACAATGGTTACGATGTGGATTGGTACAACTGGGACGAATACTTGCCAGCATTCACTTGCCGCTGTGCTGAAGCTGCGATGAAGAAAGGGTACAAAATATTTGGATTGCAGTTTTGGGGTAAGTCTTGCCAGCCACAAGCGCACTACATGTATACGTACAACTTACCATTACCTTGCTGACTAAATTTTCTTTATCTACCATTCAATAGACAAAATCGGAGTTTCGACTGCGCATACAATCTGAGTCGGGATAAAACGTAGTTCAGTTATAACATGAGGCTGAAACAGCCGTATGGTAAACATAACATTTCTGATTTCAGAAACTTTTTAATGTTTAGGTATTCTATAAGGATAAACTTTGCTTATCGATTATCCTTGACAATATCATAAACGTAGTGTCTAAAAATATTGAACTCAAAACATGAAAAAACAGTCCCAGCCTATGTTATCTTCCCGTTATGCTTTAATAGACACGATGTAATTTGTATAGAGGCCCAAAATTAATAGGAAACTAATTTGCATGTGGGCCTAAATGAAACTACGATTTGGTCTATCTATTCTGACTTAATTTTGCAATTTATTTTTTCTTAGGTGAATGTTGGAGTGGACCTTCGCCGGCTGCAGCTGATAGATATGATAAATATGGTAAAGGGAGTACTTGTTATGGACCAGGATACAAGAAATGCAAATCAGGCTCTGCAGATAACAATTGTGTGGGAGACAACCTTCACAATTTTGTTTACGAAATAGGTCAGTGTTTATAGGGACAGTTTGTGCTTATGTGCACGCGTAAAAATCTCCCAATTGTTACAGCATTGTTGCCTGAACAATGCCCTAACAACTTGTTGACATATGTGAACAACATTGATAAATGAACAACATTGTTCATCATTGTTTCAACTACAAGTTGTACTGCTTGATGAAACAACAACCGTTGTTCACACATGTTGTAACAACCGAAGAACGTGTTGATACATCAACCATGTTCACCATTGTTGTTCATCGTTGTTATTTCGTCATGCTGTTACAACATGTTGTATCATGTGCGAACAACGTTGTTGGCTATAAAAAATGTGCTGTTGGAACAACTTGTTTATGACTGTTGATTTATCCGTGAACAAGTTGTTCGAACCATAAGTGAACAACTTGTTGACAACTTGTTCACGGCGAGCAAGACAACGTTGTTCACGGCGAGCAGCACAACATTGTTCACGGCGAGCAGCACAACATTGTTCACGGCGAGCAGCACAACATTGTTCACGGCGAGCAGCACAACATTGTTCACGGCGAGCAGCACAACATTGTTCACGGCGAGCAGCACAACATTGTTCAAGTCTGTTGACAACTGTGGACAAGTTGTGCGTTTTCACGCGTGTAGTAGAGAGAGTGGAGCGGGATAAGCAGAAAATGAGAATGGGTACCCCGGAGAATTTCTTTTCAGTAATGGCACAGAGTCGATATATTCTGTGGTATAATGGCGGCGAAAGACGGGCATAGGTGGCACAAGCTGTTAGCGCTGCTTCTTACGTACCATGCACTGATTGAGTTAAGTCCAGTCAAATGGGGCTAGTATACTCGGATGAGTGGCAACTTAGCTTCATGTGAGCAGAGAGTTGTTGATTCTCTCCTGTGGCTCAGTCGAGGTTTTTACACCAGGTTTTCCTTCAGTCTTCCACAAAATCAACACCATAGTTTTCCTCAGTTAATACTATACGAACTTTGTGTTGTGTGTCGGGTAGTTGTGTTGTTGTTGTGTGTTATTGTGTTGTATTGTATTGTGTTGTGTTGTGTTGTGTTGTGTTGTGCTGTGCTGTGCTGTGCTGTGCTGTGCTGTGCTGTGCTGTGCTGTGCTGTGCTGTGCTGTGCTGTGCTGTGCTGTGCTGTGTTGTGTTGTGTTGTGTTGTGTTGTGTTGTGTTGTGTTGCAACTTTGGAAGACTTATACAAAAACTTTACAGTGATATAAAAGCAAAAAGCTGACAGCAATCCATACTCAATATATAGTGGTAATGCCTAGAAAGAATTGGATATATTATACCCTAGCCAGGGGCGAAACTTAAGGGGGGGTATGGGGGGGGGGTGACACCCCCCCAAAATACTACAAACCCCGATTTTCAGGGCAATTGGAGTAGAAACCCCGATTGGCAGGGCAATCAGAGTAAAATTTAGAAAATGGGCAAAAAAGTTATTACATTTACGTCTAGAAAAAATAATGCATGACGATTATACTTTTATCAGTTTTATTATTACGAATTAGTAATATTAAATGACCTTAGTCCGTGCACGCAGTGGTTGTCCAGCTGTGCATGCGTACTAGTATATTAGGAAATGTGTAGCCATAGTGTTTGAGATTTGCAGATTCATGGAGACGGCTGAATGCTTATTACCCAGTGAACTCTATATGTTATTACCTGCTTGCAAAGTTGAACCTGAAGTACTCCTGTCTGAGCTAGACATTTTTATTACCATATATAGTCGCATCGAAACAACCCAGCTCCATGCAGGGGGCTGCCAAGTACAGTACGTCCATCAAAATAAAAGGACATTTCCAACCGTATGCAAAGCCTATCAGCTTTTTCTTCAGTACTGCACCAGTTTCCTTCGCAAAGGATGAGCGAACTTCAAGGTGCTGTTACACGATGCGATTTTTCTTGCAACTTGCAACAAATCACTGAATGTTGTAAGTTGCATGAAAAATCGCACCGTGCAACACCCGTAGTAACTTGCGATTTTGTCATTTTTGCGCTGTTGGAAGTTGCAAGAAAAGTTGGATGGGTTCTACTTTTTGCTGCAACTTACAACAAAAATCGCAAGTTGCTGAACGTGTAACACCCTTCCTGCAACTTGCGATTTTTTTTCCATATGTAAATTTGTTGCAAGTTGCAAGAAAAATCGCATCGTGTAACGGCACCTTCAGTAAGCTCAAAATCGTTAAGAACTGCCTAAGATCAACAATGAAAGACAAACGTTTGAACGACTTGATAGTTCTTGTGAAAAGGATTCCCACCGACAGCATCGATTAAAAGTTGTTCTGAATACTTGGTCGAAAATTAAAATGCGCAAATTTCCAATAAAGCCGATTAAATAAGTACTGCCCCAATATGCTTTTCTGTATTATAGCTGCGTAAATTCAATTCAACAATTTTTTTCATGATCTTGTTAATTAATAGTTATTTTGAACTCTTTGTATTACCAATTGCCATCATACACCAGACAGTAGGAACTTAGTCCAAATGCATGTAGATTGATGCAGGCTGTTAGGGCGCTGCCTCTCACCAATAGTTAAGCCCAATTGGACTAGGTTAGTATTTGGATGGGTGACCGTCTGGGAATAACCCTGTTCTCAAGCTTGAGACTTATGTGAGTCTCCTGTGCTTCGAGGGTTTTTCGCCGGGCTCTCCGGTTTTCCTCCCTCCACAAAACCAACACCTAGATCTTAACTGGCTGCCTGAAGTGCCTTTGATATGCCTTCGACTCGGCCATGTTAAAATTACAATGTGTAAATTGCTTATGAAAACCCCCTTGTATGTACAGTATACATTTCGGTAAATTTTACATACGGAGCTGCAGGGCACCATAGATTTTAGCAGGGCAATACTACCCTACACCCCCCCAACGAAAAAGGGCTAGTTTCGCCCCTGACCCTAGCTACACCGACCTGTCAAGCGAAATTTCTATATATTCGTACTGCCGCAAGTTTGGCGAACAGCGTATTATACAAATATTGTTTACCTTTTTAGAAATTTACCACTGCCCAGTAAAGTTTGACCGCCTTGGATGCTACAGGGACAACCATGGAAAAGTCCGACCGTTGAGTGACTATATACTGACCGACAGAGATACCAGTCATGCAGCGTCCAGCGGACGTGAAATTGATTGGTTCAACTACGACACCTATCTTCCTGATTTTGCATGCAGATGTGCTCAGATAGCGGCGAAAAAAGGATACAGCACTTTTGGTGTTCAGTATTATGGTAATATCTATACAGCTAATGTATAAATAGTGTACTATACACTCGTTTGCAAAATAATATTGTCCAATATTAATTGGAGCACTGGTGGCATGTGCTATTAGCGCGCTGCCTCCAGATCGGCGTGGCCCATCGGGAGATTTCCCGGTGGGCCCCGATGATCTGTATACCTTGTGGGCCCCAACAATTTGTGACTGGTGGGCCCAAATATTTTGCAACCTCGTCCCCAGGGCATTTTGCCTCCCGTTGGGAGGTCGGCGAAAATGGCCCTGGCATCGGCTGGTCACGTGACACCCAGAATTTTGGGGTGTTTTGGCAAGAAAATTTATGCGGTCTTTGTGTTTCGTTTTTGTATAATACGTATACATGAATAATAAATAAGAAATATTTACCACTCTGCCGAATCACTCATGTGAACCTTTATCATAAATGCAACTGGCTAGCATTATTCATCATGATACTCCCCACGATTATCCAGGATACATTTAAATGTCGGGAAGAAACATATATCTAATGTTGTTCTTGACTTTAACCAAAGCTATCGTTACAATTCTTTGGATGAACTTCGCAGAGTGGATTTATTGCAATTCATATTTTGATGAATAAATTACACTGTATCTGAATTAATCAAGTTTTTAAACCGGCCAATCCGATTATAGAATCGACCAGCCGATGCCAGGGCCATTTTCGCCGACATCCCAACGTGGAGGCAAAATGCCGTGGGGACGAGGTTGAATATTTTGTAGATGCTTAGCTGGTGGTTGGCCAATAATTTTAACCACTGTAGCATAAAACTTGAAGTGCAATTTAGATTATGGAATCAATACTGCAGTTCTATAGCTTTTCAACGTATACAGTTCAATTCATTTCATAAAACCTTATGTATTTCTAAATTTTTTTCCAGTTCAACGTTGCCCATGCAGCACATTCATTTTATAGTATATTATAATATTAATATTACCAGGGTTAAGTCACGTTGGCCTGAAAAACAGAGAAAAATCTTCTCGACGTTTCGAGCGAAGGCCCTTCGTCAGGAGAAATTAGTAAACAACTCACATGTGGTCACGCGTATTTATAGCAGAGCTACAATGGGAATCACGTGAACACATGTAAGCCAATAAAAACAAAGTAAACAAATAAATTAATATGTAATTTTAGCCTGTGTGCAGGTGCTGACCCAATTTGTGGGTCAGCTACCTGCAAATAGGCAAAGAAACAGGTTATAAATTACTATTTAAATCATCAGAAAAAGGTTAAGGAAAAGGTGTGGAATATGGTGGTGGAGTGAGCTAAATGAAAGAGAATCGCTCATTGAGGCCGTGAGGGTGAATGGTACCAAATTTGTAAATGAGACGCATTTCTTGTTTACGACGAGTATCGTTAAAACCTGTAATGGGCTGAATGGCACAGATTTTCATGTTGGAAAAGGAGTGGTTGGCACTGTTGAAGTGCCTGGCAACAGGTTTGTTTTGCACATTGTTTTTGACATCACGAAGGTGTTCAACAAACCTGTCACCTAAACGTCTTCCAGTTTCTCCGATGTAAAGCATGGGACATTTACTGCAAGAGATACAGTAAATGAGGGTGGAGGAAGTGCAAGTGAAACTGTGGGTTATGTTGAACCTACATTTTGGAGCCGAAATTGAAATTGAGGAGTCTAAATATTTACAGGTGTTGCACCTACCGACAGCAAGAGCTGGTGCCAACATGTGATACCAAGGCTTACTGCAGTATATATATATATATATATATATATATATATATATATATATATATATATAATATACTGCAGCAAGCCTGCACTTATAATATTAATCCGTGTATTGAAAATAACAAGACTGCGTGCAACTACTGTACACGTTAGATTATAAATATTGTATCGTTGTTTTTCTGTTTTTAAACTGGCTTTTAAAATTTTGCTAAAAGGTGTTGTCGGAACGCAGGAAATTTCATTTCAGACACCCAAATTTCAAAAATTTTTGGGGGGAGCATGCCGGCAGCCGGCAGTTCTAAATTCTTCCTACGATGACCCCTGAAAGTGGCCCCTAGCCAATGTGATTTCCCGGCCCCTATTTCAGAGCCACGCCGCCACTGGCTGCCTCTCACCAAAAGTTAAGGCCAGTTAGACGGGGTTAGTACTTGGATGAGTGATCGCTTGGGAATGACCCCGTTGGCTAGCTCAGAACCCATGTGAGTAGAGCATGGAGTAGAGTTGTAGTTAGCCTGTAAACAGACTGTCTTCACGGGGGTGTGGCTTTGGGAGAAGAGAAGACATTGCAGTTGATCTCTCCTGTGCTTCGAGGGTTTTTCGCTGGGTTCTCTGGTTTTCCTCTCTCCGTAAAATCAACACCTACATCTTTGCTGTGATCCGTCACATGCACCGTTAAAAGTGATTTCGTTAAATAATCTCAAATTAATATTCAAGATTTTCTAACAAGTCATTATGCAGTGTGACGTCTAAGTGAAGTTATTTACATATAAAACAAATCTCAATATATCAAGAACGAAGTGAGATAAAGGACAAACTGTAAACGTCCGTCTTTATACATTCAAACGTTTTCTCAAATAAGAGAGTTCCGTTTGAACTTCATTTTCGCTGCATAAGCACTTTAACAACCAGAATCACGTAAGAATTCAGTTGTTTTGTTTATATGACGTGAGCCAATGGACCTTTTCACCAATAACCGCGCCATCTTGAATTCGCAATGCATTGTGGTCTACCCAGGGTAATAAGCTCCGTTAAAAGGGTGATTGCTTAGTGTTGAGACAGAATGCAGTAATTTTTTCTTGATAAACACTTTCATATGGCAACAATGTCTAGATATGATATCATATTGGTAAAAGCAATAATTCTCGTACGTATAAGGATACATTTGTCATGAATCTATCCTTACACGTCCGAGAATTGTTGCTTTCACCAATATGACAATTATTATATTTAGATATTGTTGCCACGAAAGTATTTATAAAGAAAAAATTACCGCATTGTGTCTCAACACTACGCAATCGCCATTTCAATGGAGCTTGTTACCCTGGATAGACCATAATGCATTGCGAATTCAAGATGGCGCCGCTATTGGTGAAAAGGTCTATTACGATATTGGCATTTGCTCTGATGAAGACCTGAGTCAGCAGGTCGAACGCTCGGCAATAAAGAATATACTGAACGTGATGTGAACAAATTCTCCCTTCTATTATAATTTGTCAACATTCAAACATTTAAAGAACTAAAATATATTGTTTGTATCAAGGTGAATGCTGGAGTGACCCTGATGATGACACCTACTTCAAAGATGGCGCTTCTTCAAGCTGCCAGAATCAATGTCACAAACAGTGTCGCAGTTATGACCCATTCTGCACTGGGGAAAATTTTGCAAACTTTGTTTACCGTATTACCAAAGGTACATCTTTAAAATTTATTTATTTATTCTATTATATTATTTATTAATGTATTATTTATTGCAACGTATTTGTTAAAAAGAGGTGTAAAAGACACAGACACGAACACGAACACGAACGACACGAACACGAACACGAACACGAACACGAACGACACGAACACGAACGCGAACACGAACACGAACACGAACACGAACACGAACACGAACACGAACACGAACTCTAAATTTAGGTCTATAATTTCCAAATATTTAATGTTAAAAAGATGCTTCCAATACAGTGTGTTTTTAAAGGTGTGTTATTGAGTAGGTGTGTTATTCTTATGAAAGTGCGTTATTGTAAAAGGTGTGTTGTTTTTCAAAGGTGTGTTATCTATCTAAGGTGTGTTAAATTAACACACCTTACTTTAGAAAAAAAGATGTGTTATTCAGGTGTTTTACTAGAAGGTGTGCTTTTTTTAACACACCTTGGTTTGTTAATTAACACACCTGTTCTTAGAGTGTGTTAGTTAATATAAAATATTTCTTTAATAGACGTATGTGAGATTGAACACGAAGCATTGGGATGTTACAACGAAGACACCAAGCAACGAGCTTTAGATGAGCTTATTCTGGACGATGTCAACCCAGAAAGTTCTAAATTTACGGGAATGGTATCAACCAATTTCAATGACTGGGAGCAATACATGCAAGGACTGGTATGCAGATGTGCTAGAAAAATTAAAGAAAAGGGATACACAACGTTTGGTATTGTGAATGGAGGTAGGTACTAAGAAATCTTCAGCATGCATGCGATAAATGTCTTTTATGTTGATTTTTGGATGATTGTAAAATTGAGTATTTCGTATTTTCCTATAGATTTCTTTTCCCTCTATAAAATCAACACCATGAGGGCTATTTGGTTATCAGTATTTAAATGAGGGCCTATCTAGCTAACTAACTAACCAACTAACTAACTAACTAACTAACTAACTAACTAACTAACTAACTAACTAACTAACTAACTAACTAACTAACTAACTAACTAACTAACTAACTAACTAACTAACTAACTAACTAACTAACTAACTAACTAGCTAGCTAGCTAACTAACTAACTAACTAACTAACTAACTAACTAACTAACTAACTAACTAACTAACTAACTAACTAACTAACTAACTAACTAACCAACTAGCTAACTAACTAACTAACTAACTAACTAACTAACTAACTAACTAACTAACCAACTAACCAACTAACCAACTAACTAACTAACTAACTAACTAACTAACTAACTAACTAACTAACTAACTAACTAACTAACTAACTAACTAACTAACTAACTACAGTAACTAACAACCTATATACCTAACTACCTAACTAACTAACTAACTAACTAACTAACTAACTAACTAACTAACTAACTAACTAAATTTACTTTATTGAACTGCTAGATCTCTTTATAAATAACTGAATAAGAGTTAATCTAGAAAAGAATCAATACAAACTTGCAACGTTCCAATGTCAACGGGTTAGACGCTTTAGCCGTATTGAGCTACTGAAGATAGAAAGTTGCTGTTACGGGCTTACGGAATATTTTCTGAGTATTCGAGCTTGACAGCGTCTGCTGGACTTGTAGAAGCATTCGTGTTAATTAATTTAACATTTGTTGTTTTACAAGGTGAATGTTGGAGTGGTTCTAATGCCAACAAAACCTTTGATAAACACGGATCAAGTAATGAATGTTACTTCGATCAAACCTCACCGTGCAGCTCGACGACTACATGCGCTGGAGGGGAAAACACTGGTTTTGTCTTCCAACTGGTTTGAACTGAGTACGTATAATTGCGACGACTGTAAGCTGAAAACCATTAGTTTGTTGTTTTCTTTGATTGATTGATTGATTGATTGATTGATTGATTGATTGATTGATTGATTGATTGATTGACTGAGTGGTTGATTGATTGATTGATTGATTGAGTGGTTGATTGGTTTGTTTGTTTGTTTGTTTGTTTGTTTGTTTGTTTGTTTGTTTGTTTGTTTGTTTGTTTGTTTGTTTGTTTGTTTGTTTGTTTGTTTGTTTGTTTGTTTGTTTGTGTGTTTGTTTGTTTGTTTGTTTGTTTGTTTGTTTGTTTGTTTGTTTGTTTGTTTGTTTGTTTGTTTGTTTCGGTTTGTTTGTTTGTTTGTTTGTTTCGGTTTGTTTGTTTGTTTCGGTTTGTTTGTTTGTTTGTTTGTTTCGGTTTGTTTGTTTGTTTGTTTGTTTGTTTGTTTGTTTGTTTGTTTTTTTGTTTTTTTGTCAAATCATATCATAAATATAAATTATATAAAGTTTAACTCATGTACTCTCTTGAGTTATTATAAGTTTTTGTTTAACTGCGCTTTTTTTCGGTTTCTTTTCTAGGAAACTGCGAGTTTCTTCTTTTTGTCGATGACATAGTTATAAGCCATAGAAAAATCATCTTTTCTACTTATGGACACATACCAAACTGCGTAATACTATAGATTTATTTGATGCATAACAATACGCATCAAAATTTGCAAACTAATGATCTAGAGATAGTAATGTATGTTTGATTATCAAGCATATATAAACAAACAATTAAGGTGTTACTCTTAACATAATAAAACTTAAGAATTAAAGCGTGTTTTGTTGATATTTTATACAGTATTAATAAACAATGCCTGACCCAGGCGCGTTCACTCGGGCTGCTGGGAACTACGCGGAACCTGAATCGGGTGCATACTCCCCACTGGTGAACATACTTTCGATTAAAAAAATCGCGATCGTAAGAAACCGCGCGCAGTACCGCGTGTCGAACTTCAAATGAATACCAAAACTGCTTGAATGGATAAAATGCCGAAGCGGCATGGTTGCCGAAATACTGTACGAAAAATACCGCAATACCGAAAATCCAAATGTCTCCCCTGTCATGCAGCCACATCTGATCGCTGTTAAACTACAAAGTCAGCCAGTCCCTTTCAAAATCTACCAACAACGTGCAAGAACACCTTGATCAAAGCTGTTCAACTTTTTGTCCAACTCCAAAAGCGAAGGAGCAAAGAACTTACAACATGCCTCACGGCCTCACTCAGTCCACACGGCTAACAACTCACCGGAAGTATGAATAGTAGCGCAAGTGAAAAATGAAAAAATGCACAATAAAAAAAAGAAGAAACCGAGCCGAAACCTAGACTCGGCCTACCACAGATAGCACGAGTAATAATGGAACGCTTGCGTGTGTTACGTTATACGATAGCTTCAAAATAGCCATATAATAACACACATATACATGCGATGAATCATGGGAGGTTAAGCCCGACTTCCGATGCGAATACCAATACCAATATTGTACACTTCCGCTTCCGATTCGTTTTCATTCGTTGTCATTCGTTGTCATCCGCTTCCGCTTCCGATTCGTTGTCATTCGTTGTCATCCGTTTCCGCTTCCGATTCGTTTTCATTCGTTGTCATTCGTTGTCATCCGCTTCCGCTTTCGATTCGTTTTCATTCGTTGTCATCCGCTTCCGCTTCGTTGTCATTCGTTGTCATCCGCTTCCGAAAATTGCATAAAAATTGCAAAGTTTAGTTGATGTGTCTGCTTCATCTTCGATTTTCTCTTCGTCTCGTCCAATTTTTTCTCCTGGTCGAAAATTGCAGTCTCTGCAATATGCGACGTTTTTATTAGCCTCCCAACATTCGATGTTGTCGTTTTCCTCTGCCACAGAACAATCTGGACGGTTACACACAGCCACAGAACAAAGAATACACTCGTATTTTGTATTGGCTCCACAATTTGAACAAGGCTTCTGGTCTGACGCCATGTTGAAAATGGATTCGTGGGATTGAAAAATTAATTATGACAATTTATGCATTTTATTCGACTGTATTTTATGCGACGGAACTTCGACGTATGAATCGACGTCACATTTCCGTCGAATTATGCGACAGAGCTCGTCGCATAATTCGACAGCGTCGAATTAAATTCGACACGTCAAATAAAATCAGTTCAGATGTCGCATTTCGGTCGAATAAAATTGGTCGCATTAATGCGACGAATTAAATTCGAGGGAACTTCGACGTATGAAACAGGACTAATTCGAATGCGATACTGAAGCTGTGAAACATGGCGGGTACTGATATAAACCTCGAAGACGTCTTACTTCTGCAAGCATATGATGATATTATAGACGAGGAAGAGCTTCTTCTCGCCCTAGAACATTTTTTTTTTATTTATTTACTACACTTTTACCCAATTGGCATACGCCGTCGTTAAATTATCTACTGCGCATGATCAGAACCGTATTCAGTATTGGTACTCATCCTCGTTCCCAGGGCCTCCTCGGTACACTGGGAAATCGGAGGCCCTGGTCAGATGAAAACCGGATGTCCTAGATTCTGGGACATTGGGTCATTGACTACATCACATCGCCCTGGGTGCGAACATGCACATAATATAACGAGACGCACTCAGATATTTGAAGAAAAGCTGCTTTATTATGACGTAAGAAAGGTTTGGTGTTTACTGTTCTTCCCGCTGGACAAAATAATACAATTTCGCCTACCAAATTGAAAATTCTATTCAAAGGTAGGTTGTTTACGAACTTAATTTGCCGTCGCCGACGAATGAGTCACCGAGTCACGCTATGTCTAAAATCGTTCGATTTTGAGAGTTAAATGATGAAACTCATCGCAGTTCCGACTCGCTTTATGAATCCTACTTTGTTTGCTTTATTTGTAGACTTTTCCGGTGTTATCTGAGCGATAATCTTCACTCTATTCACACCGTTGTTTGACAGTTGAAAATATATTTGCCCACTTCCTGTTTTCGACAATAGCCTTCGTCCAGCCAATCACACGCTTCAATCGTTTTCATCTCAGTGTACCGAGGAGGCCCTGGGAACGAGGATGTATTGGTAAAGAAAATTACGAAGGGGTAATTTCAGAATATGTTACAATATTGACAAAGAAGTCATGCACAAATTACCTACCTTGTCTTTTTGGTAATATGCTTATAATTTTAACTTTTGTGTCGGACTCTCGGACCAGTCCAAATATTTCAGTGTTTTCCCGCTCTTTTTCTGAGGACGAGCTCGGACGTCGCTCATGCGCAAAACGTTTGGCAGCGGTGTTGGTCGCGGGTAATTTGAATCCCAGCCGAGTAGAGTTTTTCTCTACTCACCTTGTACCTAATATTCTGCACCTGAGTTCGCTTGTCACAATAATTATTCTACCTTTGTCAGTATCGATTCTCAGCTACATTCGAGTCCCTCGTCCTCGTATTTTACATTATAGCGGGGTTAAGTTCGACTTCCGAGGCGAGTACCCTTTTTTTAATTAAAACACAAATAGTCGAGTCTTACTTAGTCTTCACTGTCTGGTAATACCTCTGCCAAACGTTTGCGCATGCGTGAATTCGCTGAGTAAACATTGCAAGAGAAGTGGGAACTAGCCGTTGGGACAACAACCAGACAGTGAAGACTAAGTAAGACTCTACTATTCATTTGTGTTTTAAAAAAAGGATAAAGAAAATTGCGAAGGGGTAAATTCAGAATATGTTACAAAATTGACAAGGAAGCCATGCACAAATTACCTACTTTATCGTTTTGGTAGTATGCTTATACTTTTAACTTTTGTGTCGGACTCTCGGACCAGTCCAAATATTTCAGTGTTTTCCCGCTCTTTCTCCGAGGACGAGCTCGGACGTCTCACATGCGCAAAACGTTTGGCAGCGGTGTTCTGTCTGGTTGTTGTCGCCACGGCTAGTTCCCACTTCTCTTGCAATGTCAATCTCGTCCCCAGAGCCTGCGGTCCTTTTGTCCAGCGACAAGGAGCCATCGGCTCTGGCCGGAACGAGGTAAAGCTGAATTTTGATTGGCTGAAAAATCCGATGGCTCGCATTTTGAAAGTCCGCGTTTTTCCGACTCACGGACTCGTTCCGGCCAGAGCCGATGGCTCCTTGTCGCTGGACAAAAGGACCGCAGGCTCTGGGGACGAGATTGTTGCAATGTTTACTCTAGCGATTTCACGCATGCGCAAACGTTTGGCAGCGGTGTTCCCGCGACCACGCTCTACTAAAGTCTGGTTCTTACTTGTCGTAAGAATCGGGATTTTTCCTGTCTCAGATCGTCTGGGATTGTTACGACAGGTGTGAACATGGTTGAAGTAACGTCCCAGACGGTCGCCGACGATCGGGGATTCTTACGACTAGTTACGACGAGTGTGAACACCGAAGAACACTGAAACCACTCGTCTGGGACGATCGGGGTCAGGTAAAATCCCCAAATTCTTACGATTCTTACGTCAAGTCACGACAAGTCTGTCTGACCACCAATCACCTTAACTATTTTCTTATTTGTTAATTTTGTCTCTTTTGTTGCTCACTAATCTTGACGAGGTCTGGGCCGAGTTTATATGCGTTCACAAACTGGATTCTTAGGATTTCGTGGGCGATGGTCTTTGGTATACGCAATGTCTACCGATCAGCAGTAGGCATTATTAAAGATGGCAACATTAAATGGCAACGGCCGTTCTGCAAATCAACAACCTAAAACTGCATAGATTGTCGTTCTTCACTTCAAGCAAGAGTTCTGAGGCCATCACTCTTTAATGGCTCGATTTTATACGCGTGACGTCCTTTAATTGAAAATGCTTCGGACGATTACAAGTATTTTACTACTAAATAGTAAATGGTAGCAACTCGCAGCACTTCACTTTTGATAAAAACTTCTAGTTGTAAATATATAGGGCACATAGCCTTAAGGTCCCTACTAATTACTTTGAAACGCCGAAAGTCAATATATACAAGTGCACTTATAAGTTATTTATAACCTAGCCAATCATGTTCAACAAACTAGCCGACAACATATATACATATATAAAGCCACGCATCCGCTTACGAGTCTCATTGTATGATTTGGGTGAGGCTGGTTGATTTGAGATTCAGCGCAATGAATTGGGTGTTACTACATCAGTCTTATTCTTGTTCTTTTTTGAAAAGAACTTTCGTTCTGGTTCTTTGCTTTTGTATCCTACGAGTAAACGGTGACCTGCATCGAGGCGACCATACACGACTTAACAGTTTAAATCCAAAGACTCTACCAAGAAAAGACGCCAATGGAGAGGGGAAAAGCTTTGGCAGATGCGCTAGTGTTTATAAAGACCAACCAACTGGGGAAATTGGCACTAAAAGTAAGCAATGCTCATGTTTAGACTTAGCTGCATAGCTTCTAAGCTTAGAGCTTAGATGTCGTTACTGGGGCTGTATTATAGTTTGGTGGTCATTATTTTAGGACGGATTTCGATCATATTTTAAAATGTATGTATATGTATGTATATTTAATAACCAATTTTGCAGCTAAAACACTGAATTACAATGGTTTTACAAACTGTAAAAGGTATATATCTAAACTTATATAATAAAATACATATATGATAAATAAATAGATAAAATAAGAAATATTAAAGATAAAAATCATTTCGCATCGTATAGAGTTGCTGCAGACGGAATAAAACTCTTATAATAGCGATCAGTTCTGCATACAGGAACATTAAAAGTTCTATAATGACGTAGATTAAGCCCGTTAAACCTAAGAGGTGGGACTAACGAGTTTAGTTTGTGATTGGGATCAAGCATCTTGTGGAAAAGACGTTCGCAAAGGATACTTCGGCGATCCTGCAAAGATGCAACCCTGGCTTCGTGCATCGCTTGACAGTAACTAAAGGAAAGATATATGATTCTAAAGGCCCTCTTCTGAACGGATTCTATCTGATTACTGAGGTACACAGGAAGGCTGTTATGCCACGCTTCACATGCGTATTCAAGTACGGGTCTGACGCATGTACAATACACTTTGACGAGGACGGAGACTGGAAGAGCGTTTCTTTTCAACAGTCGTAAGGCGTACAATCGTTTGGAAGCCTTCTTGCAAATAGCGTCAACATGCAAGTTCCATTTCAAATCGTTCGAGGTGGTAACGCCTAACAATTTTAATGTGATATCCAGTTTTTCAGGGTGGTTTGCGGTTAACTGTGAACCGTTCGCTTCCGGAAAACTTTGAAATGTCTTCATCGGATACCGTTATCTTTTAGAATGTAGAGCACTTTTCGGAGAACTAGCAGTGATTTCTCAAAAACGCGGTTATGTTCCTTAGTGAAAACGGAAAAGCAGTTGCGGTTAAAATTGCCAAAATAGAACGGATTTCGGAAAGTCATCTTTACTGTTCTTAAACTTGAAAAATGTTCGCTCGGAAATAAAGAATAATGTTTATAGACAAGAGACAGTAGTCTATCTGGGCAAGAAGTCCTGCTTTATGACAGAAAAATCGTTCGATTTCCATAGGAAATCTTGCAATTTATCGCAAATCGAACTCGTTGTGAAAAGAATAGCTACCGTTTTCCTTTGTTTGGCAAAAACCAGGCTTTCGCTTTGGAATTTAAGAAAGAAACTGAGTACCAATACCACTGCACATTAAAATTTCAATTGTCGGGCAACCGTCACGCATGCTCAAATGAAAAAAATACACGATTTCGGCAGTCTCTTTTCCTTCGCCTCGCGACGATACAGAGGGTATGTTGTTATAGAACAACTTTATCTGTTTACTCTGTCTATTAAAACATCAGACAGTTTTACCCGTCGAGGGGAAACGTTTCGGAAAGCCATACAGGAAAGGTTATAGGCACACCGGATCTCCTCATTCGCATTGTTGCATGTTAAAGTGCCACTAACCCCAAAAATTTTTTCTCGCAAATCTAAGAGCCCTTATTGAGTGGATTGGGCCAGTTAATAAATTATTGGTATTGGATGTTTCGTTGATCTTCTGTAGACGACCGAAGTTGCATCTGTATGTCCCATGGCGGAGTAGGAAAGGGAATGGGTATATTCCTGGTGTTACGTCAGACAAGTCAAACAAGGAACTCCTTTGAGCTCTGTCTGGTGAATACATAGAATTTTTTGGGTTAAAAATTCATTTTCCCAACTAACTCAATGTAAAAATTCTATGCATTCAGCAGACAGAGCTCAAATGAGTTCCTTGTTTGGCTTGGCTGACGTCACACCAGGAATATACCCATTCCCTTTCCTTCTCCGCCATGGGACATGCATATGCCAATTTTTGCAACTTTGGTGGTCTACAGAAGACCATAGAAATGTCCAATACCAATAATTTATTCACTGGACTAATCCACTCAATAAGGGCTTTTAGATTTGCGAAAAAAAAATTTGGGGGGTTAGTGGCACTTTAATTGTAGAGCAACTTTGTCTTTTTACTCTGTCTATTAAAACGTCAGACACGTTTCGGAAAGTCATACAGGAAAGGTTAGGCACATCGGATCTCGATCCTCATTCGCATTGTTGTATGTTAATTGTCTTTTTAAGCCTGGTTTCCAAATAATTGTAATTGTTGCAATTCAGTCGGCGATTGTTTGCGATCTTTTACAACAGTTGTTTCCATATAGTTGTAATTGTTTTAATTCAAATCGCCGATTCCCTCGTACTTGCGGGACTTCTCGGTTTTGACAAAGTTCAGTTGAGCTAAGTTTGATATTCAAAAACAAATTGAATGACTAAAACTTTGTTTGTGATCATACTCACAGTTTATATAACAATATAGCAGGCATTAGTCACACGTTCAGTAACTTCGCCGCTTAAGTCTCATGTTTCGTGAACGTTGGCGACAGTTGCAAACCTTTGAGTTGGCGTACGGCATTCTTTTTTTTTTCTCGCTACGGCAGTCTTTGAACTATAGTCATTTAGTAGACAACTTTAACAAAATCTGGGATTTTTTGAAAGGATTTGGCCGGTTTTTGTAAATAATTTTGTGTTTTACTTTGCAAACATCTAACAAAAAGTCGCCGACTGTCGGCGATTGATGTTTCCATTAACTGTTGTCGCATCGGCGACTGTTGTAATTGTTGTACAAGTTGAACCTGATTCAACTTCTACAACAGTCGCCGACTGTCGCCGATTGGATTACAACAAGCGTTTCCTTTAAGTTGTAATTGTTGTAAGACTTGATCGGCGATAATCGCCGTGAAAAGAAGACGTCACAGAAAGGGGAAGTTTCAAGAAAGGCGTAACTCTTTCAAGAAAGGCGTAACTCTTTCCTGAAAGTAACGCCTTACTTTCACGACAATACACCAAATCGTAGTTTCGATTCATTTAGGCCCACATGCAAATTAGTTTCCTATTCAGTTTGGGCCCCTATGCAAATTACATCGTGTCTATTAAAGCATAACGGGAAGATAACATACACTGGGACTGTTTTTTTCATGTTTTGAGTTAATTATTTTTAGACACTACGTTTAGGATTATTGTCAAGGATAATCTATAAGCAAATTTTATCCTTATAGAATACCTATAAACATTAAAAAGTTTCTGAAATCAGAAATGTTATGTTTACTACGGCTGCTGCAGCCTCATGTTGTAAATGAACTACGTTTTATCCCGACTCAGATTGTATGCGCAGTTGAAACTCTGATTTTGCCTATGCATGGCGGCGGTTATATATTGGAAGGGCAAATTCGTCTTCTTCTTCAACGCACACTCGAGGTCGAATATTGTCATCCTTCCCGTTCATCACTACCCATGCATATGCATGTGGCTTACAAGGCCGATTCTTGAAAGGCATGGTCTTCGACAAATTGGACAAGGGTGTCCAGTGGGGCCCGGGGATTTGTCCACGTACAATTGCGGGCAGATTCGTCAATAGAACGATAAAGATTGTATTTTGCCACCACTCAGTAAATTTTAGGCCGTTTTTAACCCCATCGTGGGAGATGTTGGGAGAAGGGCTTAGCCCTTTTGTTAAAAATACTGGGTCCCCCCCCCCCCCCCCCCCCCCCCCCCACACACACACACACACTCCCTGTTCGGCCCTGTTGTAAATTCGCCAGTAAAAATATTCTTGCGTTAGACAGAGTAGAAAGATGAGTCCATCACATGCAATTAACAATTTCACGGATTTAAAAAATGGTGTTTTTACTGAGAATAGAGATAAATCTATATATTTCATTAAGTTGATTAGTTGATACTATGAATTAGATACATACTTTCAAATTCTTTGAAGATAATAAGCAATTTAAGGAGTGCCTCTTTCAAGCTTCTATATATATATTGCATTTCCGTAAGTTCGAGTACTTTGTTTATAACTCACTTGAGTCACTCAAGACACTCAAGACACTCCAGTCACTCTCCCTCTCCCTCCCTCCCTCTCTCTCTCCCTCTGAGAGTATTCCTTTAATTTACAGCCAATTACACCTGAGTTTGTTTTAAGTATTCTCCTTAAGATGCCAGCTCATAAATCTACAGGTCTAGACAACATATCCTGTAGGCTTCTTAAGGCAGCTGCTCCAGTTATTTGCTTTTCACTGTCAACTATTATTAACAAATCTATAGAGAGTGGTATTTTTCCTTCGGGTTGGAAGAACGCGAAAGTCTTCCCTCTCTTTAAGGCTAATGATCGAACGGACCCAAATAATTATAGACCAATTTCGGTATTGCCGGTAATGTCTAAGATCTGTGAAAAAGCTGTATATGGCCAACTTTATGGTTATTTAACTGAACATAAATTATTGGCAAAATATCAGTCAGGTTTTCGTTCATTACACTCTACGGTTACAGCTCTGTTGGATGCTACCAATGAGTGGTATTTAAATATGGATGAACGCCTGATGAATCTTGTCGTATTTCTCGATTTGGCAAAGGCATTCGATACTGTTTCTCATAACATCTTATTACAAAAACTAAAATACTATGCCATGGTGTCGATGGCCTTACTCTCAATTGGTTTGAGTCATATTTAACAAATAGGCAGCAGCAATGTGTTGTGGGGAACTGCACGTCAAAACCTAGAAAATTGACCTGTGGTGTACCACAAGTATCTATATTAGGACCACTACTATTTTTGATATACATCAATGATCTCCCTGCGTGTCTTCAGTGTACAACATCGCGCATGTATGCTGACGATACCAGTTTGGGTGCTGCTTCAAAATCAACAATTGACCTTCAACAAAAAGTTAATTGTGACCTAAATAATGTCAAAACATGGTTGCTATCTAATAAACTTAGTTTAAATGTATTGAAAACAGAATACATGTTCATTGGTTCAGAATTTAGATTGTCTAATTTAGGTCGTGTTTCATCTCTAATATTTGACAATCAACCAATAAAGAGAGTAACGACTACCAAGCACTTGGGGGTAGTTTTAGATGATAATTTAGCCTGGCATGAACAAGTTTATCATATCTGTAAAAGAGTAGGTCGCTCGATAAACTGCCTCAAGCAAGCACGAAAATTTGTTCCGAAGAACATATTGTTGGTCATCTACAGCTCACTTACCTTGCCATTATTTGATTATTGTGATGCCGTACGGGCAATTTGAATAAGGGCCTTTCTAGCAAATTACAAAAACTGCAAAATCGTGCGGCTCGCATCATTACTTTTCAAGGATATGATATCAGGTCAAGCGATATTTTAAATCAATTAAACTGGGATCAGCTGTCTGTTAGAAGAAGTAAACGGATATGTGTTCCTGACTATCTTAGCCAAATGTTTATGAAAAGTGATGAAATTAACTCATACAGGCAAAGGTTAAGAGAAAGTGAAAATAATTTAATTATTACTCGTAACCCAAAAACGGAATATTGTAAGAAAAGTTTTACCTATAGGGGTGCAAAACTCTGGAATTCACTTCCAAATGAGCTTAAAGTCTTGCGGAATAAATATCAGTTCAAAAATAAACTATCTGCATACACGGAAATTGCCAACTAAATCAATTCTTTATTTTTAATTTTTTTTTCTTTTTCTCAAGAAATTCAAAGTTGTAAAAATATTTACTTGTTGTATTTAGTTAGGTTAAATAATTACTGTTAGATAGAAATTTTTATATTTTTAATAATACGGCTTTCATGGAAAGAAGTTTAATATGTAACTTATCGAAATTACCGTATTCAAATAAAGGTGAATCTAATCTAATCTAATATATCTCTCTCTCTCTCTCTCTCTCTCTCTCTCTCTCTCTCTCTCTCTCTCTCTCTCTCTCTCTCTCTCTCTCTCTCTCTAGCTCTCGCTCTCTCGCTCTCGCTCTCTCTCTCTCTCTCTCTCTCTCTCTCTCTCTCTCTCTCTCTCTCTCTCTCTCTCTCTCTCTGTCTCTCTGTCTCTCTCTCTCTCTCTCTCTGTCTCTCTCTCTCTCTCTCTCTCTCTCTCTCTCTCTCTCTCTCTCTCTCTCTCTCTCTCTCTCTCTCTAGCTCTCTCTCTAGCTCTCTCTCTAGCTCTCTCTCTAGCTCTCTCTCTCTCTCTCTCTCTCTCTCTCTCTCTCTCTCTCTCTCTCTCTCTCTCTCTCTCTCTCTCTCTCTCTCTCTCCCTCTCTCTCAAAGGAAATCATTACCGTGTCGATGGTTTGGGATTACATAAATTAATCGAACTTTTGAGCTTGATTTTCTCTTCAAATACTGATTTGTTTGAGATGCTATATCAAACACTCAGAAGAGTGCTTCGTCAGGATAGCGAAACACCGCGAAGTTTGTTAAAAAAACTCGGCTATCGCTTCTTTCGGGTATCGCCTCATTCGGCTGTCGCCACATTTATTTGTTTGCATGGGAATACAGTAGTGAAACCCCGCGAGTTATCGCCGGTTCCCAGGCCAGGATTCTCTTTTCTAACGTCGAGCGGCAGACCGAAATTGTGAGAGGCCTGGAAAAAAATGTTTAGCTTGGCCGCAAAACTGGCCCCAAATTATTCAGTCGCCAGCCCGCCGTGCCAAGGAAAACCAAGGCAGATAAGACAGATAACACTCACCTCGGTCTGCGCAACTCTTTATAACATCATATAGCAAGGTTGGTCCACTGCCGAAACGTAAAATTAGCATTGCATTACACTATTTATATAATAAAGCAATACTCTCGTATGTAATAACCTTTTAACGTAATATAAAATAAAGAAACTTACTCGTTTGCTGCTCTTAAGAAGTTTGTTTAAAACCGCACTGCCCTTGTCTATTCTTTTCTGAGAAGAATTTGAGCTCCAGCAGGATCATGACGGATAAAAATCTTTTTCGAGCAAAGCGACTTTTTTCTTTTGTCTTGGCTAATTAGTTCCACCCGAGAGCTTACGAGACAAAAGAAAATGTCGCTTGGCGCGACATTTTTCGCCTAGTGGAAAACCGCCTGCCGGTTTTCCACTAGGCGACTTTTTTCGCGCGAAGCGAATTCAATAGATTTCTGATTAGTTCCAGCTGAGAGCTCATGAGACAAAAGAAAAAGTCGCTTCGCGCGAAAGAAGTCGGCTTAAAGCCGGTTTTCCACTATATAGGCGAATTTGTTCGCGCGAATCGAATCGAAATACCCGTTCATGCAATGTAATTTGTTGGTGCTGCTAGTTTTCGCGCCAATTTTCTTACTTGCCAATCATATTGCCGGAGAATTCGCTTCGCGCGAACAAATTCGCCTAGTGGAGAACGTGCTTTAAGGAGGTTTTCCAATAGGCGACTTTTTTCGCGCGAAGCGACTTTTTCTTTTGTCTCATGAGCTCTGAGCTGGAACTAATCAGAAAACTATTGAATTCTAACAAAAGAAAGTCGCTTCGCGCGACATTTTTCGCCTAGTGGAAAACCGGCTTAAAGATTAATCATTTTTCGCTACTCCTCTCGCTCGATCTCTATTCTGTGACGTCACAAAAATAAGTTATCGAGAGAAAAGAGAACTACGAATTAGTCTATTTTATTTATTTTATTTTAATAGCTTTGCCATACACGTTACAAACATAAATACAGACATTAAGACAACAGGCTGGGTAACCGCAACAGCTAGTGCCAATTACTGCGGTCTGGTGGAAACCGCGCGAAAACTTGCAGTAGTGAACTGCGAGTTGCTTCGTGCGAAGACTGGAAATCTGCCTAGCCAGAGAAAAATACATAAGACTATAGTGGACAGTCAGCTGCCGCTTAGAACGAGTAATTAGGGACCTTAAGATGCTACGACGACGATGGCGCTTAAAAAGCAACAAAAATGCTATAACTGAAAAACGTCACGGTTAACTAACTATTATCTTTGATATTTAAAGCTAGTTTCATGATTTTTGAAACGTCCCAGTACTGCTAAAATGATTGTAGTGTTTGTGTTGAAGTCAATTTCAAGCAACAGTTCTCATCTTTTGGCCGTTGACGTCGTCCTGAAGACGTGAAAATGCTCTAAGTGGCGTTGTACAAAGAACGAGGACAGTGTCGAGATTACTCTTGGGATTACAAATCAGTTATTCATTCACTTTGTTTCACAACTAGAATTCCTTTATTTGCAGGATGCCGTCGTTGAAGTTGCCGTCGTAGATCTTAAGGTCCCTATTCATGAGCCAAAGGGATTTGTATAGGTAATAGCATGGTTTCGAGTGCAATTTGGAAAAAAACATGCACAAGTGAGTTTTTCAAAGACTATCAAAATTGCACGAGTCCGAAGGACGAGTGCTATTTGAGGTCTTTGAAAAACTCACGAGTGCGTGTTTTTTCAAAATTGCACTCGAAACCATGCTATTACTTATTAATAATATACATGAAAATGTTAAGCAAAATGTTCTTCCAGCTACGAAGTTACATACCACTCATTGCTCCGTTTCTCGAAGCTTTAATGGTTGAAAACTGCCTCATTTTGTTCACTAAATACGTCAAACGTTTTACTCATAGCATCTAACCTCTTCTAGTCTTCTTGTAGGAACTTTTATGACAATATTAAAGCAAAATTCACTCTGTATTTCATGGAAATGTTCTTCGACAACTTTATGTTTTGGTCGCCATATTGGATTTTCTCGTGAAGGAAAAACCATCCTTCAAAATCCGCATAGGCATTTCATTGGCATTCCGGTAGATTCCGGTTGTTTATTAGCCAATCAGAATGCTTAATACTCATTGAAATTTGCACTGTATTTCATTTTTCTGCACTGTATTACACCTTTTCTGCACTGTATTACATTGAAATTGCACTCTTCTCGACCAATCAGGATGCAGTAATTTTGTCATGTATATTATTAAGCACCGAATGTGAATTTAAATTATTTAATCAAAACTTTTTTTCTCTATGTTTTTGCTGTATAAGCTGTCGTAAGTTAAACTGAGAGAAATCTCTGAGCTCCAGACGGGACTCAAACCCACAACCTTCCGAATGACAGCCGGACGCTCTCACCATTGAGCCACTGGAACTCAGATGGTAGACCAAGGTTGTTTTCGATATTTATATGCCTGGGAACTAGTCAATCCGTGGCTCAGTGGTCAAAGCATTGCACTAGAATCGCAAGGTCGTGGGTTCAATTCCTGCCGGAAGGCCTGTGTAGTCATAGAGATCATATAAATACTAGAGGGGGCATTGGCGGGAAAATTTGGTAACCACATGGGGGCCGCCATTACCTATGGTATTTCAGTCAATTGGTTGGCAAATGTTCTAGACCCAGTCCTTTGCCAACCAACGCGCCTAATGTTTGCCTGAAAAAAATCCAAGATGGCGGCGTTCAATTGGTTACCTGTGGTTGGCTGAAATTAAGATAGGATGCCCCCTCTAGTATTTATATGATCTCTATGTGTGTAGTTGCATTTTTCGCAACTGGTCCCGGTTTGGTCTTAAAATGTATATAATTATTCTACACTCGAATTTTCCTTCACCTAAAATCCCTAGAACATGCTATGTATATTCGGGTGAAATGCCCAATATTACTTCTAATGTCACAAGTACTAGTTGGGCTACAAGTCGCATTGTGTCATGATCAGTTTATTGTCAGTAAATGTTTTTTGTACGTTATTAGTGTTTTCAACTTGAGATGGTAAAGTTTTTTCGTATGTTTTTGTTGTACAAGCTGTCGTAAGTTAAACTCAGTGAAAACTCTGAGCTCCAGATGGGACTCGAACTCACAACCTTCCGAATGCCATCCGGACGCTCTCACCATGCATTGAGCCAAAACATGCGAAAAAACTTTACCAACTCAAGCTGAAAACACTAATTAACAATTAGTCACCGAAGTCGAGGTGACAATCGGTGAATATTTACCGAGCCGCGAAGCGGTGAGGTAAATACACCGATAGTCACTGAGACTGAGGTGACTAATTGTTTTAGTATAATTTCAGAGGTTGATAAAAAACCAATAACGTTGAAACAAAAACTTTTAGACAACTGCGTTCATTTTAACAGTGGTGATTCTGTTTATTCACAGACGATGTTAGCAAGCCACAGTCTTTGTCAGTAAATAATTTCAAAAAAAGAGTAAACAACATTCTACTTTGGAATTGAACTTGTACATACATTCAAATATATGCTAAAAATACTTTTATTCTGGTGTTTTGGATCCTGTGTTACGGCTTTTTTACACTTGATTCATGTTCAATATGTTCTTCACTCATGACGATCAGTTTTTGAAAACATCACTACGACCAAAACCTAGCCAAAACATACAACAAATACCTTTATAAAGTTTTGTTTTTACGATATTCGATATGTACAACATCTCAGTGATAAATGTTTTCAGTATTATGCTCTTTTGTTTCTCAAAAACTACAGACCCCATTTTGAAAAAAAAAATCAACATGCAGTTCAATGAATCAACAAATTCTAAAATCTCATACTTCAAAATGACAACTCAGAGGGGGAGACTGAAACGAGTAAAGTCAGTGCAGTGTTGAATAATTACCAGTCTCTTTTCTAAAACTACTTTAAAGAACAATTTCTTGTGATGCAATAGTCACCGCGCTAGGCGGTGACTATTACCTCAGATTCACCGCTGAGCGGACCAATCAGAAAGCTGGAAAGCCTTTCTCCACTATGAAATTATACTAATAACGTACAATCAAAATATTCTTGTAATTTTAGTTCAACGCAGAGAGCTGTCAGTTAGCCATTTTGGTCAAGACATTCCTGGATGTGGAACCATTTCTTTACCTTGTCGAAGTATTCGTTTCACTGTCATGAATATTTCACGTTGTGGAGACATCATCTACGTCAACCATACACAAGGAAAACCATATGTAGAATGCAGCTACTCGGGACAAAATAAATCGCCCATTATAATCAACAAACCATTGTCTATAATTGGCAAAAATGGAAGACCAGTTATACAATGTGTTCGAAATAACCAATCGCTCTTCAAAATACAAGGTCGTCACGGGTTCAAGTCATGTGTCTTATTCGACAGTTTAGAAATGACGGGAGCATACCGTGCCGTCGAAAATTCATTTTCAGACATGTTTACGACATTTAACAACTGCATTTTTAAAGATAATCGCCTCCATATTGCAATATTGAATTTAGGAGAATGCTACTTTCAGATATTTAATTCAAGACTGATAAATAGCAGTACATCCGCTGTTACTACATGGGGGTGCTTGAACCTGACAGCAACATTTGTTGATACAGTTTTTTTTGAAACAAACAGTGTTGTTCTTAGTACGAGAACAGACCAAAAGCGATCTTGGCAAGTATTTACAGTAACAGTATTACGTAGTACATTTATTGGAAATAACTTGGCAGTTTCATTCGGTTACAGTTTGGTACTCCTGTTCAGCGCCAAAGAAATAAATATCACTATTTCTGAAACAAGATTTACGAATTGTGTCGGCGGTATTTTGGCGATATTTCGTGGAAAAACCTCCCAAAGAAGTTATGCATCGAATGCTTCAGTATTAATATATATAAATTTAAATCAAAATATTTTCGTGAATAATACCAAAGAAAGTGTGGGGATAGATACTGCATTACTACATGATTCGAGGAACATTCAAGTTAGTGTGGTCAATTGTATCTTCAAGAATAACACGTTTATTTCACTGCGGGTTAGCTTGGGAAGACCTCGGTCTTCTCCTGTAGTACTTAAAAACAACACATTCTCGAAGAACAGCTACGGTATGAGCAATATGAGTGTTAGTTTGACTTCTGTAGTGTATTTAGACGGAGGAGTGTTCTTCGTGTCTTCCTGCAATTTTTTTGATAACTTTCTCAGCTATACTGCGAACGCAGGAGTGATTTTCATAGCTGATTGGACAACGGTGATTTTTGAAGATTGTTATTTCGAGAATGGTCAATTGCTGGGTAACGCCATGCAAATTTATGCACAATCGTACAGTCGACTGGTATTTAAACGTAACAATACTTTTAACATCACTGCTATAAAATACAATGAAATCATTCTTCTTCACCTCACAGTATGGGACACAGCTGCAGATCACGATGAGGACCCGGCATATCTGGGTGTGTATGAGCAGATAGGAGCTTCGCTTCAGTGTCCAGCAGGTTACTTGCAACATAAGGAAACTTACAAACCAGCAGTATATAACCTTTTAAAAGTTAGATGGTTAAAGTATCTTTCTTATTCTTGTGAGCACTGCCCACGAAAAACCTACTCAATAGAAAGAGGAGGAACCACTACCAATAACACACAGCAAGCCAAATGTCACGGATGTCCTAGAGGAGGGGAATGCTCAAATGGACAAATCACAGCAAAGCGGAACTTTTGGGGTTACGTAGCCCAAAAGGAAGTTTCATTCCTCCCCTGTCCACCTGGATATTGCTGTAACAGCAAAGAAGACTGTAAGTCGTACAATAGTTGTTATGGTGATCGAAGTGGGCAACTGTGTGGCAGATGTCCAGATGGTATGTCAGAAGGTCTTTTCGATACCAAATGTCGCACAAACAAAGAATGCAATGATTATATGTTCTGGTTAATGGCTGCTTTCCTCTGCATCTTCTATCTCATTTTTTTCCTTTATTTTGAGGACATTGCTTATATAGTAGGAAATAAGGTCTTCTTCTCCAAAAAAACCTGTGCGGAAAATAACACAGAAGGTTCTTTTAATAATAATAACCAAGAAATCAGTTTTTCCGAGACTGCAGTTTCGGAGAATGCAGTTAAGCGACAGTCAAATGTCAGTGGTTATATTAAAATCTTCTTTTATTATTATCAGATAGTTTACCTGTTCTCTAAATGTGCAGAATTTAGAGGCAAAGATATTAATTTCTTGGTAAAATTGAAGGCTATTTTTTCTGGAATTATAAATCTTGTTATTACAGGTTATGTTCATGTGGGATGTCCTCTCAAAAACCTTCGCCCAGTTTTAAAAATCACCATTCTTCACTCCAGTGGATTATGTGTGCTAGTACTCATGGCTCTAACTGTCGTGTTCTGGAAAGGGTGGACTGCAATACGCATGTTGAGAAGAAGAACTAACCGGCTCTCTTCTTCCCCAGCAACTTCTTCCCACTTACCTGAAATGGAACGAGCACCAATTGTACAGAACAGATTTTCTGTTCGTGTTCTTCGGGCTTTCACTCAAATCATGCTAGTTCTTTACTCTTCGTCCGCAGGTCTTTGTCTAAATCTTCTACATTGTGTCCCTATCGGTGAAAACATGTTTCTGTTTATTGATGGAACATTGCAGTGTTACCAGACTTTTCAATACTTTTTGTTTGCTTATTTATTTATTTTTGTTCTTCCATTTTTCGCTGTACCTGTTCTTGGATCGTATCTTTTAAAATTTCGATTAATTACCCCTCTTCATTTCTGTCTTGGTTGTTTTTTCCCCTTGCCATTCTGTTTTTATTGTATTTATGTTTGGTTAAAATATCGGCCCAGCCGTTATGTCTCGGTAACAAACGAAGGGCAACTAGAGCAAGAAATAAACGATCAAACAATCAAAACAAATGTAATCCTTCGTGTTCTTTTGGGACCTTTTAAACAACACTCTTCTTTCCTTTGTTTTCCCAAGTCACAAATACCTTGGGAAGGTGCGCTCATTTTTCGTCGATTGATTCTTATTCTAGCCTCAACCCTCTGCTATGACAATCGTCTGCGCATGATTATACTTCAGATATTATGCATTCTAATCCTTGTGTCTCATTTGTACGTGCAGCCATACACTGGTAAAATGGAGAATCATCTTGAGACACTTTCTTTAAGCATTCTTACAATTCTTTGTGGTTTCACTTTGGTCAAAGCTCTTTACCAAGGAGAAGACTACTCCCATTCTTCTAGCAGTTTACACTTGCTCACGGCATTAAATATAACGGAAAATATTCTTATCCTTTCTCCTATCGTGTTAATCGTTTTAGTTCTAGCATGCTTTCTTTTTCTCAAATTAATATCACTTCTCGTTAGTTTTGTATCAAGTTGTTGTGTTTCTGGGCGTCTTGAAACTAGTCATGTATAATCCAATTTCTTAAACATTACGCCATAAAAAATGTTAATTGTTTCTTTTCAACGCATGTTATACTAGAGTAATACGTATTTTTTAACTAATACAAGTATAGTGAGTTAAATATTTAGATTGTAAATTGACGTTTTTTACTTAAATTTGTAACACTTTGTGACATAGTGACAATGTTCGTTCGTAGAAATTAGTTTGTCCTAAATATCGTCAAGTGAACACTGTGAAAGTTTGTACTGAGTTGCTAGGTTTTCTGATATTAGTTTTTATTGTAATTAGATTCTGCGGGGTGTTGCTAAGGTTCTTCAAGATCTACGACGCGGCTAACTCAACTAGGCGGCCTTATAAACGTTAAAAAGGAAAGCATTTAAAAAAAGACACGGGATATTAACTGCCGTATTTCATGCATGTTTAACCCTTTCAACCCTAGCGGCCTCCCAATGACGAGTAAAATCGTCTGGCGTTAGCCAGAGTAAAATACTAAAAGGGAATTCAGGGTTAAGAGGGTTAAGCTTGTTTAATGACTTCAAGACGCGCCAGTTCTTGCTAAAACGGCTGTAGTGCCTGAGCTGAAGTAAATCAACGTTAAGAAACAGCCCTCATGCACTTCTCAGCGCGTTCGTGTAGTTCTGAAGACGTAAAAATGATGAGTGGCGTATATATACTCTTGGGATTACAAATTATTCATTCACTTTGTTTTCATTAAGAATCAGTATTTTGTTTCTAAGGCGCGTCATCGAGCTTGCCGCGACGTGGATCTCAAAGTCCCTGTTATCTTCGAGCCCTTTGGGTGAATCTTATAAATAAAAAACAAATAAAAAAATACAAGTATCGACTCGATGTACAGAAAATAGTTTACATAATAAATATTTTACATTTAAATAAGAACGAAATAAGTTAAGGTAAACAAAAATGTACTGTACAATATACAGGCAAATCATAGGGGGCAGGGGGGGGGGGGGGGGGCATTTTCACTCAAAACATTTGAAAAAGGAAAATTCAGGCACGTTCTGCTGGGAATTTCCGACAATTTCGATATGTATTGCTGTGAACTGATGTTCAAGCAAAATTCATACATTAAACTAGACTGAAAAATACGACTTGAAAATCAATACTTAATCCTAACTTTTCAGGGCCACCCCCGAAACAGAATTGGAGTGTTACGCCTATATGGGGCAAATTAAATAGATCAGACAGCTCCGACAGAAAGACGTTTACACCTCGTTAAGTATATAAAAAGGTCGGTCAATAAAACAGAGGATATGCCAATCTGTAATTACAATAACACCTTTAATAATAAAATTATTAACTTTTGTTTGGTTATCTATTCCAGATTTTACTAGATTATTCGTATATATTTTGCTAGATTATTTCATACCTACATTACTTATACTTTAAAAATTAAGGAAACCACTGAGTATTCTGATAAAATACAAAACAACCGTAACTCTGAAAATGGTAAACATTTTATTAATGATTTGGCGTTTCGACTTGTAGTCATCATCAGGAATGCTAATGGTTGTGATGGTTACAAATGATTTTTATCGGTGAAGAAATATGAGATATATCTAGTTATAGATATTAGCAGAAGATTACTAATTGTATAAAGGCTTTATTTCCATGGTTATAAGTTCCGACTTTTGTCGACGGATTCTTTAAAGCAACAATGACCAGTATCGGCTTTATCTTATTTTACAATTACGCGGGGGAGCTTTATTAAGAATTAGTTGATATAAATTACAGTTTATAGTCGCGTCTGTGTTCGGAGAGAGTTCTATCAGTCAGAGTTTTATATGTTGAAAGTGTAACCGTCAAAACCAGTAGCATTCCTGATGATGACTACAATTTAGTCGAAACCTTGAATCATTAATAAAATGTTTACTATTTTCGGAGTTACAGTTGTTTGTTTTTTTATACCGGCTTTAAACTGCCTAAGAAACGAAAATTAAATTTGTCTTATTTGATAGAACACTTGAAATGATAGAGTAATATATTTTGCAGTTTTTCGTTTCCTTGCTTCGTTCTTGAAATATTTCAGTTTGTTTGATGTAAATGAGGCATGTTGCGACGTCACACGTGCATCGTAAGTATGTTCACCAGTTGCAATGGGAAGTATTGCACCACATTCAGCCTTCGATTCAGGCTCCGCGTACTTGCCCATATAGCCCGAGTGAACGCCTGACCCAGGCGTCTTGACCACAAAGTCACCATGACGCGAACTTGAAAAACTCCGTGGACAAATTCAAGTTCACATGATTAAAATTATGACGAATATCACACGCGTGCATGAAAGGTTGGACTAAATAGTAAGAGAACGCACTAATAACTTACTATTTTATTCCTTTCCTTTTGCAAAATATAATTTTTATATATAGTTTTATAACAAATATAAATTGCCTCTCGCAAAACTATTAACAAAGCGAAAATGTAATACTTGACGCCGTGCCTTTAAGAACCGTAACAGCGACCGCTACAGCCAATCGGAACACGCCATTTCACCGGAAGTAAAGCGCGCCACATACTATAAAATTTCAATGGTCTATTCTTGCCTTTCATTGAGGATCAATTTCCAGACAAGAAAGGACGAACTTCCCCATATAAGGTGGAAAACGCAAACGCGTCGGATTTGATAAAATTGAAAACAACTTAATAAAGGTAAGCTTTAATGTAATTAATTCCTTGAAAGTTTTCATGGCGATAATGTAATAGTTTTGTGGAAACACCACGTATAATTTTTATAAGCTTAGCAAATAAAAATTATACGTGGTGTTTCCACAAAACTTGTCTATATTAGATTTAATATAGTTAACTGAACAAGCACTTCCATTACAACGACACCTGCTGGCTACATCTTCTTCAAGGTAACTTCTGGTTATAAACTATGAGATTTGTCCGTGAATCAGTATCAGGGAAATGTAACCTATGGATTAGAGTATACGCCCTGTATAGGATAAACAAGTGATCGTTCAGTATCAATTCGACAAAAGCAATATACGGACCTCTCAGTTATTAAACGTGTATGTTCACTAACCGGTTAGTCGTATATAAGATCTTACATTTTAAACATCTACTTCATGTAGAATGGATATTAGGTGCTACCCCAAGTGACGAACCATGGGTAATTAGAGAAAAGCTTTACTTGACCCGGCTGGGATTCGAACCCGCGACCTTCGGTTTACCAGTCTGATGCTCTATCGACTGAGCTACAGGTCAAGTTGGGAGCAGGTCATGGAATGATGGTACTTATATTTGATATTTCGAAACTGAAATCTAGTTTCTTCGATGTTGAGAGACACTGCCCCCAATTTGACCATGTAGGCTGTAGCTCAGTCAGTCGGTACAGCGTTGCCTAGTAAACCGAAGCGTTGCCTAGTGTCCCCAATTAGCTGTAATAGAGCTAAATACATTGACACTTGATAAAGTTAACCATCATTCATTCAATCAGGTCGCGAGTTCGAATTCTTAAGCCTAGTTTACACGAGCAATTTTTCCTTGACAAGTTTTTCCTTGACAAGTCTCCTTGTTGAAAAGCTGGCATGCCAGCTTTTCAAAAGGGAGACTTGTCAAGGAAAAACTTGCCATGTTTCCTCATACACACAGGCAAATAAAACTTGTCAAGTTGAAAATTGCCAAAGAAAAATTGCCCGTGTAAACTAGGCTTAAGCCGTGGTCGAGTAGAGTTTTTCTCTACTCACCCGGTATGATTAGCACTCGGAGTAGCACCCAATACAATAATTATTCCATCGACATTCATGTCAAAACTTTTTTAACTCTCAAGCATGTCTGATAGTCTATCGAGTGGATTAATTTTCAGTCATGTAATATAATGCTTCGTAAATAGTGTCTACATATATCTATTGCATGATATCATAGTGCGGATTTAGGTTGAGTGTTTCGGGACATGCTTGGATTAGACTTAAGCCCGGTCAAACATCAAATCTTTTCATGAGCCAAACTTACCTCCCACACCCATAATATCATGCTGGCTGATTCGTGCAGACGATGATCCGACGCACTTAATTAAACCGAACTTATTTAAGTCGATGTATAAAGGATAATGCGCGATATTTTTCGCGTTAATTAGTGTTAATTATATATATTACAGATAGAATAATTTATGCATTATATAATTGACGCTTGTATTAAAGTTGCTCCAAGTCCAAGCTACTAGTCAGAATTCTCGAGTGCTTTAGACGAACGTAGGGCCTGCTTTAACACGGAAAGCAGAACGGGATAGATTTTATAGTTTGATAATTCAAAACTGTAGAAATTTCTCACATAACTGCGGTTAACTGTTATATGTTCGTTATGTACTTAGGGATTAAAGCGTTTACATTTAACGATAGTAATTACGACCGTAACCAACATCAACACGAAAACGCCGTCAATATCCACAGCTATCTGACGTCACACGGTGGATCATTACCTGCGGTAGATATGACATACCGTTTTTATATCAAGGAGTGCATGTCACGTAAAGTAAAGCTAATATATCACATTATCAGATAAAAAAGAGTAAATTTAAATAATATTTAACAATTATTCACTGAAGTGGAAGGCTGGAAGCTACACAGTGGTTAGTGCACGTGCCTTTCACCTCTGCGACCCAGGTTCGATTCCTGCACGGTGCAGTTATCTGATTAAAAAAAATTTCACCCTGGCCGCATGTGAGAAGAGTGCTTCCAGTTTGACTCTACCAAACACCACAGGTTTCCTCCGAATACTCCAGTTTCCTCCTGTAGTTACACTGGACCAATGAGGGTGGGCCTTACTGGACCTCTGATGATAACAGTTTAGATATAACTGACAGAGTTACCTATAGTATAAATAAGGTTTGTTTTTTTTAGTTTTAATTTAATGTAGGGTCGCTATAGCAACTTGGCGTACTCGATATTTGTCGACAAAATAGTTTTTACAATTTTTTGAATATATTAAATGCTAGAAAATTATAAAGAAATACATCTGTGGACACTTTTCTACTTAATTTTGTCGACTTTTCTCGTTATTCTACTACATCAGTCTCCTTTATCAACAAAATCTCCTGCTTCTGTAAACAAAGCAAAAACTGGCCACCATTTTGTTTTTCCGCAGGTAAATAGTGCAGGTTATAACGAGATTCAGAAAGTCAATCACATTGTGTAAACATAGTCAATCGAAATATGGTCTGGAAACTCAGCTAAAGTCTTTGGTCTATCTTTTTGTTCGCCTTTATGCAGTTTTGTGCACGGTGCACGGTCACTGAACACATTGTATTTTAGTATAATGAGCGAATTGTCCAATAGCAACGTTTCACTTCAATCACTCAACCGTGCTATTTAAATATTAATAAACCTAATACAAAGGATGTGCACGGTGTAAGGTACGGTTCAACATAAAATCACAGCTCATTATAGGCGCTTTGAAGTTTGCCGAGTTTCCAGACCATATCTCGATCGACTATGGTGTAAAAGGCACTATGCACATGCGAGGTATATATGTTAATCTGTACTATCATGAATTTAACGATTCAGGAAACAAGTACTTTTTTCCCCACAATGAGTTCTTATTGATATTATCAAATAAAACAACGAGTATTAAACAACGTATAAGGGCAAAATTACTTGTTCCTCAAAATATCCTTGTAATATTGTATAACGCTTTAGGCTGAAGCCTACAGGCCCGGGCTTGCAAAGAGGCCCGTAATTTCCAGAGAATGC
The DNA here is from genome assembly GCA_964035015.1 of Corallium rubrum. NCBI lineage: Eukaryota > Metazoa > Cnidaria > Anthozoa > Scleralcyonacea > Coralliidae > Corallium > Corallium rubrum. The sequence continues at coordinate 5,456,925 of OZ036001.1, forward strand.
ATTTTTCATTAAGATTAGTTGTTTATATGAATATCAGGGCCGTATCGTACACTGCCTCAGAATGCAGGAAATGGCGTTTCCGAGACTCTAAATTCAAAAAAATTTCTGGAAAATATCGTCATAAAGGCCCGTGAATTTTATTTAGCCTACAGGCCCCGAAACTAGTAATCCGCCACTGGCTTTAATATTGCCCCCTAATGAAAGATGACCTTTACTGGCCTCTAGAGAGAACAGTTTACTTATCAAGTATAAATAAAGTTAGTTTAGTTTACTCTGGTTTGCTCCTGTAGTAACACTGGATCATGGAATGATGGCCCTTACTGGGCCTCTAGAGATAACAATTTAGATATGACTAATATACAGTTATCCAGTATAAAGAAAGTTAGTTTCATTTATTCTGGTTTTCTCCTATAGTAACACTGGACTAATGAAGGAAGATCCTTGCTGGACCGACCTTTAAGGAATAAATAAAGTTAGTTTAGTTTCCTCCAGTTTCCTCGTGTAGTAACACTGAATCAATGAGTGATGGCCCTTACTGAACCTCTAGAGAGCACAATTTAGGTATGATTGATATAGAGTTATCAAGCAGTATGAGTAAAGTTAGGGTCACAACGATTTTCCACTTACGCCAGAATGCCGGAAATGGCGTTTCCGAGACTCTAAATTCAAAAAAATTTCTGGAAAAAATCGTCATAAAGGCCCGTGAATTTTATTTAGCCTACGGGCCCCGAAACTAGTAATCCGCCACTGGCTTTAATATTGCCCCATTTCAATTATTGTTCGACTATTTGGAATGATGGCTGTTGTAGCTATATAAACATAAAATATTGGCTTGCTAATAGAATTTTTATGCTTTCCGCCCTAGACTGAGATTTAGATAAGTTGGTATTATGATAGTGATAATACTGTGTAATTAGGCATTGCGGCTAGGATAAGGAAATGCCTTAAATATCTCGGGGAGACGGGCAGACAACAACAAAGATTACTGAAGGGGTGATAAACACACCCATTGCAAGGATAAATTCATTCACGCACGAACTACTGTGAAGTGAACATCATTTTTTTGTCGTAGACAATTTCTAAAGTTTCGCTAACTTTTCATTAATTTTCTTCCGCTTTCATTACTTCAGGTAAGCATTTCTCATCTATACTTTACGGTTTGCTCATAAACTATATTGTATATCAAACTTATTTGTTCCTCGTGTTCTGAGGATTTTTAATACCACACTTGTATACCAACGTTGTTGGTTTATCATCACTGTTCTTCATGTCTTTGAAGATTGTACTAACTAATATAATTGTACCAACGTTGTTGGTTTATCGTCACTGTTCTTCATGTTTTTGAAGATTGTAATAACTAATATAATTGTACCAACGTTGTTGGTTTATCTGAACTGTTCTTCAATGTTTTTGAAGATAGTACTAACTAATATAATTGTACCAACGTTGTTGGTTTATCTGAACTGTTCTTCATGTTTTTGAAGTCTGTTCTGACTAATATAAGTGTGCCAACGTTGTTGGTTTATCTGAACTGTTCTTCATGTTTTTGAAGTTTGTTCTGACTAATATAATTGTGCCAACGTTGTTGGTTTATCTGAACTGTTCTTCATGTTTTTGAAGTTTGTTCTGACTAATATAATTGTACCAACGTTGTTGGTTTATCTGAACTGTTCTTCATGTTTTTGAAGTTTGTTCTGACTAATATAATTGTGCCAACGTTGTTGGTTTATCTGAACTGTTCTTCATGTTTTTGAAGTCTGTTCTGACTAATATAAGTGTGCCAACGTTGTTGGTTTATCTGAACTGTTCTTCATGTTTTTGAAGTTTGTTCTGACTAATATAATTGTGCCAACGTTGTTGGTTTATCTGAACCGTTCTTCATGTTTTGAAGTTTGTTCTGACTAATATAATTGTGCCAACGTTGTTGGTTTATCTGAACTGTTCTTCATGTTTTGAAGTTTGTTCTGACTAATATAATTCTGCCAACGTTGTTGGTTTATCTGAACTGTTCTTCATGTTTTTGAAGTTTGTTCTGACTAATATAATTGTACCAACGTTGTTGGTTTATCTGAACTGTTCTTCATGTTTTTGAAGTTTGTTCTGACTAATATAAGTGTGCCAACGTTGTTGGTTTATCTGAACTGTTCTTCATGTTTTTTAATCTGCATAAATGTCTGCATAAAAATTATTAAAATTACAAAAGAGAGCGGCGCGCGTGATAACTGGTATTACTTACGAAGTTCAGTTCGTTCAGTCGGGTTACAGTCGATTAGAATTTTAAAAACCGTGAACATATAATGACATGTAAAGCTTTAACCGGAAAATTACCTAGTTACCTTGTCACCTTGTCAATTTATTCACTAAATGAGAAAATAAGAATCACAATTTACGAAGTAATAATGTTAAACTTCCTTTGGGTAAACCAAAAACAAATTTTATGAAAAGAAGTTTTTCCTATAGAGCTGTTAAATCATGGAACGAATTTCCGAGTGAACTGACTAACGACTTAACGCAATCAGTTTCATCTTAAATATCTGAGTGATTACATTATAGATTAAATTAATATTTTTGTACAATTTTTAAATATTTCTGTAAATAATTATTAATTTTTTTGTATCCTGTAAATAGTTAAACATGTATTTATTTATGTTTATGTATGTATACACGGCCCTTTGAAAACCAGCTTGCGCTGAAAGGCTACCGTGTCAAAATAATTTTAATTAAAGATTAAAGATTAAAGGTTAAAGATTAAAGATTATAACCCAAGGTCGAGGTATATAACCGCATATATAAGACTTGTATCACGTATAACAGTTTCCTACAAAATATACAACAGATTACCGAATGTGGGAGGCGATTATCGTATGGTAGACATTGATGCAATATTAGTTCTGCATTTTATATTCAATTCAAACTGTAAGAAATTCTTGTTTGCGGTCGAAGTCTCGAGATAGGCAACATTAAGCTTCTTCATATTTCTGTCATATATGGGTGGGATACTATTGATGTACTCTTAGGGTACGCAGTCGCAGCTGGAACCCGATGAGTTGACAATTTATCAAGTTTTCGTGAAAGCTTAAAGGGCATATGACTCGAAAATTAAGTTTGTCTTATTGAAAAGAACATTTAAAATGATAGAGTAACATCTTTTGCAGTTTTTGGTTTCCTTGCTTCGATTTTGAGATATTCCAGTTTGTTTCATATGCAAGTGACACAACTTTTTACGTCACACGTGCATAATGAGTATTATGAGTTGCCGAGAGAAGGTTACATATCTTTGCTATTGTTAAACGAAATAACTTGGAATTCTACATGTTTGGTGTTGTGGGTAGAAACACGCACATGCTTCCTTTGAGTTAAGCCTTTGTTTTCATAATGGCAAAGATATGTAACCATTTCTGACAACTCATTATGCACATGTGACGTAAAAAAGTTCTGCATTTGCATATCAAACAAGCTGGAATATCTCAAAAACGAAGCAAGGAAACGCAAAACTGCAAAAGATGTTATTTTATCATTTTAAATGTTCTGTTCAATAAGACAAACTTAATTTTCGAGTCATATGCCCTTTAAAGGGTATTGGCAATAAAAATTAACTTTGTTTAATTTGAAAGAACTCGTGAAATTGTAATAGAAGATCTTTTACAATTTTTTCGTATCTTTCTTCGTTTTCAAGATATTTCAATTTGTTTAATATGTAAATGAGATGGGCTCTGACGTCAGAAGCAAGGTACAGTATTTTTACACAAAGCAAAATCACTCATGAAATGTTCAATGTTACAAAGCGGTTTTATGTGCACAGTTTCAAGCTATTTCGTTGAACAAATTTAGAGATATAACTGATTTTGTTACGTACGAAAACACTGTACCCTGCTCCTGACGTCAGAGACCATCTCATTTACATATTAAACAAATTGAATCAAATAGCTTGTAAACGAAGAAAGATACGAAAAAAATTGTAAGGGATCTTTTATTACAATTCTACGAGTTCTTGCAAATTGGACAAACTTAATTTTTGTTGCCAATGTCCTTTAACACTTTGAGGCCTGGACCTCTCCCTGTGCTGAATAAAATCGTCTGGCGTTAGACAGAATAAAATACTAAAGACTCGTCGTCAGGCTTCAAAGTGTTAAAGAGATAGGTTTTAACACTTTGAGACCTGGACCTCTCCCTGTGCTGAATAAAATCGTCTGGCGTTAGCCAGAATAAAATACTAAAGACTCGTCGTCAGGCTTCAAAGTGTTAAAGAGATAGGTTTTAACACTTTGAGGCCTGGACCTCTCCCTGTGCTGAATAAAATCGTCTGGCGTTAGCCAGAATAAAATACTAAAGACTCGTCGTCAGGCCTCAAAGTGTTAAGATAACGTAACAAAAATTTCGCATAACAAAAATACATTTTAAAAATTTTCGTCGCAAGTTAAAAGCATGATCTTCGCGTAAACTAAAAAAAGAGACGAAATATTATGCAACACACTTACTGAGTTTTTCAATTGGTCCTTCCAAAAAACAAAAACAACCGGCCCAGTGTGCTAACAAAATGAAAATAGTACAGTCCAAAGAAAATTTAGCGTTACAGAAATCGTAGCTTTTAATTGAGAAATAGAAAACGATTTTTCCCGTTTTTCTTTGAGTTACAGAAAATTTTATTGTCAACTGTTGGACGAATGAACAATAGCGGTTAGCAAATCTGAAGGGTGAAGATTTCAAAGAGTTATCGTTAAATTCTGCTCAATTTTCCAAGTTATTAATTTGATATTTCTGTATGGTCTTCGGAAAATATTTTTCTATTTCCCAATTCCCACAAAAAAACCCAACACGCATACAGGAAATACACCCAACTAATAAATAGCCATCATATCAGATTGGGACAGATCTTTCTGACTTCAAAAATATTAATGCAAAAACGCTTTACAAGTTTAACTATAGTCAAATTCAAATGTTATTTTAATATAAACGTATTAGCTTATTAAAAATCCAAATTTGCTTATATTTAAAAAAGTATTCTTATTCCTTAAAACTAAACAAGAAATTCCTGTAAGTCCAATTCGTCTTATAATATAAGCACTGCTTATTAAAAGTTTGTAGGAGCTAAAAATATATATTAATAAATCGATATTATGTGTTAATTTTAAATGTTTTTATTAATCTTTACTTAATATATTATTCTTGCGGCGCGCATATGGACGCCATAACCTTTTTCAGACGACAAATTTTAAATAAAATTTATTTAATTAATTAATCAATGAAATACTTATATTGTGTTTGCTTATTGCTACGTGGAAAATGATTTTTCTTGTGGCAAGCATACATGAAGATACAATTTAATTAAAGCTGTTTTCTGCTTCTTCTGTTTCTTCCTGTTTTCATATTTTTTTAACAGAACATTATCAAAAAAATCAAGATAATTTTTCTGGAGGCCGAAGGGTTTTTTGTATAGACAATTTAAAGGCATATTTGTTTACTGTAAGTCAGGGTTTCATAACGTGAGGTCAACGACTTCAAATAGGGTCGCAATTTTTCTCAAATAGGGTCACCACTATATGGCGTGAGTGGCTGACAGTGGTTAACGCACGTGTCGTTCTGCTATCAGGGTTCAATTCTTGTTTAGTGCAGTTATCTCATTAAAATATCACTTTGGGCGCATGTGAGAAGAATGCTTCCAGTTGGACTCCACCAAACATCACAGGTTTCCGCCGGGAACTCCAGTTTCCCCAGTGGACTAATGAAAGATGACCTTTACTGGCCTCTAGAGAGAACAGTTTACTTATCAAGTGTAAATAAAGTTAGTTTAGTTTACTCTGGTTTGCTCCTGTAGTAACACTGGATCATGGAATGATGGCCCTTACTGGGCCTCTAGAGATAACAATTTACTGTATATTAGTCATATCTAAATTTTAGATATGACTAATATACAGTTATCCAGTATAAATAAAGTTAGTTTCATTTATTCTGGTTTTCTCCTATAGTAACACTGGACTAATGAAGGAATATCCTTGCTGGACCGACCTTTAAGGAATAAATAAAGTTAGTTTAGTTTCCTCCAGTTTCCTCGTGTAGTAACACTGAATCAATGAGTGATGGTCCTTACTGAACCTCTAGAGAGCACAATTTAGGTATGATTGATATAGAGTTATCAAGCAGTATGAGTAAAGTTAGGGTCACAACGATTTTCCACTTACGCGAGAGTGCCTTGGCTAAGAATATGGCTCTTCTCTACAAAACTAAAGATATTCTATACAAGTCTCTATATTTAACAGTCAAATTCAAAACAATATCAGCGACCTTTTGGAACCTATAGACGACGATATGAACAATCATTGAGATTGAAGCATACATCTTTCGTTTGCCCAGCCTAGCTCAAAGTTTTGTTTATATCATTAACTCATTCATTTTTGTCAACAATGAAGGTTTAATATTTATTTAAAAATATTAATATCAGAATTATCGTTGTGGTTAAGTTGATTTATATCCGTCTGAGAAAAATTCATCGTTTTCTTGTAATTTTTTAAAAAATTATTCTTCCTCGGCTTTTTAAGGATATATTATATTAATTAAAAAAATAATTTAATTGATTTAAAAAATAATAATAACCATAGGTTTTCAAACGTATAATTTTGGCATTCTTTGGCAACACAACTATAATTTCTTTAAAAGTTGCTTTGCTTGATATTTTTTCATTTTTGATATGTGTAACAATGAATAACTATGAATTTAAAAGGTATATCATCATAGATATGAGAAACGTGTCATGTTTCAACTCGAAAAACGATTTATCGATAATTGTCATTACGTTTTTCCAGTATAGGCAAACAACGCAAATTAAAGCCATCAAAACCGGATTCAACAAGACACAGTTTTAATTAAAACAAATTTAATCGAAAAAATCATTCATTTCCTGACTCAGATTAAAACACCTGCTCAAAGGAATTATAATATCGCTTATATATAAAAAGGGATAGTTTTAAATTCTTTCATCACCATGAGAAAAGAAAACAGGTCTTCAACAATATCGTCTTCCCAATACTTGCAAAGGTAAAATATTTCAATTTTATTGAAAGTTTATTTTCTAAATATAAATTTTAATTATGGACAAGAAATGCTTTCTAAATAATTTTATTTATAAGTGTGTAATTTTTTTAAAAATATATGAAATATACCAAATTGCAACAAGGTTAAGACATTTTATTCTTCGATATACTATAGCTAGTAGAATGACTAATACTCTAACTATAACCAAATTTATAGCAAGATGTTTCGTTAATTCTTGGGTTATATATACAATTTGTGTTTATAATATCTGTCTATATGTGTTCGTCAAAGATGTTGCTTTTAAATATCTCTGAATATCACATTTTTATCCAGTTTTTATAACTCGACTACTTATAACTTACTAAAGTATAAAATACTTGTATATATAATAAAATAAGTGAGGGTTTAAGTTTTCTAATTTCTTTCAGCTAAGAGCATGCGATGCGAGCATAGAATGTGCCGTTTCGACAATCGAATTCAGGAAAATCGAACAATCTATAAAATATAGGATCGGAAAAACGTACGTGGAGTCGGAGAATTCGATGTGTTGAATCGAATGGGTGTTAAAAATTTAGATATTAATTCTTTAAAAAGATAACATTTCCTAATTTTAAGCATTTTCTTTTTATTAAACCGACAAACATTTTTCAATTCGCCGGTTAAAAAACAGATTGTTGTTGTTCATTGCATCAAAGCATTGCTCCAAAGCTTAGTGTTGTATCGTTTAATATGTTTTTAACAGCAAACTACCTAAATCTTTTGACATGCACTTCTAACCTTGAAACTTTAAATCCAAGTTAAAAAGAAAGATTTATTGCGTTCCACAAGTCAAACATTTGGCTCTTGTATTCTTTCGTTCTTTGCTTAGCAACAGAGGCCCGTGACAAATGTTTGAACTCATATATTAAGCGATTTTCTACCGGTTATTAGTTTTGCTCAGACATCACATCACACGTCAAGTTTTAACTTAATTCTAGCGTATAAACACAAGCAAAATTCCTAAATCAAAGCAATATTTTTTCATGCTGGATCAGTTGCCACTAGAGCGAAAAAACTAGTTGTGACTGGCTCAATTGACTTAATAATATACTTTATTATACCCTCGCAAATAATCGTCCAATCAAATGTCTACATTAGCGTCACGTGCCAGCCCAATCAATATTTCACGATGTAAGACAACTACAGCAACCTTTGGACAGGTGCACAAGGTATATTAACTTGTCAATCGCACGATTATTTGTTCGATATAATAAAACACCTATTGGATTCATCTTTGTCCGATATGGAAAATATTTAAGTCTCAAATTTTAATATTAGGGTAATATTGAATTGCTATATCGGGCTTAGATAAATCCAATAAGTTATAATATATATCTGAGACTTGAAGTGTGGGATTTGCTCTTCATCTGAAGCTTAAACATTGCACTCACGCGTATATGCATGCCTATAAACATATGCTCAAGAGTAGCCTTATTCTCTATTCACTAAGTATATTATTTAGACTTGCGCCAAGACCGCCTCTTAGCGCTAGTTTTTGCAGGCGAGCGGAAAGGCGGAAGAGCGGAAAAGCGGGAGGAAAGAGGCGGACTTGTTTCGCTCGCAGATTTTTGAATCTAATTAAATATTCTGGCGGGAAATCGCTGAAATGTACACCGCCTTGTTTTGCACGTGTTTCGGGTTGTCGTACATGCAATGGAAAGTGGTCCTACCCCTACTAAAACGTTTTCAAGAGTCTGTTTAACTCCAACTTCGAAAGATAGCACTTGCATAGCAATTTAGCCTGAATATAATTACTTCCCGAATTACGTCACCGGTCGGAAAATTCACCGGTGAATTTTGGCGCGCTGCAGGTGGGAAAAGTCCTTTTCAACGAGGAACCGAAAGGTCAAAAACGTCGAAAGGTCAAAAATATTTGAAAAGGACTTTGAGAAAGTCTATAAGTATATATGCAAGCAACAGTCCTCCATTAAAACTGTTGATTGTTTACACTATTACTTGCTATTTTATTGCTGTATATATTATGTCATATATTAAATTTAGGTAATCCAAGAAAAACGTTTTCTACTTTCAAATTATGGATTTCAATTTTAAATTACAAATTAAAAATAAGGGTACTATACCTTTTTTTAATTTGTTTGTTTGATTGGTATTTATCCCTCCATTTCAAACCGTTACAAGAAGATTTCTCACACAAAAAGGTCTTGGGTTTTTTATTGGATGATTTCCTGATTAATAAGATCAAATTTGGAGAAACGAGTTTTTCTCGCCGCAGCATTTCAAGACGGCGGTGTAATTTATTATTATCTATTCTGATTAATAAGATTAAATTCGGAGAGACGAGTTTTTCTCGCCGCAGCATTTCAAGACGGCGGTGTAATTTATTATTATCTATTCTGATTAATAAGATTAAATTCGGAGAGACGAGTTTTTCTCGCCGCAGCATTTCAAGACGGCGGTGTAATTTATTATTATCTATTCTGATTAATAAGATTAAATTCGGAGAGACGAGTTTTTCTCGCCGCAGCATTTCAAGACGGCGGTGTAATTTATTATTATCTATTCTGATTAATAAGATTAAATTCGGAGAGACGAGTTTTTCTCGCCGCAGCATTTCAAGACGGCGGTGTAATTTATTATTATCTATTCTGATTAATAAGATTAAATTCGGAGAGACGAGTTTTTCTCGCCGCAGCATTTCAAGACGGCGGTGTAATTTATTATTATCTATTCTGATTAATAAGATTAAATTCGGAGAGACGAGTTTTTCTCGCCGCAGCATTTCAAGACGGCGGTGTAATTTATTATTATCTATTCTGATTAATAAGATTAAATTCGGAGAGACGAGTTTTTCTCGCCGCAGCATTTCAAGACGGCGGTGTAATTTATTATTATCTATTCTGATTAATAAGATTAAATTCGGAGAGACGAGTTTTTCTCGCCGCAGCATTTCAAGACGGCGGTGTAATTTATTATTATCTATTCTGATTAATAAGATTAAATTCGGAGAGACGAGTTTTTCTCGCCGCAGCATTTCAAGACGGCGGTGTAATTTATTATTATCTATTCTGATTAATAAGATTAAATTCGGAGAGACGAGTTTTTCTCGCCGCAGCATTTCAAGACGGCGGTGTAATTTATTATTATCTATTCTGATTAATAAGATTAAATTCGGAGAGACGAGTTTTTCTCGCCGCAGCATTTCAAGACGGCGGTGTAATTTATTATTATCTATTCTGATTAATAAGATTAAATTCGGAGAGACGAGTTTTTCTCGCCGCAGCATTTCAAGACGGCGGTGTAATTTATTATTATCTATTCTGATTAATAAGATTAAATTCGGAGAGACGAGTTTTTCTCGCCGCAGCATTTCAAGACGGCGGTGTAATTTATTATTATCTATTCTGATTAATAAGATTAAATTCGGAGAGACGAGTTTTTCTCGCCGCAGCATTTCAAGACGGCGGTGTAATTTATTATTATCTATTCTGATTAATAAGATTAAATTCGGAGAGACGAGTTTTTCTCGCCGCAGCATTTCAAGACGGCGGTGTAATTTATTATTATCTATTCTGATTAATAAGATTAAATTCGGAGAGACGAGTTTTTCTCGCCGCAGCATTTCAAGACGGCGGTGTAATTTATTATTATCTATTCTGATTAATAAGATTAAATTCGGAGAGACGAGTTTTTCTCGCCGCAGCATTTCAAGACGGCGGTGTAATTTATTATTATCTATTCTGATTAATAAGATTAAATTCGGAGAGACGAGTTTTTCTCGCCGCAGCATTTCAAGACGGCGGTGTAATTTATTATTATCTATTCTGATTAATAAGATTAAATTCGGAGAGACGAGTTTTTCTCGCCGCAGCATTTCAAGACGGCGGTGTAATTTATTATTATCTATTCTGATTAATAAGATTAAATTCGGAGAGACGAGTTTTTCTCGCCGCAGCATTTCAAGACGGCGGTGTAATTTATTATTATCTATTCTGATTAATAAGATTAAATTCGGAGAGACGAGTTTTTCTCGCCGCAGCATTTCAAGACGGCGGTGTAATTTATTATTATCTATTCTGATTAATAAGATTAAATTCGGAGAGACGAGTTTTTCTCGCCGCAGCATTTCAAGACGGCGGTGTAATTTATTATTATCTATTCTGATTAATAAGATTAAATTCGGAGAGACGAGTTTTTCTCGCCGCAGCATTTCAAGACGGCGGTGTAATTTATTATTATCTATTCTGATTAATAAGATTAAATTCGGAGAGACGAGTTTTTCTCGCCGCAGCATTTCAAGACGGCGGTGTAATTTATTATTATCTATTCTGATTAATAAGATTAAATTCGGAGAGACGAGTTTTTCTCGCCGCAGCATTTCAAGACGGCGGTGTAATTTATTATTATCTATTCTGATTAATAAGATTAAATTCGGAGAGACGAGTTTTTCTCGCCGCAGCATTTCAAGACGGCGGTGTAATTTATTATTATCTATTCTGATTAAAAAGATTAAATTCGGAGAAACGAGTTTTTCTCGCCGCAGCATTTCAAGACGGCGGTGTAATTTATTATTATCTATTCTGATTAAAAAGATTAAATTCGGAGAAACGAGTTTTTCTCGCCGCAGCATTTCAAGACGGCGGTGTAATTTATTATTATCTATTCTGATTAAAAAGATTAAATTCGGAGAGACGAGTTTTTCTCGCCGCAGCATTTCAAGACGGCGGTGTAATTTATTATTATCTATTCTGATTAATAAGATTAAATTCGGAGAGACGAGTTTTTCTCGCCGCAGCATTTCAAGACGGCGGTGTAATTTATTATTATCTATTCTGATTAATAAGATTAAATTCGGAGAGACGAGTTTTTCTCGCCGCAGCATTTCAAGACGGCGGTGTAATTTATTATTATCTATTCTGATTAATAAGATTAAATTCGGAGAGACGAGTTTTTCTCGCCGCAGCATTTCAAGACGGCGGTGTAATTTATTATTATCTATTCTGATTAATAAGATTAAATTCGGAGAGACGAGTTTTTCTCGCCGCAGCATTTCAAGACGGCGGTGTAATTTATTATTATCTATTTTCGTTCATATAGCTTGTTGGTTGGAAACATTTTAAAGGTGAAGAACATGAGGTGTTCAATAATATGTATGATTTTCTTGGCGTTTGCAGCAATTAAAGGTAACGGATACATTTTGTAACTAAGATGTAATTATAATTACAATTATAATTATAATTTAATAAGTTATTAATTTTCTTTAATTGTTCGTTTGTTCACTTATTCATTTCTTATTTATTTATTTATCTATTTATTTATTTATTTATTTTCTTCTTCCTTCCTTTTTCTTCCCTTCCTCCCATCCGTTCTTCCTTCCTTCCTTCCTTCCTTCCTTCCTTCCTTCCTTCCTTCCTTCCTTCCTTCCTTCCTTCCTTCCTTCCTTCCTTCCTTCCTTCCTTCCTTCTTTGCTTGCTTGCTTGCTTCCTTCCTTGCTTCCTTCCTTCCTTCCTTCCTTCCTTCCTTCCTTCCTTCCTTCCTTCCTTCCTTCCTTCCTTCCTTCCTTCCTGCCTTCCTTCCTTCCTTCCTTCCTTCCTTCCTTCCTTCCTTCCTTCCTCCCTCCTTTCCTCCTCTCCTTCCTTCCTTCCTCCTCTCCTCTCCTCTCCTTCCTTCCTTCCTTCCTTCCTTCCTTCCTTCCTTCCTTCCTTCCTTCCTTCCTTCCTTCCTTCCCTCCTTCCTTTCTTCTCTCCCTCAATCCTTCCTTCCTTAATTCATTTAGAAGTGGAGTCTAAATGTGGATGTCGAGTTCGTTACAAAGTTGTTGGCTGTTATAAAGATAAAAGATCAGATCGCGCCCTTCCAAACCAACTTGTTAATGAAAGGGACAAATATAGTTCGGTATATAATGGTTACGATGTTGATTGGTACAACTGGGACGAATACTTGCCAGCATTTACTTGCCGCTGTGCTGAAGCTGCGATGAAGAAAGGTTACAAGTTATTTGGATTGCAGTTTTGGGGTAAGTGAAAACTAGATAGGCGTCGCATAATTTATGATTTACTTTAGAACAAGTAGGAATTCTCTAGAACTTTTTGTTCTTTTTTTTCTGGACTCTTTTTTTTTTATCAGGAACATGTCTTGATTATTCTAAACATATCCACCCTATACAGATGTATGTACCACAGAATACCGCACAAATTTACATGTTCCATATATTTTGTAAAATACATATAATATGGCATGTTAACATTTTTTTCGGATAGTTTTTCAGTGTATTTTTTCTTCCCAGGGGGTTTTTGGGCTAGATTTGATAGACTTTGTTATTTTTACTAATTGAAAATTCGGTGGAAAAAGCCCTGACGTACCACAGAATACCAGTGCAGAAAACACGCAATAAGTAAGGAACGGTTTATCAAATTGTACGATAATTTGGTGTGTAATGTTGTGTGCTAATACTGTTGGATGTAAAAAAATATTGCTAACTTAAGTGAAAGGTAAATACTAAAATCACTACAGAATACTAGTGGTGTCTACCAGTCAAATGCTTATCCAGTGTAATAAATAGCAACTCCCATTTTTCAAAGATATATATGCGGTAGTATTAATCAGTTGGTTATATAAGGGTTAATTCATGACTATTGAAAAACTTAAATTATGCTGGTTTGCAAACAGAATTTCAAAATGCGGGATTTTATAGGCATTAAGAGGAAAAAAATTATAAAAAACATAGAATTTTATTTCTTGTTAAACCAGATTATTTTTAAGAATTGATTTGATAATACCCTTTTTTTTGTTTTTATATGTTCGTTTAGACTAAAATTACTACATATTCACAAAAATAAAATATATAGCATGTTTCCGCCAAATTCTATAAAAGAAAGAAACAAACTAGTATTCTGTGGTACTGTGGTACATACACCTGTAAAACCTAATTCTGAATAACTTTTTTAAAGCTTAACTCTTTTCTGTCTGAATAGGTCTTTAGTATTTTATTCCGGCTGATGCCAGACGATTTTATTCGCCTCTGGGGAAGCCCTCGGACAGGAATGAGTTAAAACCATAGATAATGGAAGGGGAACTGGAGAGGAAATTTCAAACGAGGTTAAAGAACCGGAAACGTTGTTTGCACAACTTGCTATGGTAATTACACACTTATAAGCAGCTAATGCACCTATTGCTGAAATTAGACAAAAGTGTAATATCACTTAAGTTCAGCAGTGTCTGATTTTAGCCATGTGGGACCACGTTAGGTGCATTGCCCGCTTATAAGCGTAGAATTACCATAGCAAGTTGTGCAAACATCGTTTCCGGTTTCGTAAGTTTCCTATCCAGTTCCCCTTCCATTATCTATGTTAAAACGTCCCCTGTTGTAAACTCTAAAGTGCCAAATTCTATTTAAGGTGAATCAACAATCGAAATATAGTAAGGTTAGATATACTGCCGAAACAGAGAACGTAGGAGTCTAACGTTTCGAGCGAATCAAGGCCCTTCGTCAGAGAGAAACGTAAAGAGTGTAAACAAACAATGAGCTTATATACGAAAGGTAATCATGTAACCAAAAATAAGTCAATCAGATAAAAATGACAATAATAAATTGATGAGATGCGAAAAATTAGCCAATCAAATCAAAATAACAATAACAAATCGATAATGAAATGCGAAGGACATTTGCTATTCATACCGCCGATGAGTAAGAAGGAGGGGGTGTAAAAAGGATGAGCGAGAATTGAAATAGATAAATATATAAAGTGAAAACGCTGTTTATGTCCGCCCTTGCTAAACAGAAACAATGTCTTCAGAGGTGTTAAATAAAAGAAAAACGTTCGTTGAGTCCGTGAGGATGAATGGTACCAATTTTGAAAATGAGAGACTTTTCTAGTCTTTTGCGGCTGACATTACCGCCAGAAATGGGTGAGATGGCACAAACTTCGAAATACAATGGTTGGCACTATTAAAATGTCGTGCAACAACAGGCTTGTCAACAACAATAGCGAGGTTCAGATCACACTTCCACTACCGCTACTGCTGCCGTAAATGTAATTAAGCATGTCAAATATTGTTTTTATGTTCAGTAATGGTCGCAGGTCTCAAACCTATAGGCCTAGTGCAAAAAGAAAGGGTTTTACGATACCAGGATTAAAACCAACTACGACTACAGAACGAAAAAACGAACATTACATCAGCTTAACCACATTTACGGTAGCAGTAGCGGTAGTGGAAGTGTGATCTGAACCTCGCTATTGTTCCTCACAGAACGAAGATGTTCGATAGCAAAAAGCTATGAACAACCAGATTTTTCCCTCTAAAAGATCCGTACTTCGTTCTAGTTCCTTGCACAGCCCCAGTGTTAATTACTCTTGAATTTTGAGAAGTATTAGACAGTGCACAGTTTTCAGGAGGGGAGAAATCCTTGTTCTAGCAAGTTCAGCTGGGACAAACACATTGAGACGATATGTAAAAAGGCAAGTGCGGGTATCGGGGCTATTAGACGTGCAAAGCCTTATGTCCCTGCCAATACGCTACAAACTATTTATAAAGCCTTGGTTCAATCTTATTTTGACTACTGTTCCCCTCTCTGTGGTAAAATACTCAAGGATAGACTTCAAAAATTTCAATCTCGTGCTGCAAGGGTTATTACAGGAGCCAGTTACGATATCAGGTCAGTCGATGTTCTTGACACTCTGTCGTGGGAAACACTTGATGTAAAACGCTCTTACAGTAAATCAGTTCTCATGTACAAAATATTGAATGACCACACTGCTCCAAATCTAAAAGAATCCTTCTTTAAAAGAAATGTTTTTCAGAACACTTACAATCTTAGAAACAATGATACAGACCTAGCACTACTAAAGCCCAAAAAGAGAATTCTTGAAAAGAAGTTTAAATATAGCGGTGCCGTGCTGTGGAATAACTTATCCTCAGAAGCCAAATCGTCTGAGACGCTTCAATCTTTTAAAAGGCATATGCGCCCACTTTAGGCCATGATGCTGGGTCACGCCTAAGATTTTGTATTTATATGTATATAGATTATAAAGAACTTATAAAACCCTGTAAACTATAATGTACAGTTAGATCATTCTCTCCATTTTTTAATCTTTCTTTGTATTTATACTTTTCATTTGTTTTTAAAATTTCTATAATACGTATTTATATTTAGTGTGACACCCCTCATTGAAATCAGCTTTTGTTGTTGAGGCCACCGTGTTTAAATAAAGTTTTACACACACATACATACAGAAATTCTAAGTTGCATTAAATTTGTATATTACAATAAATGTAATTTGTCCAGATACACAAATGCTGCAAGTGTAAAACCTTTTTAATTATCAACACTGACACTAGGTCTAGGGCTATGCAAGGAACTAGAATGAGGCACAAGTGTACATGGCAAAACGTTTTAGAGGGGAAAATATAATTTCTCATAACTTTTTCCTAACACGTCACCTTAATTAAGAAATGGCTCATGGTTTAGCGTGCTCCATCGAGTTATGGATGCACGCGGGAAATTGGGAGAGCACGAAAAAAGCGTAAGAGTTGGTCGAGGCGTAGCGGAGACCAACTCTAGATTTTTGAGTGCTCTCCAAATTTCCCAAGTGCATCCATAACTCGATGGAGAACACTAAACCATTTCTTTTATAGCATAGCATTAAATCCTTTCACAAGCCGGCGAATCGGTTTGGTTGTTGTGTTTTTTCTACTTTCGTAGCCAAGTCTTTTTTGTACACTAAAATCCAACCAAAAGGACAGTTTAAACACGGTTACCCATACCATGTTTATGTTTTCTGGGTCGTTGTTCTTTATTACTCAATAAAATTAAATGACTTGGTATTTTGATAATATAAAAGGTCATTAAAAGTCAATTTAAAAATCAGTTTTGTTTTGAAAATTTTCCCCGCGCTTTTTTGCCGTGCTCCATTTGTAATAGTAAATATTTTGCAACTTTTTTGTATCTTTCTTCGTTGTCAAGATATTCGAGTTTGTGTGATATGTAAATTAGATGGGCTCTGACGTCAGGAGCAAGGTACAGTATTTTCACACCTAGCAAAATCAGTTATATCTCTAAGTTTGTTTAACGAAATAACTTTAAACTGTGCACATAAAAACGCCGTGTGACACTAAACATTTTATGTTGAGCAATCATAGAGGTGTAAGTGATTTTGTAATGTATGAAAATGCTGTAAATTCACATATCAAACAAACTGAAATATTTTAATATTTACGAAGAAAGATACAAAATAGTTGCAAAAGCTCTCAGTCTATTACAATTTTACGAGTTCTTTCAAATTAGACAAACTTCATTTTTATTGCCAATGTCCTATAAGTAATCAAAGTGTACAAAAGAAAATCGCTCAAAAACATTTACAATTTTAACTCGAAAGGAAAGGTTCCCTGTGTAACTAAGTTTAGTTTGTATTAATTTTTAGGTGAATGTTGGAGTGGACCTTCTCCAGCGGCTGTTGACACATATGATAAACACGGTAAAGGATATGCTTGTTACGGACCAGGATACAAAAAATGTACATCAAGTTCCGACAATTGTGTAGGAGACAACCATCATAATTTCATCTACGAAATAGGTAAGTGGTTCCAGATTGTAAAGTTTGTCGTTCGCGGAAAAGATCTTCCCGCGCAATTTTTTTCAAATTTGAACTGCATCCGCGCAAAATGGGTTAAATATATCCGCATCCGCGCAAAATGGGTTAAATATATCCGTATCCGCGAAAAATGAGTTAAATAATATGGTTGTGTCATATCTGTGCAGTTTTTACCAGCCATCTGCGCAGTTTTTACCAGCCATCCGCGCAGTTTTTACCTGCCCGTCCGCGCATTTCCGATCCTTTGATCCGTCTTACCCGCACACTTAGCAATCTTTACAATCTGGAAGTGGTTCTTTAATAATAATAATAATAATAATAATAATAATAACAATAACAATAACAATAACAATAACAATAACAATAACAATAACAATAACAATAACAATAACAATAATAATAATAATAATAACAATAACAATAACAATACCAATACCAATACCAATAACAATAAGTATAGGTAATCGTATGATAGCGAGTACAATTAAGGGTTTACACTACAAGTGATATTTGAAAATTTTGCCAAAATTGCATGAGCCGTTCGGCGAGTGCAATTTGGCATAAATTTCAAATATCACGAGTAGTGTAAATCCTTAATTGTACGAGCAAAAGCATATGATTACTCATTTATTATATGCATGACAAAATTACGACACGTGCGCTTCGTACTCACTCACGCCTTTAAAAACATCTTGTTTCATTACTTGACAAGAAATATTTTCACTCTGGGTGTTCTTTGTACTCATTTCAAAATATTTACATGGAATTTTTAGTTCATAGTGTACCACAAGTCGTTGGAAATGTGAAAACTTTCCATTGCAGAATTGGCCGCCATTTTGAATTTTATAGTCAACATCGTTCCCGCAGTACAATTAATAAAATAATTGTACTGCTCTCAACCAAACAAAATGTAGTAATTTTGTCATGCATATAATAACGCCAATAATAATAATAATAACAATAACAATAACAATAACAATAACAATAACAATAACAATAACAATAACAATAACAATAACAATAACAATAATAATAATAATAATAACAATAATAATAATAATTTATTAAGAACCAATATTGCAGCAATATGCTGAACTACATTGGATGAACTAACTAATATAAATATTAATTGCAAAGACGTACTGAAGCGGGAATAAATTAGGACTTTCTAAATCTGTCAGTGTCTTAAGGAGTATCTAGAATTAACATTGGAAGCCGGTAATAATTTGTAATAGTTTATAATTTTATAATTAATTTTTTTCCCCCTCCTCTCTCTCCCTCTTTACATCTCCACCACTATAATTAGAACTTCTTTACTTGTTTTTTACGTTAGACGCTTTCATTAGAATGACAGGTTAACTTGTCAATATTCTCCTCATTTCGTCACATCGTGTTAGAATTTAATATTTAGAAAAGTATCACCATTGTAATACAAATTAAGTTAAGTTATATAAATACTGCTTGTAAATATTTTAATCCATTACTGCTTAGTACTGAAGATGGCATACGTGTTGCCGAAACATGTTTACTTTTAAAAAATTTGTCGTTTATTTGAAGTGAATTT
>OZ036001.1:5483606-5538606 GCA_964035015.1 Corallium rubrum
TTCTCGCGCAAAACTATTAAGGTAGCTCCCTAGAGTTTTAGTTTTCTCATGGCGTGTTACGTTCAGTCATAGTCTATGGTTATTGCTGTCTATAAAATAACTATTACATAATTATTCTGCATACTGAACTGCAGAAGGAGAACCACACTTAAGCCGGTTTTCCACTAGGCGACTTTTTTCGCGCGAAGCGACTTTTTCTTTTGTCTCATGAGCTCTGAGCTGGAACTAATCAGAAATCTATTGAATTCGAACAAAAGAAAGTCGCTTCGCGCGAATAAAATCGCCTAGTGGAAAACCGGCTTTATGAACTATTAGTTGAATAGTGCTAATATCTGCTGTTACCATGGTAATAATGGCGTTTGAAATTTGTCAAATATTCACGGTTTTCGTCTATTTAGACGGATATCATGACTTTTCTTCGGTCAAAATTTCTAAAAATTCTCATCTGGTCAGTTTTTTCCACATAGAACACTACAGAAAAATATTAGGGAAGGTTGTCAAGACATGTTTTTCGCTATAAACTTAATGGATTAAAAAAAGTTCTGTCTTATGAAATTTTCTTAAAACTAAGTATGTTGTTTAAGTTTTTCCTATTTCTTTATGCACAAAATTTTAAAGAATTTTACCGAAGCAAATGTGCGATATTTGAGCATTTGTATCGCTCGGACGGCTGCTGACGTGACAGAATATCAACTCGACAAGATTGCTATTTACACATGTGCCGACGTCATACTTGTTACCAGTCCCTTTTTGGAATTATTGTAGGGAGCCACCTTAATTAAGCGGTAATTTGAGACATTTGATACAAGAGTTCTTTCAAATAAGACAGACTTAATTTTAGTTTCATATACACTTTAAGCTACGTTCAAGAAACTAACACTGTCTAATCTGTATACAAAAACCACATCTACGTATCCTTATACGAGAAGGAAAAGTTTGATTATACATTTTATATAAACTTTTCTTTTTTAGACGTATGCGAACTAAATTACACAGCACTGGGTTGTTACAATGAAAATAATGAGAATCGTCTTCTGGATAAGCTTATTCTGGATGACATTAATCCTCAAAGTCCTAAGTTTTCAGGAATGATATCTACTGACTTTGACAATTGGGGAAAGTACATGGAAGGACTGATCTGCAGATGTGCCAGAAAAATCAAAGAGTACGGATACACAACATTTGGTATTAATAATGGAGGTGGGTGTGCATTACTGAGTATACTGGTAACTTGCAGTTGTTTCCTTGGTGGATTATATATATATATATATATATATATATATATATATATATATATATATATATATATACTTTTTCCTGACGAAGGGCCTTCGCTCGAAACGTCGAGAAGATTTTTCTCTGTTTTTCAGGCCAACGTGACTTAACCCTGGTAATATTTGGATTTCAACCGTGGCCGACGCTGTCCTAGAAGCTTTTTATATATATATATATATATATATATATATATATATATATATATATATATATATATATATATATATATATATATATCTTCATTTTGTATTTTTGAAGGTACACTTAAAAACAATGAGAATGTGAATTGAAACTATGTTTGGTAATCAGTTTATCACAGTTAGGGTTAAAATCAAATCTTGGAAACCAACAGAAAATGTTTTAATTAACAATTAATAAAAAACGAGCCCGAGTTTTCTATCGCTCATAGAAAACGAGGGTGAGTTGTCTAATTGTTTTAGTATAAATTTACCCATAAAAGTTAAATAAATTCTCGACCATAACGTATTCTTTGAGGCTCGTTTAATACATTGTTTAACTGCCAACAATAAACGTTGAACAGTCATTTAGACATTTCCTTGGTCCCGTTCAGGAAAAGTAAACTTCTTGCAAATTTAGCATGAGTTTTCATGTACAATATTGAAACAATATATTTCAATTCAGTTGATATGTAAAAGTCAGACAAAACGTTGAAAGAGACATTCATTTTAGCTTGTAGGTTTACATCACGAAATTTTATCAATAGCAAGTGTAATTTTGGAATGTGTTTTGTTTGCAGTTACTTCGTTTTAAACGAACAGATCAGAAAAAAACAATTTAACGATCTTACCATTAATAATTTCCATTTTAACTATTTTGTAGCCGATTTTGTTTTCTGTAGAACTCTCAATTTCTTCTGTCTTAAATTTGCCCACTCCTTATAAATTTCGGCGCCATTGTTGCTTAACAAAACTACCGCTGACTCTAATCATCTTGCTCGTGACATACTATGCATGTTGTCATTGGTCAATTTCGATAAAAGAAGGCTTTTCATTGGTTTATCGTCATAACCAAGGAAATTCAAGGATTTGTGATAGAAACTTGCAAATTTATACTAATTGCCTATAGAAACGAATAGGATCCTATCAGTTGGCCTATATACTTTTTTGTCAGTCGCGTGGTTCGAGAAGATAACTATTGTCATATAATTGCAGCTCCTATAATATATTTACACTTTCTCTTTGAATTTGACTCAACAAGTTTTCGTTTTAATCTTTGAAGGTGAATGTTGGAGTGCCACTAGTGCTCAAAACACCTTCGAAATCTACGGAGAAAGTGAAGAATGTTACTTTGACAAAACCAGTCCATGCACTGGGACAGTATGCGCTGGAGGAGAGAGCACAAGTTACATCTACCAGTTAGTAAGTGAAGAGGAAGACAACACAGCTTGAAGATTAAAACTTTGACGTAAGTGTACTCAAGATCGAGCTATGCTGATTCACACAACCATCCACCCACTCCCCCAACTACCCATGGCCACTCAAATACCCACTCAATTACCACCTCACACACTCACTCAACTACCACCTACCCACATACTCACTTGACTACCACCTATCCACCCACCCTGATTCACAAAACCATCCACCCACTCCCCCAACTATACCCATGCCCACTCAACTTCCCACTCAATTACCACCTACCCACACACTCACTCACTCAACTACCACCTAACCTGATTCACACAACCATTCACCCATTTTCCCAACTACCCATCACCACTCAATTACCACCTACCCACACTGGTGCACTAACTTGACCATCACCTACCCACCAACCCTGATTCACACAACCATCCACCCACTCCCCTAACTACCCATAGCCACTCAATGACCACTCAATTATCACTTACCCACACACTCACTCAACTACCACCTACCCACTCCCCCACCCTGATTCACACAAACATCCACCCATTCCCCCAACTACCCATCACCACTCAATTACCACCTACCCACACTGGCACACACTCACTTGACCACCATCTACCCACCCGCAGGTGATTCACACAACCATCCACCCACTCCCCTAACTAACCATAGGCACTCAACTGCCCACTCAATTGGGTCATTCCAGAAAACATACACACCTCCCCCACGGAGGAAATGTGAAGTTGACCCCCTCCCCCTTCAGACATCCTAGTACATTTTACTATTATCAGAAGTAGATTTACACCCCTCCCCTCCCCAGATGGCACAAATTTCCTCTGTGGGGGAGGTATAGATCTTTTCTGGAATGACCCATTACCACTTAACCACACGCTCACTTAACTAGCACCTACCTACCCACCCACCCACCCAACTTCTCACTCACCCACCCACCCTCCCTTAACTCACTCATTCACCCTCCTGTCCAAATACAGGTAAAACTAGCACTTTTGTAATACACCAAGGTGTAACTTGACATGCCTGACCTGAATTGTAGTTCCATAAGTATATAGTTTTACTCCAAAACTTAGTTGAAAAGGGCTTCTCCTAAAGTCTATTTAAATTGGCTTTGTTTCTTTTGGGTTTTTTTAGGCTGCTTTACTTTAATCTGTTATTCAATACTGTATGTTTAGTGTAAAATTTATGTATATTCAAGAAGGGGAACACATACTCAACCATATACAAGGAGATAATCTGTTAGAAGTATATAACAATATGAATCAATTTTGATTTTTGATATAACCTGTAATGTCAAATGTTCACCACCAATCACTACAGATCATGTAAACAAACTATTCAGATATGATAGTGTTGATATAAATAAATCAGTCATGCATTAAATTTAATAAGAGTGTGTGGTTGTCTTATATCAAACAAGACGTCTGGTAGACACTTCACACAGGTGAACATATTTTAATATGATCAAGGAAGCAATCAAGGGAGTTGTCAGCCACAGTGATCACTGTTAAACTACAAAGTCAATCAGGGCCTTTTATAACATACCCCCCCCCCCTCCAGTCTCCCCTTGAGCCCCCTCCCCCACCCACCCACCACCACCACCACCCCACCCCCAATTGATTTTGGTCCTCCCAGTAAAAATCCCTTTTTAGTTTTTGCCCAGGACTGAAAGTTCCTTTTTGCGGAAGT
Source organism: Corallium rubrum (assembly GCA_964035015.1). NCBI lineage: Eukaryota > Metazoa > Cnidaria > Anthozoa > Scleralcyonacea > Coralliidae > Corallium > Corallium rubrum. Next base: position 5,487,974 of record OZ036001.1, read on the forward strand.
ACCGAAACTGAACAAAAAATAAAGCAATAAAGATATAAAAGGAAAATTTCGGACTCTATTACCATAGACATAGATAAACAGGTATACATAAATCTTTGTTAGTTAAACAATTTTTATTTTGATAAGATTATGTGGTGACGAAAAATCTTTTTATAGTTCCTCACAAAATTTTCCATATTATATTTGAAAGTGAACAAGCTGATGAGTTCTGACACAAAGCGAAACTGTCAGAAATGTGTTGTATTTTAACTATGACCTTCAGTGTTCTTAAAAATCACCCCTCAGAATGGGCAAAGTCCCGTCAAGACGAACGTTTTCTTTTGTAACAACTCGCAGTGTTGATCAAAGAAAAATTAGCCAAAATTGAGAATATTAACAGATATTGAATACTGTAAACATATGGTTTGGACATAATTTGGAACAAAACATGCACGAGTAAGTTTTTCAAAGACTATCAAAGGAACTGAAGTAAAAATCATGCGGAAAACTATGCTATTACTTGTTAATAAATATACATAATAATTAATGTTCAACTAAACTGTACTTACGACATTAGACACATGCTCTTTCAATGTCCACTCCTTGACCTTGTATATTTTGGTTGTTTAAAAACGCTTCTTTTCTTTCACCGCTACTAGAAGGTTTACTTAAAAGACTAAGAGTCTTCTAGTCTTCTTGCAGGCATTTTACTTGACAATAATAAAGAATAATTAGCTTCAAATTTGAACAAAATTGTCCACCACTGCTCCGAATGACCGGCCGCCATCTTTGTTTATTTTGCGCAGGAAGAGCCTGGGTACGAGAATGGAAAATACTAAATACCATCCGTCAAAATCCGCTGTAGATTGTAGAACGCGATTGACTCAGGCGAACTTCAGGATATTGCGCGCGCATCATTTTGCAAAGGCATTGGCGGGATCCCCACAAAGTAAGCAATGCCAAACAGACTTGCAAGCGATCCAACAACAGCAGAATAACATTGTTAAACATCCAGAAACTGTATCTATACTGACTATACATTGTTTATTTTAAACAGTATGTTTACTTTGAGTGGAGCTTGCCAGTTTTTTGTAAAAATGATGCGCGCGCAACACTCTGAAACTCGCCAATTGTTTTTTATTGGCTCTAAAAACTCGCACATGCGTCCATTTCGTTACCATTTCGCTACGCAAAATACACTAAGCTCATTTGTCGAGGTCTTTATCGCAATTTTTTTTTGCTTTTTGCAGTGCTTTCAAGTCGGGTCTTTTTTAATTCAGCCGCTTTTCGCTATCTTTCTTTTCTTTCTTTGGTATTTTTTCATGGTAATGCATATATATATATATATATATATATATATATATATATATATATATATATATATATATATATATATATATACCAAGAATAAACAGTAACAAATGAGTCACAGGATTGGCAAATGGATAGAAAGCGCTCAATACCATGGTAGGTAGAGCGAATGTATATTTATTATTGGTGAAGATAGCTGTCGCTACTCCGAGTTTCACGCTATTGCGATCATCAGGCAACACTCGGAGTAGCGGCAGCTATCTTCACCAATAATATATATATATATATATATATATATATATATATATATAGATGTTTTTAACTATATATATATATATATCTATATATATATATATATCTATCTATATATATATATATATATATATATATATATATATATATATATATATATAGATAGATAGATAGATAGATAGATAGATAGATAGATAGATAGATAGATATATATAAAGAATTTTCGGGATTACTTTCTCGCATGCGTTTTCAAACTTGCGTGTAAGTGGACTTCACGCATACCAAGCAAAATCAAACCTGATAGAGTCAGGTCCGCTTTCCCCTTCCTGCGGGAGGCGGAAACTTGCAGGCGGAGGAAGGGAAAGAGGGCGTGATACAATTCTTTACCTGGCCGCATGTAAAAAGCCGGATTTTGGCTTTTTCGTCTGATTGGTCCAAATTAATAAAATAAAAAAACACGAAAAGCTATATTCTGAATTAATATGATTTACATAATTACTTTAAACTTCCGTCTAAACATCGCCTGTGACATCGTTGAATCGCTAGATTCTTTTTTTTTAACGACTTTATTGTTCTGTTTAATGAGGATGTGCTAGCTGTACTCCGTACTGGTTATGGCAAGAGTTTAATATACCAACTTCTCCCAAACGTCTACGAAGAGAGAGCGAAGAGAGCGGTTTATAAGAGACGTGCTTGTGAAGGAATTACTCCGAAACAATTCTGGATTGTAGTCGCAAGTCCGCTTAGCGGAAGACGAGAATAATATACACTTCTTGACTGGCGCCGAGAGAAACATCGAGTTTTACGGACCCAAAGGCTTCAATGTCACCCGAGGGCTTTAGCCCGAGGGTGACATAGAAGCCTGAGGGACCGTAAAACTCGATGTTTCTCAAGGCAAAAGTCAACAAGCGTTTTGTTATACACCAAAGACTTTTAAAATACAAAATACAAAACTGCCATGAAACTTGGAAACGGCGAAAAGACTTACCAAAACACTTTGACTTTGTCTTCGTAATTTCAATTCAAGCTCAAGTCATTCAACTAAACAAATACACCAGACTCAACACTAAGAACAGCTTTAAATTTCTCCAAGTGTTTTTTAGACCTTTGAAGATATGTATAGAAATTCTTTCTTTCGGAAAATGGACTATTTCGTACCAAACAAGCTCGAAACAAGCTCTTGTTTTCAAAATTCCCGAAGAGTCCAAAGTTCTTGATCTGATGCATGATTAAAGCGACGTCAGAGGGAAACATTGCACTGTTTCCCTCTTCATTGTTGACGTCAGAGGGAAACAGTGCAATGTTTCCCTCGGCAGAAAGAAACATTGAGTTTTGTTGAACAACAGGTGACCATGATTTGACCAATAGGATTTCATTATTGGAAAACGAAAGTCTTTGGTATATATAACAATATACACTTAATGTTTGCTCCCGAGGGAAACAGTTAGTTTTGTTTTCCCAAGAGTCTTGATATTTCCCGAGACGAAGTCGCGGGAAACATCGAGACTCGAGGGAAAACAAAACTAACTGTTTCCCAAGGGAGCAGACAATTAAGTGTTTTGTTATATAGCTTGAGTTTCGCTGAATAATTTCGACGTTTATCATGGGAAAGTACACAAAAGACAAACGCTAAGACTTACCAAAACATTTCGCCCGGCTCTGTAATTTCACATCAAACAAACAAATATGAGTCTCAGAACAAAAGAACAGCAATACATTTCTCCAGCTAATCTTCGCACATGCTTTGAAGACCTATAAATATTCTTTTTTTCGCAGCAAACAAGCTTTTGTTTATAGGATCGATGCCGTGAAGAGTTCAAAGTTCTAGCGGGCAACAATTGAAAACGTATTGACCGAGCAGGCAATAACTTCTCAATTGTTGCCCGCTCGGTAGACATTGATATTTAACTAAGGTCATGTGACCACAAACCAACCAATGACAGTCATCGTTGCATCCAGTGAAACTCAAGCTATATAACAATGCCTGATACTCAGGTTAAGCAAAATCTAAACTAAGAGCAAGAACCACATAGGAACAAAAATAATTATAATAAAACATAATACAAACACAAGATCTGGAAACATTTAGTTCTCAGATCCTACACCTACGCATTGAAATAAATACTTGACATTAAATAAAGCGATTATATCCCTTGCCAGGTTTTCCACTCTTGACAAAATAAGTTTTGAGTATGACCAAAATAAATATGAAAGATTCAGAAAGATGAGAAGTGACGACCACAATGACGATCTAGGGCCAAAATTTGAAGAAACTAGAATTTTGTATCGAATCTAGAAAAAAAAAGTACAGTTTATTGAAAAAGAGAGCTTTTCTTGTGTCCTTTCGCGTGTTTTTTCCTGTTCTTACGCGCCTTCACAACTTAATAAAATGTTTAGTATAAATGCACAGGTGACTATAGAAAATCGCGCGCGCTGATTGGTCGAGCTACTTCGGACTAAAGCCGGTTTTCCACTAGGCGACTTTTTTCGCGCGAAGCGACTTTTTCTTTTGTCTCATGAGCTCTGAACTGGAACTAATCAGAAATCTATTGAATTCGAAAAAAAGAAAGTCGCTTCGCGCGAAAAAAAATCGCCTAGTGGAAAACCGGCTTAATTCTCGATAATCACGTACAGCGTTTATTCAAAATGGCCGCTAGCCAATGCGATGCAATTGTCAGTGCGACAGACGAGGCAATTAACAATTTTAAGGAGAATGTTGTTCCTAAAAGTACGAAAATGTGTATTTATACTAAAACAATTATTCCTCTCAGGCTCAGTGAATATCGGCGTATAACCTGAGGCAAATAATGGTTAAATATATATATATATATATATATATATATATATATATATATATATATATATATATATATATATATATATATATATATTATATATATATATATATTCTATATCATAAATAGTTTTTATTATTTAATATTTTTGTTAATAAAATAACATGCGTAGAAGTTTGAATTTAAAACGGCATCATTAATATACTTGCATGGTTATATATAATTGTGTGATTAATTCATTTAAAGTTAACAAAGATTTAAAAAAAAATACAGGACAATTCATTAATTACATGTTAATAAAATTACATACGACAAAATTGTGAATTTTAAACAGCGTTATTTATGTATTGTCACGTTTTAACATTAATTTAGTTTTTTTCAATTTTACAACGTAATGTACTTATTATTAAATGTAAGTTCAACAAAATTACAGTAATAAATATGATTAAATAGAATAATATGTATACATCAAACTTTAGTCGAGGAGAAGCGAATAAACGTCGACAACTTAGCACTACAAAATAGTTTTGACTCCAGATTATAATAGGCTGATACCCATAGAACATTGCTAAGTCAGCCGTACTCACAAATTGTGGGGTCAGTGGCTTGCTACATAGAGGGGGTCGGTGGTCCTTTACATTGGAGAGCTTAAGCATACAGGCGTTTTAGAGCCACGGACGGCGATTGAATTCAATAGCATTTTTCATTCAAAACAATTGATAAATAAAATGAGCAATTTAAAATCCCAAGAGCAAAGTGAACGCCGTCGTCGTTCTACACATGACGTCATTGAGAGCATTTTCACGTTCTTGAGACGACGGGAACTTCTAGAACGTTGAGGCCTGTCATCGTTGTTTAACTACAATAGACATGCTTTTAAAGTAGAAACTTGTATTTAAGGGGGATAATTTCATTACATTACAATATAAAATAAAGGATCTGTATTTTATATAAAGATGAAATTTATAAGCTAATAGTTTAGATATGTGATTATTCATAGCCTTTGTTTTGGGTAAAAATAGTCTTTTCAAAGAATACGCGGTTCAGTAGTTCTGTATTGTATTCCTGTTCTTCCGGTCACCGTCCATGTCTCAAAAACGCCTAATATGCTTAAGCTCTCTATTGACAGACTTGAAGTGCACATGAAACGAAAATCAAGTTTGTCTTATTTGAAAGAACACTTAAAATGATAGAGTAACATCTTTTGCAGTTTTTCGTTTCCTTGCTTCGTTCTTGAGATATTTCAGTTTGTTTGAAATGTAAAATAACAACTTGACGTCACATGTGACGTCAAAGTATATAACTTTATAAAGTTATATACTTTGCTATTATCAAACATGATCACTTGAAAATTCTACATGTTTGGCGTTGTGAGAGAAACACACGCACATACTTCCTTCGAATTAAGTTTGGTTTGATAATAGCAAAGATGTATAACCTTCTCTGATAACTCATTATGCACATGTGACGTCAAGTTGTTTATTTTACATCTCAAACAAACTGAAATATCTCAACAACGAAGCAAGGAAACGAAAAACTGCAAAAGATGTTACTCTATCATTTTAAGTGTTCTTTCAAATAAGACAAACTTAATTTTCGTTTCATGTGCACTTTAAGTCTGTCAATGTAAAGGACTACCCACCTCCTCTATGTAGCAGGCCACTAACCACACAATTTGTGAGTACGACTGACCTAGCAATGTTCTATGGGTATCAGCCTATCATAATCTGGAGTCAAAACTATTGGGTAGTGGGAGTGCTACGTGGTCGACTTTTTCTCGCTTCTCCTCCTCGACTACTTGTTTGTATTGGTGTTGGTATTAATGTGTTAGTGTCAGTGTCAGTGTCAGTGTCAGTGTCAGGGTCAGGGTCAGGGTTATGGTTATGGTTATGGTTAGTGTTAGTGTTAGTGTTAGTGTTAGTGCTAGTGCTAGTGTTAGTGTTAGTGTTAGCGTTAGCGTTAGCGTTAGCGTTAGCGTTAGCGTTAGTGTTAGTGTTAGTGTTAGTGTTAGTGTTAGTGTTAGTGTTAGTGTTAGTGTTAGTGTTAGTGTTAGTGTTAGTGTTGGTTGTCTAATTTACAGTCAAACCGGATGTTCTCTTGCGCGCAACATTGCAATATTCATGAACAACATTGCAATTTTCATTGGCTATTTGCTCCAGTTAATTAGCAATCATCTTTCACAAGTTGACAGTTATTTTGTCTTCACGCCGGAATCGCTACAGACGTTTATTCTCAAACCGCCTTGAAGAATATTCCAAGTTTTAATACAATACCTGCAAGAAACTGCAAGATAGCTATGCGGCCTACGGGCAATAACTTCAGCGAGTAAACCGTGTTAGCATATACCTCGCAGGTGAATAGTGCTTTTCACGCAATCTGATTGGTTCCTCTAGCTCGGGATATCCAGCACTATTCACCTGCGGGCAAAACAAAATGGCGGCCAGTTTTGCTTTGTTTACCGACGCAGGAGATTTTGTTGATAAACAAGGCTGATGTTGTAGAATAACGAGAAAAGTCAACAAAATTAAGTAGAAGAGTGTCCACAGGTATGTTTCTTTACAATTTTCTAGGCATTAGTATATTCAAAAGTTGTATTAAAAAACTCTTTTGTCAACAAATATCGAGTATGCCAAGTGTCCAAGTTGCTAGCGGCCGTATCTTATATAAAATACAGAAAAATATAAGTTAACAATGTTAAATTTGTTATTTCATTTATAAGGTATATGCTCAGTGTCGGTGAATAGTGTGGATATTCACCTCGCCGAAGCGGCTCGGTGAATATCCAGCACTATTCACCTCCACTTCGGTGAATAATTGTTAACTATTCAGTCGTTGAAGCACGTCCAAGATGATCAAATAACATTATAGCTTTGAGTGAATTGAGTTTGGGTGTAACATAATATCGATGCAGAGGAACATTTACACTTACCTAAAGCGTTCAGAAATTCGGCTTCTTGCGGATCGGAAGCAATTTACAAGCGGGTATAAAGGTGTAAGAAACGACGAAATAGCACGGTTTACTCGCTGAAGTTATTGCCCAAAGAAGTTCGCATAGCTATCTTGCAGTTTCTTGCAGATATTGTACTCAAACTTGGAATATTCTTCAAGGCGGTTTAAGAATAAACGTCTGTAGAGCTTCCGGCGTCAACACGAAATAACTGTCAACTTGTGAATGCTAATTGAGTCGGGAAATAGCCAATGAAAATGTTGTTCGTGAATATTGCAATGTGGCGCGCAAGAGAACGTCCGGTTTGACTGTAACTCATCGTTTTTACAGCGTTATTTACAGTATTTAATATTAAATTTAGTAAAGTTAAAAAGAACAGTATTTTGAAAGTATTAAATATTTGAAGAATTTAAATGGATGCTTTGTCCATAAAATGTATTCAACTTTTTTGAAAAAAATCAACCACAACCAATATCGTCTAACCATTGCAGTAAGAAGAATTTAAGGCCTATGACAAGAAGTAGATTAAACATTTAGAGTAACAAATTATTATTGTTATTGTTATTATTCATTATCATTATCATTATCATTATCATTATCATTATCATTATCATTATCATTATCATTATCATTATCATTATCATTATCATCATCATCATCATCATCATTATCATTATCATCATCGTCGTCATCATCATTATTATTATTATTATTATTTTGATTATTATTAGCGTGATGACAATGTTAGGATTAGAATCAGCATCACCATCACCACAAACATCACCATGACACCATCTTAATATCTCCATTACCATCTCCATCACCATCACCACTACTATCACCCAAACAATCACCATCACCACGATGATCACCATCACTGCAACCCTAACCACTAGCATTACCACAACCATCACCACAGCCATCACCACTACCATCACCACAACCATCACCACAACAATCACCACTACCATCATCACTACCATCACCATAATCATCACCACAACAATCACAACTACCATCACCACTACCATCACCACTACCATCATCACAACCATCACCATCACCATCACCACTACCATCACCACAACCATCACCATCACCATCACCAGTACCATCACCACTACCATCACCACAACCATCACCACAACCATCACCACAATCATCACCACAACCATCACCACAACCATCACCACAACTATCACCACAACCATCACCACTACCACCACCACAACCATCATCACAACAATCACCACAACCATCACCACTACCATCACCACTACCACCACCACAACCATCACCACAACCATCATCACAACAATCACCACAAACATCACCACTACCACCACCACAACCATCACCACAACCATCATCACAACAATCACCACAACCATCACCACTACCATCGCCACAACCATCATCACAACAATCACCACAACCATCACCACTACCATCACCACAACCATCACCACAACCATCACCACTACCATAACCACAACCATCACCACTACCATCACCACAACCATCACCACAACCATCACCACAACCATCACCACTACCACCACCACAACCATCACCACTACCATCATCACAACCGCCACCACAACCATTATCACAACAATCACCACAACCATCACCACTACCATCACCACTACCACCACCACAACCATCACCACAACCATCACCACTACCATCACCACAACCATCACCACAACCATCATCATCACAACAATCACCACTACCATAACCACAACCATCACCACAACCATCACCACAACCATCACCACAACCATCACCATCACCACTACCATAACCACAACCATCACCACTACCATCACCACAACCATCACCACTACCAACACCACTACCATCACCACAACCATCACCACTACCATCATCACAACCGCCACCACAACCATCATCACAACAATCACCACAACCATCACCACTACCATCACCACAACCATCACCACAACCATCACCACAACCATCACCACTACCATAACCACAACCATCACCACTACCATCACCACTACCACCACCACCACAACCATCACCACAACCATCACCACTACCATCACCACAACCATCACCACAACCATCATCATCACAACAATCACCACTACCATAACCACAACCATCACCACAACCATCACCACAACCATCACCACAACCATCACCACAACCATCACCACTACCATCATCACGACCATCACCCAAACAATCACCATCACCACGATGATCACCATCACTGCAACCCTAACCACTAGCATTACCAGAACCATCACCACAGCCATCACCACTACCATCACCACAACCATCACCACAACAATCACCACTACCATCATCACTACCATCACCATAATCATCACCACAACAATCACAACTACCATCACCACTACCATCACCACTACCATCATCACAACCATCACCATCACCATCACCATCACCACTACCATCACCACAACCATCACCATCACCATCACCAGTACCATCACCACTACCATCACCACAACCATCACCACAACCATCACCACAATCATCACCACAACCATCACCACAACCATCACCACAACTATCACCACAACCATCACCACTACCACCACCACAACCATCATCACAACAATCACCACAACCATCACCACTACCATCACCACTACCACCACCACAACCATCACCACAACCATCATCACAACAATCACCACAAACATCACCACTACCACCACCACCACCACAACCATCACCACAACCATCATCACAACAATCACCACAACCATCACCACTACCATCACCACAACCATCATCACAACAATCACCACAACCATCACCACTACCATCACCACAACCATCACCACAACCATCACCACTACCATAACCACAACCATCACCACTACCATCACCACAACCATCACCACAACCATCACCACAACCATCACCACTACCACCACCACAACCATCACCACTACCATCATCACAACCGCCACCACAACCATCATCACAACAATCACCACAACCATCACCACTACCATCACCACTACCACCACCACCACAACCATCACCACAACCATCACCACTACCATCACCACAACCATCATCACAACCATCATCATCACAACAATCACCACTACCATAACCACAACCATCACCACAACCATCACCACAACCATCACCACAACCATCACCACAACCATCACCACTACCATAACCACAACCACCACCACTACCATCACCACAACCATCACCACTACCATCATCACAACCGCCACCACAACGATCATCACAACAATCACCACAACCATCACCACTACCATCACCACAACCATCACCACAACCATCACCACTACCATAACCACAACCATCACCACTACCATCACCACTACCACCACCACAACCATCACCACAACCATCACCACTACCATCACCACAACCATCACCACAACCATCATCATCACAACAATCACCACTACCATAACCACAACCATCACCACAACCATCACCACAACCATCACCACAACCATCATCACTACCATAACCACAACCATCACCACTACCATCACCACAACCATCACCACTACCATCACCACTACCATCACCACAACCATCACCACTACCATCATCACAACCGCCACCACAACCATCATCACAACAATCACCACAACCATCACCACTACCATCACCACAACCATCACCACAACCATCACCACTACCATAACCACAACCATCACCACTACCATCACCACTACCATCATCACCACCATCACCATAACCATCACCACAACAATCACAACTACCATCACCACTACCATCACCACTACCATCACCACAACCATCACCACTACCATCATCACTACCATCACCATAACCATCATCACAACAATCACAACTACCATCACCACTACCATCACCACAACAATCACCACTACCATCACCACTGCCATCACCACTACCATCACCACAACCATCACCACAACCAACACCACTACCATCACCACTACCATCACCACAACCATCACCACAACCAACACCACTACCATCACCACTACCATCACCACTGCCACTACCATCACCACAACCATCACTACAGCCATCACCATCATCACCATCACCAACTCCATGACCATCTCGATCGTAACCGTCACCGTCACATCGCCAAAATGAAAAACATTCAGCAAAACGAACTGCGGGCTCACTCTTATGCACAGTTCGTCATTACTTATCACGTAAATAAATTCTAAACAATTATTCGCAGTAGGGTAGCCAGTAGCAAACACCAACAATGACAAACACGTCGTCAGTACTTACACTAGATCCTTGTCGTTTACGCTTGACAAATCTTTCTGGGCGAAACTCCAGTTTGAGCTGACAACAGCTGAGCCAGGAGAGTCAGCAGCTACTGGTAAACAACCAATCACCAAAACTATAGTGTCCTTCACAAAAAAATCAAAAATAATAGTAATAATGCCATATTTTTAGAACATCATTTTAATAAGGTGTAAATGTAAAATTAATCTTTCAAAGTGCTGTATGAAATCCCATTTCAAATATTTAAATAAGATTTTTAAGTGATAGTTAAAATATGAGCGGTCGATCTTTATGGCATTTACAAAAGTGAGCCATTTTGAATGCCGATAAATTTCAGACACAGATATTTAACTTATTTTTCAAATTATAATAAAGACTTATTAACCGAGTGCGAGGTCTGTACGGGAAAGTATTTGCCTGAGGTTTTCGTGCAGACCGAGCGACGAAGGAGCGAGGTTTGTGCAATAAAACCGAGGGCAAATACTTTCCAGTACAGACCGAGCAAATGAGGTTAATAGATTCATTATACGGCTATTGGTTCGTTTTATTTTAAAGCTTCGAGCGTTGTTCTTAAACATTCCAATTTCGGCTTTTCGCCAAAAATTTCCATCGTTCTTTTTAACACCTTGGGGGCCTGGGACTCAGGAACGAGTCAATCCAAAACAACTACGTTTCGACTTATTGCTTCACAAAAACACATATAATTGACTGAAAAATCGAAATGTCGAGCTCACACCCGTTTTCCAGTACGCACGAGCGTTCCAACTAAGAAAACAGTCGGCTTAGGTTCCTGAGTCCCAGGCCCCCAAGGTGTTAAAATGAACGACGGAAATTTTTGAGAATTGGCATGTTCAGAAGCCAATATGTCAGAAACTATTTGACTAAGTTTTAACTGATTTTTTCTGCTCTATTTAAATACGTTAAAACTCCACAAGTGATATAAGCACTTTAAAGTGTCTATGAAGTGAAAAATTCGTTGGCATTTTTGTTGTTTTATTGTACAGAGGAGCATGACAGGAGCACTCACTGAAAATTTGCCGTGGGTAGTTTGTTTTGGGGAAATTTGGGCTTCTTGGTAACAATGCCTTATGACGTACGCAGATGGATCATTAATAGTAAGATCTATTGTTCTTATGCATAGTTGTCCATCTGCGTACGTCATAAGCATTGTTACCGAAAGCCCAATTTTTCTCCAGGAACGAACTAGCCACGGCAAACTTTGAGAGTTAATAGCGCGAAAACTACGCATCATATTCACTTGAAATTTTCAGTGAGTGCTCCTGCCTGGCTCCTCTGTACAATAAAACAACAAAAACGCCAACGAATTTTTCATTTCATGGACACTTTAAGAGTCGTAGGAAAGGTAAGATAAGATTATTTTAAGTCAGAAAAAGCTGAATTTGAGCCACTAGTGTCTTATGACTTTGATAAAACATTGATGTTTTATTAATCAATGTTTTAACAGTATTTACAAATATTGTCTTTTGAATTTTGCTTATGAATTATTAATGAAATGGATAATTAGCATTTATAGACCTGAAGCGAGGGGAATTCGATGAAATATTACACCGAGGTATGATATATCCCGAGGGCGAAGCCCGAGGAATATATCATCCCGAGGGGTAATATTTCATCGTTTTCCACGAGCGAAAAGTCTATAAATTATATATTATATCGAAACATATTAATCTTTCCAAAAAAAGCTGAAATAATGTTAATAAAGTTCGCTTAGCTTAACATTTTTATCCGCTTTTCATTGTCTGTTTCCATTCTGTTGTCGTCTCAAGGCTTCTGGTTGCATTGTTTGTTGCTTTCTTTGTATTCCCTGAATCCTTATTTTCTTGTAACCTAACAATCTTCTTGTCAACATCTGAATGTTCAGGCGAAACGTTTTCTTGTCTCGCCAAACTCCGCCATTGGTGACAGCTTCGTGAATCGTGCGTTCGTGGCGCTCACGCGTGGTACACGAAGCATATTCCACGCTGCAGCGGGGAATTTAACTTTTGAGGGGTAAGTCGATGATTAATTGACTGGTCACATGGTACAAATCAAGCTTTGTGACTGGACAATTTACAGTTGAGGTATAATATTAGAAAATATATCCAAGGTCACTTACATCGTCTCTCTTACACAGGTCATCTACGACCGACTGAGCTTGACGTAAAGTCAGACCAACCAAACTAATATCACCAGCACAAAGAACCTGATCACCACTTTTCACGCCACCTGTAAACAGAAAATAGCAATAGCACTAAGACCTACAATCGTGGACAAAGGTCCTTGAGACACCTCCCCCCTCAATGGGTAAGGTTCGCTGGAGCAGAGTCTCGGCAGAGTTCCCACCACTGATCTCTAAATAAACTGGATGGACCCTTCCCTACGGCCAGCAGTCAAACATTTCGTGGCAGTCGCCGCCGTCTTACGAAGTGGAACATATGACGCATTGCGGCCTTAGAACTTGTTCCCAATCCTAAAGTTGATTAGCATAAGCAATCTTGACGTCAGCACGGTCAGATTATCCGGGGGTAGGAATATTATGCGTGCAGTGCCGGAGGAGTCGGAAAAGCCGTAAAGCAAACAACAGATGCCGGTTCGTTTAGTTTTCACTGTTTAACAACAAATACAGTCAAAAGATGGCAAGTACACAACACGAAAAATTGTTAAGGCATTAAGATTACTATAAAAGACTTGAAATTGAATTCTTCGTAGATTTTATAGTCTGTTTTTCAGTTTATATCATCGTGAAGTTTCTTCGTTGTCGGCACTGAAGAAAGACAACGAAATTTAAAGGTTTTATAGCTCAGTAACAGAAACAAATGCAAGAAATTAAGTACTTCTTGTGTCCTTACATTCGTTTTCTTAAAATAACTTTTCTTGTCTGTTTTCAATCTACGAAAGCTATGAACTTCAGTGGCAGCCATCTTGGGTAGTGGTCACGTCATCATACAACTGGCAACGCTAAACCCGGCCCAATGGCCCATCCAGTTGTATACAGAGATCAGTGGTCCCCACCCGCACCGGTACCACCGGCACGAGAGCTCTTATTTAATTTGCATATTCAGCAAGTATTTGTGTCATTCTGGAATAAACTGCGCAGAATTGCCGCGTTCAAATTGTTCTTTTCTTTGATTTGGTTTCATTCGCTATTTTCAGACAATCCTGGACAAAATTCCTTGAGACACCATGTGAAAATTGTTAAAAACAGCAAAGCCTTTAGATCTCGACAATGGACAATTTGCATTATAGCAATGCATCATGGGGAAAATGGTAGCGCTTCACTTGCAGGAGAAATGGCCGCCACGAAGTGAGCATTTTGCTTGTGAGAAGAATTGATTCTTTTAAGCACATTTTTTGGAGCGCAGGAGAATTTCGAAAAGGGAAATGTATTTGTGGGACTATATAGAACGTTGTCTGCCAAAGACAGCGAAATCAGAGCAGAAATGGACGAGAAAATTGCTATAGAGCTATTGAAAGAGTGAACAATATGCTAATAAATACGTTCCCGAAGAGAGGTTCTTCTCGACGTTTTCAGGTGAGTAAGCTTAGTGAACATCGGACAGCTCATCATTTTGCCTCACGGACATGTGTGTGTTGTTGTTCTATCGCGATCTCGTATTTTCTGAGTTACCAAGTGTTCTGTAATGATTTTTTCGTTTGTTGAAATTGACAACTTTTGGCGATTGATGTCTGTCATTCGTTCGATTCAGCATGTCCTCTGAAGACACCATTTTGTCCAGGATTTGTGGTTCAAACGTCGCTCTTCTCATGCGCCGAACTGATACACATTAAAGTGGATAAAGTTCGACGTTGGTTGCAAACGTCGCAACTAATGAGTCGAACTTAATTTCTAGCGGCGAGCAATCGGTGGTTTCCTAGTTTTCCTAGTTTTCCTACATTCCTACAATCATGGCCAAAAACCCTAGGACAGTTCGTAAAAACCACTACGCATTTGAAGTTGCCCCCCTTCCCCCCTTCAATGTTGCCATTCTATATTGCTCTTTTTCGTCGTTATATCACACCAAGTATAAAATAAAACAACATTGACGGAGGGGGAGGGGAGAGATTGTTAGGTAAGGATTCAAGGCGATATATTATAGTTTTTCTTGTGTGAGACTACCAGACTCTTCATTTACACTGCTGTCCCAATTATTTATGGCCATGATTGTAGGTTCGACACATGATCAGTTCGACGTTTAAAACCGCGTCGAATCATGGTCGACCAAGGCAGTCAAACTTAATATTAGGGTCGACCTTAATTAAAATCGTCAAACTGAAGGTCTTCGTTAAGGTTTTCAGGGTCATTTCTGTAAAGCGCTCTCAATTCGTCAGAATTTACGCCACAAAAATATAATAGATATCGTTAGAAAGCTATGAATTTGTAGAATACAATGGTGTCTTTGGTTTCGCGATAAACACAAACCGTTAATAGTTGTGAATTTTTTAATTAAAACCAGAGGGCTTCACTCGGGCGACTTAAGAAAAAAGCGTTTCATTTTGTTCAAAAAAATTTTTCGCAGTTCGATTTCGCAAAACGGTGTCAGCGGGGTTTTTTATTTATTGCTTGCTTTCGAATTTATGACTTATTTTGTCTGAATGTTGGTAGAAAAGGAGCATTTTTAACTTTGGTCGTCAATAAAATCGGAAAAACTCGACATATCAAAAAAGGCTGACACCGTTTTGCTGGGAATGTATCTCGGAATCAAAGTACAAAAAAAGATTTTGAACAAAATAAAACGCTTTTTACTCGAGTCGCCCCGAGTGACGCCCTCTGGTTTTAATTAAAAAAATCACAACTATTAACGATTTGTGTTTATCGTGAAATCAAAGATACCATTGTATTCTACAAATTCATAGCTTTCTAATGATATCTATTTTATTTTTGTGGCATAAATTCTGACGAAATGAGAGCGCTTTACAGAAATGACCCTGCAAACCTTTAAAGACCTTAATCGTGTCAAACCTCGTGTGCTTAACACCAAGTATTAGGTTCGGCACATGATAAGTTCGACGCTTGAACCGGCCTACAATTAATATGCACTTGGAATAAACGCATCGGCGTTCTCTAACCACTGAAGTATTGCGACACGATCAGGACAGTCTATAAAATCTCCGTTAAACCTAACTGTTTGCATTGTCAGCTCCTCCAGTAAATTTGACAAGAATTCGGCCATCTAATTCCTCTAACACCCAGATCAGAAGATCACGCTAAAATAAGACAATAAATTAACAAACAAACAAACAAACAAACAAACGAACGAACGAACGAACGAACGAACGAACGAACGAACGAACGAACGAACGAACGAACGAACGAACGAACGAACGAACGAACGAACGAACGAACGAACGAACGAACGAACGAACGAACGAACGAACGAACGAACGAACGAACGAACGAACGAACGAACGAACGAACGAACGAACGAACGAACGAACGAACGAACGAACGAACGAACGAACGAACGAACGAACGAACGAACGATATTATACGACAAATGCTGCTGTTGAGACAACAAAAAAAAATCTAAAAAGGACGCATACCTTTTCAACATTAACAGACTTTGGTTCTCGGCCGCCCAACATTTTATCACTAAACTGCAGAGAAAATTGTATAAAATAATTAAAAAATAGTAAGACTTTTCATTTTCCGAGATAAAGCTGGTCTGAATGCATATCAATCAAATAAAAATAAACCCTGTATTCTTTACCGTTAGGTTTTGAGCTATTTCTTCGCTCGATGATTCACTGGTTTCAACTTGGCGTCGTTTGCTTGAACTCCGTTTGCGAGAAGTTCGCTTGACTTTCGAGTACACTGGCTCACTATATAAACGATTGTTATATAGCTAGAGTTTCACTGGATACAACGATGACTGTCATTGGTTGGTTTGTGGTCACATGACCTTAGCTAAATTTCAATGTCTACGGAGTGGGCAATAATTGAGAACTTATTGCCTGCTCGGTCAATAAGTTTTCAATTGTTGCCCGCTAGAACTTTGAACTTTTCACGGCATCCTATAAACAAAAGCTTGTTTGGTAAGAAGAAAAGAATATTTATAGGTCTTCAAAGCATGTGTGAAGATTAACTGGAGAAATGTATTACTGTTCTAATTTTGTTCTGAGACTCATATTTGTTTGGTTGAAGTGAAATTACGGAGCCAGGCGAAATGTTTTGGTAAGCCTTAGCGTTTGTCTTTTGTGTACTTTCCCTTGATAAACGTCGAAATTATTCAGCGAAACTCAAGCTATATAACAAAACACTTAATATCTGATCCCCCGGGAAACAGTTAATTTTGTTTTCCCTCGAGTCTCGATGTTTCCCTCGACTTCGTCTCGGGAAATATCAAGACTCTCGGGAAAACAAAACTAACTGTCTCCCTCGGGAGCAGACATTAAGTGTATATTATTATATTGAAGTTGAGAATAAATAAATAAATAAATAAATAAATAAATAAATAAATAAATAAATAAATAAATAAATAAATAAATAAATAAATAAATAAATAAATAAATAAATAAATAAATAAAAATAAAATAAATAAAAATAAAATAAAATAAAATAAAATAAAATAAAATAAAATAAAATAAAATAAAATAAAATAAAATAAAATAAAATAAAATAAAATAAAATAAAATAAAATAAAATAAAATAAAATAAAATAAAATAAAATAAAATAAAATAAAATAAAATAAAATAAAATAAAATGAACTGAACTGAACTGAACTGAACTGAACTGAACTGAACTGAACTGAAATGAAATGAAATGAAATGAAACGAAATGAAATGAAATGAAATGAAATGAAATGAAATGAATAAAATAACTAAATAGCTAATAAATAAATAAATAAATCATTAAAAACTAAATAACAAAATAACTAACCAACTAACCAACTAACCAACTAACCAACTAACTACCAACCAACCAACCAACCAACCAACCAACCAACCAACCAACCAACCAACCAACCAACCAACCAACCAACCAACCAACCAACCAACTAACTAACTAACTAACTAACTAACTAACTAACTAACTAACTAGAAATACATACCCCCCCTTGCGCTCTTTTATTGGAGGCCTGGAAATAGCTACTCCTGCTAATGCGTTCCGAACGCATTCTCGTACCCAGATCCTCGCGAATGGTCGGAACGATGAAAATATAGTTTTAATTATGGTAGAATAGTTGAAATAAAAAAAAAACTCTATTTTTTTGAAGAAAAATGCCACAAAGAACAAAGAAAAATTTAAGGATGATATTTCATAAAATATATTGAGATGAAGAAAATTGCACGTTGCCTTCAGGGTTTGAACTCAATCTCGTTCGCGTGCAAATCGACGACGTTACCACCACACTGAAGCAGGCATCAGAATTTTATTAAAATATTAGGGTTATATTTTACAGTTTTTCTTCCCATGTTTACAAAGAACATCGCTTGGTATCTAAAAATATTTGCATTTTGAAAACTACTCAAACTATATTCATTTCTGGCATTTTAAATTTATTTAAACTAATATAACAAAAACAATTTTTCATTTCGAAATCTGAATTGCTGAAAATGTTTTCACCTACATGTTAATAAATATTTCAACAGCATTTGTAGTCTTTGTACGTTTTACAAAAGAAGAAATGTTCCTTCTCCATTTTTATGCTAAATTATAAACAACCGCTAAGTCATATGTAGTTTTACAATAAGAAAGCCATTTAAAAGGAGATAAGACGGCAGCCACAGGTAAAAAATACAACGTAAGGGGCATTGGCAAGAAAAAACATGCAATGGATATGATACGTACTTCAAGGACACACAAAATATAGAACAAAATTAACAGTGATAGATGTAAACAGGGAAACTGAGAGCGACTGCTCTATATTTTTACCGTAGCTTTATAAACTTTTCGGCCTTTGTCTTCATTTTTTTCGAGTTTTGGTTTGACGGGTTTCCTTTTAGTCAAGTCTGAAGACTTTATATACCTAAACGTTGATTTGTTTCTGTTCTTTTGAAAAGATACGTATCCCAAAAACTCCTTTCTCAAGTCTTTTTGTCAAGAATAATATCAAATCTTTTTCAAATCTTTTTTGTCAAGAACTATATTGTTTCCAGTGCCCCACAATCTTCACCGCGCGTGGTCCGTCCACACACACACACACACACACACACACACACACACACACACACACACACACACACACACACACACATATATATATATATATATATATATATATATATATATATATATATATATATATATATATACAAATATTCAGATCGCTCAAACTGATTCGCATTTCAACACGCGTGTAAAGTGGACTCCACGCATGTCGAGATTAGCACCCTCACCGGGCTCCGGGTCTTCGGCCCTACGCCCGGCTCGGGGAATAACTAACTAACTAAATAAATAAATAAATAAATAAATAAATAAATAAATAAATAAATACCTAGGTTCATGAGTATCAACAATTACAGGAACAGGAACCGGAACAAGAACAGGACGAACAGTTTCTGGTTTCACTATAAAAATAAATAAGGAATAAGTAAGTGCTAAACAAGAGTTTAGAACAATTATTAAGGGACAGTGAACTTGGAAGGGGCTGGAGAATAATAATAATAATAATAATGTGTTACTCCGAGTGACGAACCGTACCGGACAAGTAGAGAAAACTCTATACTTGGCCCGGCTGGGATTCGAACCCGCGACCTTCGGTTTGCTAGTCCGATGCTCTATCGACTGACTACAGGTCAAGTTGGAAGCTGGTGGCCGGTCGAATGCATGGTACTTGGGTTATGGTACATGCAGTACATGGTACCTGGATTACGTACTTTGTCTTACTTAAGAATAATGAATTAATTAATCTGATTTTTAAACATTTTTTCCCGTTTAATCTGTATCTTTAAGGTACCAGAAAGTACCCTGAGCGAATGTAAGTATATGGGCACTGCGTTTTCAAAAATTCGCATGTGTGGTCAAATTCCGTAGTACGCTAACTGTGATTTTTTTTTTGCTCTTATTTAATTCTATTTTAGAAATGGGAATTTATCGTGGAAAACTCTTATCGGTACGAAAGAAAATGTTTTCAGATATCACCCAGACGTATTGGTAAGGGATGCAATACAGTAAAAACCCGCTAACAAGAACCTATCACTTTTTAGAACCTCAAGCTGAAATTAAGAATTTATTTATCCCCGAGCCCGGGCGGAGGGCCGAAGGCCGAAGGCCCGGAGACCGGGCGAGGGTGCTATTCTCGACATTATATATATATATATATATATATATATATATATATATATATATATATATATATATATATATATATATATATATATATATATATATATATATATATATCCATCAAATCGCCAACTTTCGCGGCTCAAGCGAAACAAAGTCTTTGTCAGAAAAATTGGTTTACAAATGATCGAAAAAGGAAAGCCAAGAAGAGATGTTGCAGTGGGATGAACCAAACAATATTAAACACGACTAGAAACCATTGAAAAAGCATGAAAAATTGCGATAAAGATCGGAAAAGATGCCGCCAAATGTGACTAAAAAAAACAAAGATGTTTCTCCATGTGTCTGTTCAAAGCCAGCAAAAGGCTTATGCACTGGTATATCTTGGCTCGAGAGAGAACAGTGAATTGAAAGGAACATCAACATAAACAGCTTTTCACATTTTGAAGAGAATTTATTGCTTTTTGCTAAGAACCGAACGAGAAAACCACAGAAACCAAACGTCGTAGCCCGTATGGCAGTGTTTGCAGCATCTGAGAAGAGCCAAAAGAAAATTTAACGGTAAGCAGTGATTCGTATTTAACTTACCAGCCGTTTCTTTAGCTGACTAGAGTCGGTATATATATCCGAAACCATTTCAGTATTAATTAAACTCAGTTAAAACAGCAAAAATCTTGTCAAATAATATACACTTTCCCAGGCGTTTTTTTTCCATGGTTCGAGTGAAACTTTGCATTAAGTTATAGTTCTTCCCTGGTTAGTTTTTCCTCTCTTATACCTATAGTTTTCAGGCTGTTACCTACGTTTTTTTCTGTTCTGATGTTTTTCTTTGAAGTTCAACATTATATTTGGAACATGAGGAATCATATTATTAAAACAGTTTAATAGGCAACTTGATATAAGCGTCTGTAATTATTGTTTGTTTTTGCTATCAGATTCTGTGCTATTAAGTTAGGTCGTGACACAAGTTTTTCCTCAACCACTGCTTTATTATTTTGGAATAAAACATTGCTTTGAAAATTGGTCAACTAGTGATAAAACAGGATGTAAAGGAGGCCAGGAGGGCAAGGGTGTTTATATTTGTATACAAAAACAGATCAGGTGCATATTTTAATCGGGCGGGGGGGGGGGGGGATTATGTATATTTAATGTGTTAAAAGCGGGCGAGGGGGTTGCGTTTATGTATTTCTAGTATAAGAATATATAAGAATATAAGAACCTATCCCAGGCTGATTTGGTAAAATGTAGGTTCTTGTTAGCGGTATACAATTTGTTCTTAGCACTTTGGCTGAAGATACATCAAGTCAACTTTTAAAGACTAGTAAACCGAAGATCGCGGGTTCGAATCCCAGTCGCGCCAAGTAGAATTTTCTCTACAGGATAAAGGATAAAGGTGTGGGGGCTAATCATCCTTACTTGCAGCCAGCGGCTGAATTGCGAAGGACGCAGATCAACGTGGCCGTGTCGAGGCATATCAAAGGCGCTCCAGGCAGCCGCCATACGACACAGTTCAGACCACGGATCACAGCTAAGATGTTAGGTGTTGATTTCATGGAGGGAGGAAAACCGGAGAACCCGGCGAAAAACCCTCGAAGCACAGGAGAGATCAACTACAACTCTACTCACACGAGTTCCAAGCCCGACAACGGGGCATTCCCAAGCGGTCACCCATCCAAGTATACTAACCCCGTCTAACCGGGCTTAACTTTTTGGTGAGAGGCAGCTCGCTAACAGCAAACGCCACCCGTGCTCCCGTATAATAATTGTCCGGTATGGTTCGTCACTCGAAGCACAGTTAATAGACCTTTCCGCATGAAGTGCGTGGATAACGCGTTGAGAGATTTGATTGGCTCTAGCAAAACTTCGGACATCCAAAACTTCAGACAACTTTGGACATTAGCCAATCAGATTTGTCCAAAAAAAAATCACGAGATCCATTCACTTCATTGAGGTGAAACGATTACTGTGAAACGAAAATGAAGTTTGTCCTGTTTGAAAGAACACTTAAAATGGTGGAGTAACATCTTTTGCAGTTTTTCGTTTCCTTGCTTCGTTCTTGAGATATTTCAGTTTGTTTGATATGCAAATTAAACATTTTGACGTCATACGTGCATAATGAGTTATCGAAAAAGTTTTATACAATATCCTGGTTGCTATGCGTGTTTTCATTGGTTGTTGGCCATGATCTATTAGAGGACAGACACATGGATCACGTCAGATCACGTCAGCTGACTTGCTTTTTTCTTTCTTCACGCCCCAAAATCCGGCAAGAAGTATTGTGTAATTTTTATATTGTATAAAACAAATAGATTCCATTTTTCTTGTTGTCTGTTATAGATGCACAGAAGACGTCACAACGTGCTAAGAACATCAGTGACCCACTCGACTGCGTCCCGTGGGCCACTTTTTACATGTTTACTGTTGTGGTCGAAACACAGCCACATGCTTCATTCAAATTAATTTGGTTTGATAATAGACAAGCTATCTAACCTTCTCCTATCGCTCATTATGCATCTACGACGACAAAATGTTGAATTTGCATATCAAACAAACTGAAATATCTCAAGAACAAAGCAAGGAAACGAAAAACTGCAAAAGATGTTACTTTATAATTTTACGTGTTCTTTCAAAAAAGACAAACTTTTTTGTTTCATAGGCAATTTAAACAAGACTTCTTACTGGCTAATATGTCAACAATAATTCGAAACAACATGCACTTGCCTTGTACATGTTCATCTGCACTACTTTGCATCTTCTTAACGGGAGAAGGTGGGTTACTGGCACTGACGATAGCGTAACCTTTTGAACGACTGAACTCGACAAACTCACGAGCTTCCTATCAAAGGTCAAAACTAAGAATGTCTACCTGCACAATATTAAAACTACACAATCAGTGGCGTCCCCCAGTTCTCTTCAAGATCAAGATTTTGAGATTCTTCCAAATCCGGTGAGAAACATGGGGGGGGGGGGGGGGGGGGGGGTGTATGAAATGGTCAATGTGTGTGAATGTGTTTTTCATATTTTTTCTTGCGTTAGTTCGCTCTGGAGACTACTATGTGTTATGTGTTAGGTCCACATAATAACTTGGGTTAGGTTTAGGAATGTTTGGGGGTTAAGGTTAATGCGGAGGTTACAGGTATTGTTGGGTTGGCACTACCGGAAACAACCAGAAACCATCATATATATTTTAAAATCACAATTATCTATATAAAAGCTATTGTTATATAGCTAGAGTTTCACTGGATACAACGATAACTGTCATTGGTTGGTTTGTGGTCACATGTCCTTAGCTAAATTTCAATGTCTACCGAGCGGGCAATAATTGAGAACTTATTGCCTGCTCGGTCAATAAGTTTTCAATTGTTGCCCACTTGCCCGCTAGAACTTTGAACTCTTCATGGCATCCTATAAACAAAAGCTTCTTTGGTACGAAAAAAAGAATATTTACAGGTCTTCAAGAAGATTAATTATAACTGGAGAAATGTATTGCTGTTCTTTTGTTCTGAGACTCATATTTGTTTGGTTGAAGTGAAATTACGGAGCCAGGCGAAATGTTTTGGTAAGTCTTAGCGTTTGTCTTTTGTGTACTTTCCCTTGATAAACGTCGAAATTATTCAGCGAAACTCAAGCTATATAACAAAACACTTAATTCTGATCCCTCGGGAAACAGTTAGTTTTGTTTTCCCTCGAGTCTCGATGTTTCCCTCGACTTCGTCTCGGGAAATATCAAGACTCTCGGGAAAACAAAACTAACTGTTTCCCTCGGGAGCAGACATTAAGTGTATATTATGTCGAATTAACATGAGGTACCAACAATTATGACGTCATATTACGACGACGTCATCATTTTGTCCCCCCCACTCTCCCAGGTCTGGCGACGCCACTGTACACAATTGAATCTTATAAAATTTCAAAATAAAAAGAAATACTCAAATACTATTGGAAATTCACTCTCGAAAAAATCAAACATTTTTTTTATCTTCGAGCAACGAGTAAATCTCATAGTCCTTTTCACTCGACCATATTTAGTAGGAAAGGTTTTCACTTCCTAAAATTGAACTTAAAGTGGTTCTCTTCTGAAAATATTGTTTGTAATGTTTCTGCATAATATTAAAGATATTATGTTGATATAAATAATAAATAAGTTTTGTGGAAACACCACGTAAAATATTTCTTTTGAAAGAAATATTTTACGTGGTGTTTCCACAAAACTTATTTATATTACTTTTTCGCCATGAAAACGTTCAAAGAATTAATGATATTATGTTAGTTGGTAATTGGCGAGTTTCAGGGTGTTGCGCGCGCATCATTTAAAAAAAAAACTGGCAAGCTCCACTCAAAGTAAACATACTGTTTAAAATAAACAAAGTATAGATACAGTTTCTGGGTGTTTAACACTGTTATTCTGCTGTTTTTGGCTCTCTAGCATGTCAGTTTGCCATTGCTCATTTTGTGGGGAGCCCGAAAATTCCTTTGCAAAATGATGCGCGCGCAATACCCTTAAATTCGCCTATTGTGCGAAGTTTCATTTCCAAAATGAAATTCCCCAAAACAAAGTTGTATTTTACGTGCGAAGTTTGTATTTTGGAGAGCAGCCATTAAATTGGCCGTGTTGAGAAGAATGAGTTGAGGAGAACTTATGACGTCATAGACTCAACAAAAACAAAAGATCATTGTTGTTGTCAACAAAAGGGTCATTGTTGTTATTGAGTCTATGACGTCATAAGCTTCCTCGACTCATTCTTCTCAAGCTCGGCCACTTTAATGGCGGCGCTCTAAAATACAAACTTACACGTAAAACACTTATTGACTGGGACCGAGGGAAGCAGTATGTTTTGTGGCGCCGAGACCGCCCGAGGTTGTTTCCCGAAGTGTTTCCCGAGGCGAAACCGAGGGTAACAACGAGCGGTCGAGGGGCCACAAGACATACTGTTTCCCGAAGGTCCCAGTCAATAAGTATTTTATTATATACCAAGTGTCAAAGAAAACAAAAAAAATTATCTTTATCTTTATTTGTCTTTATCTTTGAGTAAATTATCTATTTCCTCGCTGCTTCGGCTAGCGAACCTTTGTTTTTGCTCCATAACTTGAGGATTTTATTATTCACCGGTCTATAACATATTATTCACCGCTCAGAGCTGTTGCTGGGAGACAGTGGAATTTCATCACTATCACGTGATACCCTCTCGCCCAATGAGACGCAAGAAAACACGAACTTTGACACTTGGTATATAATATCACCTTTTCTTCAACGAATTTTGAAATGAAACTTTGCACGATTACAAACTACCATAACATCTTTAGGATTATGCAAAAAAACATTGCCAACAATATTTTCGTCAGAGAACCACTTTAAGGCAACATCGATCATGCGCAGTCACGCATTGCGAGGGTCATTCTCACCCTGCATGGCCGTAGTATCATATCAAATTCTTTAGTTGCCTTCAACAGTTGAACAGCCTAAAACAAAAATGGAAAATAATACGAAAAAAGAACCAACAAAAAATAAATAGACATTATTTTTACATAGGTACATAACTGCCGTAGGCCAAAGGTTTGTTTGAGAAACCGAATGCAAATATTTTTCTGTTTAATAATTGTCAGTTGTTTGCTGTACACGCTGTGTTAGTTAGTAATACTCAGAAAAACTCTGAGCTCTAAGCGGGACTCGAACCCACAACCTTCTGAATGCTAGCCAGACGCTCTAACCATTGAGCCACTAGAACTCAGATAGCAGAGCAAGGTTAATTAAGGTACTTATACCTTAGACTGTGTCCAGTCCTCCAGGAACGAGTCTTAACCGCTCGGTTACAAGTACTTGTTGGTCTACAAGCCGCGTTGTAACAGTAAGTTTCCTGTTAAACACTGTTAGTTAGTTTCAGAAATTGCAGCTTGATGTTCGTTTTTCTGAGTATTACTGAGTTTTTCTGAGTATTACTAACTAACACAGCTTGTACAGCAAACAACTGACAATTATTACTAACATCAAGCTGCAATTTCTGAAACATTTTTCTGTTTGTTCAAAATTGGTTCAAAAATTAATTCAAATACCTCTGCATATTTAATGTTGGCAAAGTTCTTCTTGTTCAGCGCTATAATCTGATCTCCGACCTACAAAATTAAAAGAAAAACAAAAATGGATTGTAAAACACTTCAGGGTTTAGCAGTGTTGTAAGTCCATACTAGAATTCAAGAGTCGGACAAGTATTTCGAGGTAATTAAACAGACTTACAGTTATGCCGACACGTTCAGCAAGAGAGCCGGGTGTGACGTGTATAATAAATATCCCGTATTTAGTTGGAATACCATTACGAACACTGGAAGAAATAGATAGAATATTATAAGTTCATGTTACTATAATTATTAGCTAGGGAAGGAAGAAGGGAATTGAAGGAAAGAGGGAGAGAGAGAGAGAGAGAGGGTGGAGTGAGGGAAGGAGGGAGGGAGGGAGGGAAGAAAGGAAAAAAAAGATGAAAAAAAGAAGGAAAGAACTTAGGAATGAAGGAAGGAAGAAAGGAAGGAAAGACGGAAGGAAAAAAGGAAGGAAGGAAGGAAGGAAGGAAGGAAGGAAGGAAGGAAGGAAGGAAGGAAGGGAGGGAGGGAGAAAGGGAGGGAGGGAGGGAGGGAGGGAGGGAGGGAGGGAGGGAGGAAGGAAGGAAGGAAGGAAGGAAGGAAGGAAGGAAGGAAGGAAGGAAGGAAGGAAGGAAGGAAGGAAGGAAAAGAGGGAGGGGGAGGTATAGACGGATTGGGGAAGGAAGGAAGGAAGGGAGGAAGGAAGGGAGGAAGGAAGGAAGGAAGGAAGGAAGGAAGGAAGGAAGGAAGGAAGGAAGGAAGGAAGGAAGGAAGGAAGGAAGGAAGGAAGGAAGGAAGGAAGGAAGGAAGGAAGGAAGGAAGGAAGGAAGGAAGGAAGGAAGCAAGCAAGGAAGGAAGCAAGGAAGGAAGGAAGGAAGGAAGGAAGGAAGGAAGGAAGGAAGGAAGGAAGGAAGGAAGGAAGGAAGGAAGGAAGGAAGGAAGGAAGGAAGGAAGGAAGGAAGGAAGGAAGGAAGGAAGCAAGCAGGAAGGAAGGAAGGAAGGAAGGAAGGAAGGAAGGAAGGAAGGAAGGAAGGAAGGAAGGAAGGAAGGAAGGAAGGAAGGAAGGAAGGAAGGAAGGAAGGAAGGAAGGAAGGAAGGAAGGAAGGAAGGAAGGAAGGAAGGAAGGAAGGAAGGAAGGAAGGAAGGAAGGAAGAGAGGAAGGAAGGAAGGAAGGAAGGAAGGAAGGAAGGAAGGAAGGAAGGAAGGAAGGAAGGAAGGAAGGAAGGAAGGAAGGAGGGAGAGAGGGAGGGAGGGAGGGAGGGAGGGAGGGAGGGAGGGAGGGAGGGAGGGAGGGAGGGAGGGAGGGAGGGACGGACGGACGGAGGGACGGAGGGAGGGAGGGACGGACGGCGGAGGGAGGGATGGACGGAGGGAGGGGGGAGAGGAAGGAAGGAAGCAAGGAAGAAAGGGAGAAAGAAGGATGGAAGAAAGAGAAAAAGGAGATAAAAAAGAAGGGAAAAGGGAAAGAAGGAAAAAACGAAAAAGGAAGAAACTTCACCTGCAACCAAGTCCCATGGGACCAACAATAAACTTCACGTGTTTATCAGTCTCGCGGATGTGAAGCACCGGGGACTGAGAACGAACTAATGCCAACTGACTTACCAAATGATTCTACAACAAATAAATTCAATTCAAATAAATATTATATAATAAAGCAATTTAGATATTTATTGCTTTCTTTACATTTCTTTTCTGTACATCTACTTCGAATGAGCCACTAAGGGTGTATTTACATGGATGAAAGTTGTCCCTGTCAAGGGGGTCACCCTGGCCCCAGTGCTGCAGTTTACAGAGTGTTTATATGAGGAAAAGTTGTCCCTGCTAGCAGGGTGACCTTCGATTGTCCCGAAGGGCAGGCCAACTTTTAAGCAATCACGTTGAAGGGTCACTTTGGACTTATCTTGGGTAGCTGAGTGAAACTGTTTACATGGGGGAAAGTTGCCTCACCCCCAGGGTTACCCTACCTCGCAAGGGGGGTGGCCCTATCCACAGGGTGACCCTACTACCGAGACAAGTGTCAAATTCCCCATGTAAACACCCGCTGTCGCGACTAAATAAAATGAATGCAAAGTTGGCTGTCTCAGGGTGGCTCGGGGGATAGTGTGACCTTTCTAGCAGGGACAACTCTCGTCCTTGTAAGCGGGATTAATAATATGATCTCGCACGCACAAATACTGTGTCGCTTTAGTATAAACGATCTTAAGCCTACTTCTCACTTCTCGTAAGAAGCGTAAGAATCGGGGACAGTTCTATCCCCCTCATAGTCACATTTGTCGTGACTTGTCGTAAGAATCGTAAGAATTGGGGATTGTTACTTTCCGCGATCGTTCCAGACGAGTGGTTTCAGTGTTCACACATGTCGTAACTAGTCGTAAGAATCCCCGATCGTCGGCGACCGTCTGGGATGCATTTTCCAAATAGAAATGATTCCAATTCTTGCGATGCTTCCGATCAGATCGGCGACTGTCTGGGACGTTACTTCAACCATGTTCACACCTGTCGTAACAATCCCAGAGGAGCGGGGACAGGAAAAATCCCCGATTCTTACGACAAGTGAGAACCAGACTTTAAAAGTTGACTTGATGTATCTCCAGCGAGGGAAGGCCCTTCGTCAGAGAGAAACGTATCACTGCTGAAACAGAGAACGTAGGAGTCTAAGGGGCCGTTTACGGCATGAATCCGGATTGAGTTTCAATCGGGATTGAACTCATTCCGCTTCTGATCAAACCCCTATCTGTTTACATGAATCCGGATTGAGATTAGCTCATTCCGGATTGAGTTCAATCCGTTTCTGATTCCGGATTGAAATCTCATTCCGGATTGAAATTTCGTTCCGGAATCATGTAAACGCGGTGCGAGTTTCATTCCGGAATGAAAAACGTGACAGAGAGGACTAGAACAAACAATGCATGCGTGTTTTCTAATATTTACGGATTTCAGGCGACAGGCGGATTTCAATCTAGAAACCCAATTCCCATGTAGGCCTAAACACGGATTGACTTCGCTAATTCAATCCGGATTCATGTAAACGGCCCCTAACGTTCGAGCGAAGGCCCTCTGACGAAGGGCCTTCGCTTGAAACGTTAGACTCCTAAGTAAGTAAGTAAGTAAGTATAAGTAAGTAAGTAAGTAAGTAAGTAAGTAAGTAAGTAAGTAAGTAAGTAAGTAAGTAAGTAAGTAAGTAAGTAAGTAAGTAAGTAGGTAAGTAAGTAAGTAAGTAAGTAAGTAAGTAAGTAAGTAAGTAAGTAAGTAAGTAAGTAAGTAAGTAAGTAAGTAAGTAAGTAAGTAAGTAAGTAAGTAAGTAAGTAAGTAAGTAAGTAAGTAAGTAAGTAAGTAAGTACTATATTTCGATTGTTGTTTCAACACTGCCTACGCAGCACGCTACTTTTATTTCACACATTGTATATTGCATCCCTTACCAATACGTCTGGATGATATCTGAAAACATTTTCTTTCGTAGCGATAAGAGTTTTCCACGATAAATTCCCATTTCTGAAATAGAATTTAAATAGTACGGCAAAATAGGAGCAAAAAAATCACAGTGGCGTACTACAGAATTTGAGTATGCACATTTTTGAAATATAGTGCTTATATACTTACATTCGCTCAGGGTACTTTCTGGTACCTTAAAGATACAGATTAAAAAATGTTTAAAAATCAGATTAATTAATTCATTGTTCTTAAGTAAGACAAAGTACGTAATCCAAGTACCATGTACTGCATGTACCATAACCCAAGTACCATGCATTCGACCGGCCACCAGCTTCCAACCTGACCTGTAGTCAGTCGGTAGAGCGTCGGACTAGCAAACCGAAGGTCGCGGGTTCGAATCCCAGCCGGGCCAAATAGAGTTTTCGCTCTACTTGTCCGGTATGGTTCGTCACTCGCAGGGCCGCCAAGAGGGGGTGGCTAGGGGGAGAGGGGCATGCAGGGGCACCGGAAGCTAGTTAAGACGGCGGGGGCAGCCATATAAAAAGGGCACTTTTTCTCAGCATTAATTTTTGCATGTGGTAATTAATATTCGCGAATTTTGCTGTATAGCATAAAATAACCAAAAGCCATTATATAATAAATTGCAATGTATTGAAAAAGTAAATTCAACGACTGAATTGTACATATTGATGCGACATCCCTATGTACATTTAAGAAAACATGATATCATAAGTTGTATTATACATAACATGCATGCATGTAACAGACGTTCGGTGGACGTTCGTCAAGCTCAATTACTCAAAAAAAGATTTGAGCCCCAGACAGGGTTAGAATCTGCAACCTTGTAATGACCGGTTAATGATGTTAATCAAATGTCAGCCAAGGTAAAACATGACATCCTTAACGAAATCACAAAACACCCACCAACTTAAAAAGGCTCGCATGAGCAGAATTAAGACAGAAGTAACCCAAGTTTGCTGCCTCCCCGCGGTCTGAAGCAATAAACTAGCTTGTAAGACATTTTCCATGTTAATACAACAGTAATCTAATACAATAATACGAATGGTACTTTCTGTAGAAAACATTCCTCGTACGGAAAAAGGCAATTGTTGCCCCCGTGTTGCCCCGGCACCGTGAGGGCAACGGGGGCAGCTGCCCCCGCTGCCCCAGTGGCTCCGGCGCCACTGGAGAGGGGCAATTTTCCCCGGGGCCCCAACTTGAGAAGGGCCCCGTAAAATTTTTGAGATTGAGTTTTTGACATAAGAAAACATGAGGCCTAGAAAGTGTAAAGATCAGTAACACTAACTGCATTTTTAGCCAACCCAGGGGACCAATTGAGAACACGTAGACATGACCTTATGATGTGTGACGTCATCAGGGGCCCCCAAATCGACCACTGATCTCTATATACAACTGGATGGGCCATTGGGCCAGATTTTGCGTGCCAGTTATATGATGACGTGACCACTACCCAAGATGGCTGCCACTAAAGTTCATAGCTTTCGTAGATTGAAAACAGACAAAAAAAGTTATTTTAAGAAAATTTAAACGAATGTAAGGACACAAGAAGTACTTAATAAGGTTTAAGACGTTAATTTCTTGCATTTGTTTCTGTTACTGAGCTATAAAACCTTTAAATTTCGTTGTTTTTGTTGAGTGCCGACAACGAAGAAACTTCACGATAATATAAACACTGAAAAAAAGACTATAAAATCTATGAAGAATTCAATTTCAAGTCTTTTTTAGTAACCTTAATGCCTTAACAATATTTCGTGTTGTGTACTTGCCATCGTCTGACTGTATTTGTTGTTAAACAGTGAAAACGAAGCGAACCGGCATCTGTTGTTGCCTTTACGGCTTTTCCCACTCACTCGGCACTGCACACATAATATTCCTACCCCCGGATAATCTGACCGTGCTGACGTCAAGATTGCTTATGCCAGTCAACTTTAGGATTGGGAACAAGTTCTAAGGCCGCAATGCGTCATATGTTCCACTACGTAAGATAGCGGCGACTGCCACGAAATGTTTGACTGCTGGCCATAGGGAATGGCCTATCCAGTTGTATATAGAGATCATTTGCCTCCCAAATATGGTGCCCTCAGTCCGTTGAACTGATCAATGACATTGAGAAAGTATGGGCGAAGAGGGACGAAATTCATTTTAAATCTAGGGTTTACAACCGACGTTCCTTATTTATTACGACTTAAAGATCTCGATTTACTACCTATAACCTATTGGCACGAGTACCCGGACTTAGTTTTACTTTACAAAATTATACACAACCTAACTTCAATTGATGCATATGCTCGTCCATCATTAGCACTGCCTGGAAATACTAGAAGCTCGTCAGTCGATGATACTATTAAACTCCAAGTGCCATTTGCTAAAACTGTTACTTTCCAGACATCCTTTTTCATAAGAGCTTCTAAGGCCTGGAACATTTTAACTAAAAAACTTCGTCATGGTGACACTAGTTTACGCGCTTTCAAATCAGGTCTTAAAATTTACTACAAAAATGCTTTGCTAAATGTTTATAATTGTGATGATCCTCGTACTTGGAAATCCGTTTGCATCAAATGCAGAAAGGCTAGGCCTCTTGACACTTCTCCAAACTGCTGTACAGTAACCAGCACATAAATGTTTTATTCAATCATGTAATTAGCAGTTTAATTAGATTAATTTTGTGTTTGTAATTAAGTTTCGATAATGGGATCGCCGTAATTGGGGTTACCTGTGGCGAACTCCCAAGCTCTGCTTATTTCTAATGTAGTGGCTGAAGCTATCATTAAATCACTATAGAGATCAGTGAAATCGACCCATGTGACGTCATCAGGGGGCCCAAATCGATAACTTGCCCCGGGCCCCACAGTTTCTCTCAGTGGCCCTGGTCACTCGGAGCAACACCTTATTATTATTCTCCACCCGAGTTCGCTGTCCATAATAATTATTCGAAATCTTCGTGTGTGAAGACTATTGTCTAGATATTGAAGAAACTGGTCTGCTTCGAAATATCAAATAGCCTTAAAGTGTATATGAAACGAAAATTAAGTTTGTCTTATTTGAAAGAACTCGTAAAATAATGGGGAATAACCTTGTAAGGGACCTAGAGTCCTATTGTTACTTCTCCTGTTACCGCCAGGTACAAATGTTGATAAATAAATACTGCCGAAACAGAGAACGTAGGAGTCTAACGTTTCGAGCGAAGGCCTTCGTCAGAGAGAAACGTCAAACGTTCCTTTCTGACGAAGGGCTTTTGCTCGAAACGTTAGACTCCTATACGTTCTCTGTTTCGGCAGTATATCTAACCTTACTATATTTCGATTGTTGTTTCTACATTGCCTACGCAGCACGCTACTTTTATTACACTTAAAATATCATCATTCGACCACCAGCTCCCAAGTTGACCTGTAGCTCAGTCGGTAGAGCATCGGACTAGTAAACCACAGGTCGCGGGTTCGAATCCCAGCCGGGCCAAATAGAGTTTTCGCTCTACTTGTCCGGTATGGTTCGTCACTCGCAGGGCCGCCAAGAGGGGGTGGCTAGGGGGAGAGGGGCATGCAGGGGCACCGGAAGCTAGTTAAGACGGCGGGGGCAGCCATATAAAAAGGGCACTTTTTCTCAGCATTAATTTTTGCATGTGGTAATTAATATTCGCGAATTTTGCTGTATAGCATAAAATAACCAAAAGCCATTATATAATAAATTGCAATGTATTGAAAAAGTAAATTCAACGACTGAATTGTACATATTGATGCGACATCCCTATGTACATTTAAGAAAACATGATATCATAAGTTGTATTATACATAACATGCATGCATGTAACAGACGTTCGGTGGACGTTCGTCAAGCTCAATTACTCAAAAAAAGATTTGAGCCCCAGACAGGGTTAGAATCTGCAACCTTGTAATGACCGGTTAATGATGTTAATCAAATGTCAGCCAAGGTAAAACATGACATCCTTAACGAAATCACAAAACACCCACCAACTTAAAAAGGCTCGCATGAGCAGAATTAAGACAGAAGTAACCCAAGTTTGCTGCCTCCCCGCGGTCTGAAGCAATAAACTAGCTTGTAAGACATTTTCCATGTTAATACAACAGTAATCTAATACAATAATACGAATGGTACTTTCTGTAGAAAACATTCCTCGTACGGAAAAAGGCAATTGTTGCCCCCGTGTTGCCCCGGCACCGTGAGGGCAACGGGGGCAGCTGCCCCCGCTGCCCCAGTGGCTCCGGCGCCACTGGAGAGGGGCAATTTTCCCCGGGGCCCCAACTTGAGAAGGGCCCCGTAAAATTTTTGAGATTGAGTTTTTGACATAAGAAAACATGAGGCCTAGAAAGTGTAAAGATCAGTAACACTAACTGCATTTTTAGCCAACCCAGGGGACCAATTGAGAACACGTAGACATGACCTTATGATGTGTGACGTCATCAGGGGCCCCCAAATCGACCACTGATCTCTATATACAACTGGATGGGCCATTGGGCCAGATTTTGCGTGCCAGTTATATGATGACGTGACCACTACCCAAGATGGCTGCCACTAAAGTTCATAGCTTTCGTAGATTGAAAACAGACAAAAAAAGTTATTTTAAGAAAATTTAAACGAATGTAAGGACACAAGAAGTACTTAATAAGGTTTAAGACGTTAATTTCTTGCATTTGTTTCTGTTACTGAGCTATAAAACCTTTAAATTTCGTTGTTTTTGTTGAGTGCCGACAACGAAGAAACTTCACGATAATATAAACACTGAAAAAAAGACTATAAAATCTATGAAGAATTCAATTTCAAGTCTTTTTTAGTAACCTTAATGCCTTAACAATATTTCGTGTTGTGTACTTGCCATCGTCTGACTGTATTTGTTGTTAAACAGTGAAAACGAAGCGAACCGGCATCTGTTGTTGCCTTTACGGCTTTTCCCACTCACTCGGCACTGCACACATAATATTCCTACCCCCGGATAATCTGACCGTGCTGACGTCAAGATTGCTTATGCCAGTCAACTTTAGGATTGGGAACAAGTTCTAAGGCCGCAATGCGTCATATGTTCCACTACGTAAGATAGCGGCGACTGCCACGAAATGTTTGACTGCTGGCCATAGGGAATGGCCTATCCAGTTGTATATAGAGATCATTTGCCTCCCAAATATGGTGCCCTCAGTCCGTTGAACTGATCAATGACATTGAGAAAGTATGGGCGAAGAGGGACGAAATTCATTTTAAATCTAGGGTTTACAACCGACGTTCCTTATTTATTACGACTTAAAGATCTCGATTTACTACCTATAACCTATTGGCACGAGTACCCGGACTTAGTTTTACTTTACAAAATTATACACAACCTAACTTCAATTGATGCATATGCTCGTCCATCATTAGCACTGCCTGGAAATACTAGAAGCTCGTCAGTCGATGATACTATTAAACTCCAAGTGCCATTTGCTAAAACTGTTACTTTCCAGACATCCTTTTTCATAAGAGCTTCTAAGGCCTGGAACATTTTAACTAAAAAACTTCGTCATGGTGACACTAGTTTACGCGCTTTCAAATCAGGTCTTAAAATTTACTACAAAAATGCTTTGCTAAATGTTTATAATTGTGATGATCCTCGTACTTGGAAATCCGTTTGCATCAAATGCAGAAAGGCTAGGCCTCTTGACACTTCTCCAAACTGCTGTACAGTAACCAGCACATAAATGTTTTATTCAATCATGTAATTAGCAGTTTAATTAGATTAATTTTGTGTTTGTAATTAAGTTTCGATAATGGGATCGCCGTAATTGGGGTTACCTGTGGCGAACTCCCAAGCTCTGCTTATTTCTAATGTAGTGGCTGAAGCTATCATTAAATCACTATAGAGATCAGTGAAATCGACCCATGTGACGTCATCAGGGGGCCCAAATCGATAACTTGCCCCGGGCCCCACAGTTTCTCTCAGTGGCCCTGGTCACTCGGAGCAACACCTTATTATTATTCTCCACCCGAGTTCGCTGTCCATAATAATTATTCGAAATCTTCGTGTGTGAAGACTATTGTCTAGATATTGAAGAAACTGGTCTGCTTCGAAATATCAAATAGCCTTAAAGTGTATATGAAACGAAAATTAAGTTTGTCTTATTTGAAAGAACTCGTAAAATAATGGGGAATAACCTTGTAAGGGACCTAGAGTCCTATTGTTACTTCTCCTGTTACCGCCAGGTACAAATGTTGATAAATAAATACTGCCGAAACAGAGAACGTAGGAGTCTAACGTTTCGAGCGAAGGCCTTCGTCAGAGAGAAACGTCAAACGTTCCTTTCTGACGAAGGGCTTTTGCTCGAAACGTTAGACTCCTATACGTTCTCTGTTTCGGCAGTATATCTAACCTTACTATATTTCGATTGTTGTTTCTACATTGCCTACGCAGCACGCTACTTTTATTACACTTAAAATATCATCATTCGACCACCAGCTCCCAAGTTGACCTGTAGCTCAGTCGGTAGAGCATCGGACTAGTAAACCACAGGTCGCGGGTTCGAATCCCGGCCGGGCCAAATAGAGTTTTCTCTACTTGTCCAGTATGGTTCGTCAATTGGAGTAACATCTTATTATTACTACTTACTTCTCACTTTCAATCTCAAGTTTCGCCGTGTCCTCATAAGACCAACGACTTCACCATGGGTTGACTCAGATATTAGAAAGCCATTAACAAGCAGAATTTCATCTCCAACCTGGAATACAGTTATATATGCATACAGTCGGTATGGCTTGACACTATATAATCTCTAGTGTTTTATACCAAAGACTTTCGTTTGCCAAAGATGAAATCCTATTGGTCAAATCATGGTCACGTGTTGTTCAACAAACTCAATGTTTCTTTCTGCCGAGGGAAACATTGCACTGTTTCCCTCTGACGTCAACAATGAAGAAGGTAACAGTGCAATGTTTCCCTCTGACGTCAGCTTTAATCATGCGTTGTTCACGTGAATACAAAACGATTATTGCATCAGATCAAGAACTTTGGACTCTTCGGAACATTTTGAAAACAAGACCTTGTTTCGAGCTTGTTTGGTACGAAAATAGTCCATTTTCCACAGGAATATCTATACATATCTTCAAAGTAGGTCTGAAAAAACCTGGAGAAATTTAAAGCTGTTCTTTGTACTTGTTCAGTTCAATCTTGTTGAGTCTGGTGTATTTCTTTAGTTGAATTAAAATTACGAAGACAAAGTCAAAGTGTTTTGGTGAGTCTTTATGCCTTTTGCAAGTTTCGAGTCAACTTGGTATTTTGTATTTTAAAAGTCTTTGGTATATAACAAAACGCTTGTTGACTTTTGCCTCGAGAAACGAGTTTTACGGTCCCTCAGGCTTCAATGTCACCCTCGAGCTAAAGCCCTCGGGTGACATTGGAGCCAAGTTCGGGTCCGTAAAACTCGATGTTTCTCGTTTTTTGCAACAAGTGTATAGTGTTTTACCACACAAAACACAAACTGGTCACAAGACGGCACTTCCCGCCTGGTATTTCAATTGCAACTGTTTAACAAATAGATTCCATTTTACCGTTGTCTGTTCAGTTATAGATGCACAGATGACGTCAAAACGCAGTCGAGTGGGTCACTGATGTGCTTACAACGTTGTTACGCCTTCTATGCATCTATAACTGAACAGACAACAAAAAAATGAAATCTATTTGTTTTATGCAATAAAAAAATTAAAAGGTTTTCATCGAAACTCCTGCCGGATTTTGGGGCACGAAACCTTCTATACGTACTCCACAAAGTGACAAACAATCTGTTGTTCATGCATGTGGGAGCGTATTTGTGTCGTTTTGGAACAAACTGCGCAGAATCGTCGCGTCCAAATCGTTGTTTTATTCGATTTTCTTTAATTCGCCATTTTCAGACAATCCTGGACAAAAGTGCTTGGGGCACTATGCGAAAATCGTCAAAATGGCTCAAAATCGGCAAAGTGGCCAAACAATTTTCGGTCCAGGATTGTAGTGTATAGATTCGTGAAGTTGCTTGCGCGTAGTAAAAAAATCGTGCAAGATTTAGTGAGAGTGAGAGGAGGGAGAGCTAAAAAAGGGGGAAACTTGATAAGGTATTTAAGGTATATTTTTCCGTCTCTCACTTGAAATTGTGTACCTTCAGTCCAGCAATGTCTGCCCTTGATCCCCGAAGAACTGATGTAATGTAAACTCCAACTTCGTGTTCTTTGCCTGAAAACAACAAATTAACCCAACAAAAATATAACGAAAGAAGAAGAAAATACAGAAACAGAACATCAAAAAAGAAAAAAAAGTCAAAAAGAATAGAACACGAAAAACAAAAAATAAGAAGAAGAGTGTAGAAGAAAGGGGGAAATGATTATTAAAGTGCCTATCTCATGGTTGGGGGGTTTACATATTTAGGATATTTGGAACCCAGGGGCGGTGTGGCCCACTGGGACAAAGGGAGATTTCCCGGTGGGCCCCAATGCTCCGTATACCTTGTGGGCCCCAACAATTTGTGATTGGTGGGCCCAAATATTTTGTAGATACTTAGCTGGTTGGCCAATAATTTTCAAACACTGTAGCATAAAACTTGAAGCCAGTGCAATTTAGATTATGGAATACTGCAGTTCTATAGCGTTCCGACCTAAGGCCTTTTATGAGAGAAACTCAGAAACGTACAGTTCAATTCAATTCATAAAACCTTTAGTGTTTCGAACTTTTCAGCACGTTTATTTTATAGTATTTTATAATATTAAAGTGTCACTACGACGAAAAAATCGTCAGTCTTTTTTTATCTTATCATAAAGTACATTTAAAATGAGGGTGAATGGCGTTTGTGGTTTGTCAATATCTCATCTCGTTCAAGAGATATTCACGTCTTGGAAATATGCAAATTTATGGCTGATGACGTCATTTTCTCCATTCGAGCAAAATGAAAATCGTAAAATGAGGAATATCTCTGGAAATAAAAAATAGAACGCGCTTAAACTTTGTATGCTTATAGTATCCAATAAAATACACTTCTCTGTGGAACTTTTGTGATTGCCATGTGAAGCGCATGCTCACAGGTTACTCTAAACCTTAAAAGGGGAATTATCATTTTTGCCTCATTGTTTAAAAATAGAAAGATTTAAACGTTTGAATTACCCTGCCTACATAAGCCCTAATCTTCACTTTTATTCGCTGGAGTAAACGCTACTTGATTGCTGATAAATAAGCAAAGTTAATTTTATCGTTGGAGGGGGCCAGGAACTAGCAGTTTCCACGAAAACAACTAAAGTTCCACAGTAAAACGTATTTTATTTAATACTATAAGCATGCAAAATTTGAGCCCTTTCTATTGTTTATTTTCAGAGATATTCCTAATTTTACGATTTTCATTTCTCTCGTTTGGAGAAAATGACGTCATCAGCCATATAATTTGCATATTTCCAAAACGTGAATATCTCTTGAACGAGATGAGATATTGACAAACCACAAACGCCGTTCATCCTCATTGTAAATGTACTTTATGACAAGATCAAAAAAAGACTGACGATTTTTCATCACAGTGACACTTTAATCGTGTATTGAAAATAACAAGACTGCATGCAACTACTGTACACGTTAGATTATAAATATTGTATCGTTGTTTTTCTGTTTTTAAACTTTTAAAATTTTGCTAAAAGGTGTTGTCGGAACGCAGAAAATTTCATCTCAGACACCCACATTTCAAAAATTTTCGGGGGGAGCATGCCGGCAGTTCTAAATTCTTCCTATGGTGACCCCTGAAGGTGGGCCCTAGAATGTGATTTCCCGGCCCCTCATTTCAGAGCCACGCTGCCACTGTTGGAATTTTCTGAGAAGATTTGAAATATATCTTCCTTTCATGAAATTTCATCTTCATGGACTTTTTTGTGTGACGTCAGTGACGCCAAAAGAGGAATTTGTCTATACAAAAACCACTTTACAGATTCCTCCTTTGACGTCACTTCCGTCAACTTTCACAGCAAAAAAGTCCACGAAGACGAAATTTTAGAAAAGGAAGATTTATTACAAATCTTCTCAGAAGGTTCCAAATATCCTAAATATGTAAAATCTCCAACTATGATATAGGAACTTTAAATAGAAAAGAGACGGATAAAAATTAAAAGTAAAGATATAAAGAAAACAAAAATGGAAAGAAGAAAAAAGAAAAGAAGATGGGAGCTCTAGGAAGAGAAAAGAGAAGAGGAAAGAATGGAGTGCAGTCGATAAAAAAGGGGGAAAAGAGAAGAGAATTTCAGAAGGAAAAATTGAAAAAAAATAGGTATGACTGGATAATTGTAATTTAATACAACATAATAAATTAACCTCCTCTGATCCCAAAACCAAGAGCTTCAGTTGCCACTCTCCTTATTTTCACAATGCGTATTCCTTCACTAAAAACAAAAATACGAACGGCCATTTACGGTCATGAAGCATTTCCTAATTCGTTTCCATTCTGTAACAACGCTCAGGAACCAATCAAATTGTTAGATCAAATTGGTAGATCATAGTCAATAGAGATATGGTCTGGAAACTCGGCCAACTTCAGACGCAGTTATAATGAGCTGTGATTTTATGTTGAAAGGGAAATTTTACAGTTTACCGTACCCGACTACCCGAGTGATCCAGCGATTCATGTGCCACCAAACGAGATTATTTTGATGACCTAACCCAAACAAAAACCCTAACCCTAATCAGTAACTGTGTTTACCGCTTATTTTATACGCTTACCGACCCACTAACGTGTTTATTGCCTAGCTAGTTTATACCCTAACCTGACACAGTGATGTGACTCGGGTACGGTACAGTGTAAACTACCCGTATAGATCATAGTCAATAGAGATATGGTCTGGAAACTCGGCCAACTTCAAACGCACTTATAATGAGCTGTGATTTATGTAGAAAGTACCGTACACCGTGCACATCCTTTGTTTCAGGGTTTTATCCAAGCACTTGAGGTTAGGTCCGGGTTTTTTTATCAGATTGAGTTTTACTTGTGGTACACAATTCTAGGGGGGTCCGGTGGCATGCCCCCCGGAAAATTTTTGAAATTTGGGTCTCTAAAATGCTATTTCCCGCGATCTGACAGCACATTTGAGCAAAATTTTGATGATTTATGAACTTTATTGAGAAAATCACAGCATTATATATTTACAAAGCCAACTAAAATATTAGTTAGGCTAGCCAAACGAGACAGGCTGAGGTGCACGAACACCCAGA
Source organism: Corallium rubrum (assembly GCA_964035015.1). Taxonomy (NCBI): domain Eukaryota; kingdom Metazoa; phylum Cnidaria; class Anthozoa; order Scleralcyonacea; family Coralliidae; genus Corallium; species Corallium rubrum. The sequence continues at coordinate 5,529,494 of OZ036001.1, forward strand.
GAGCCGGCATTCCTACCTTGTGATCTCAGGTGCGCGCAGGCGGTTTACTTAGTGTACTGTACAGTACAACCTCCGGCGTGTATGACGTACGTATCACGTAAGACGGCACGGTGACGCGTAGTTATGATAATGAGTAATGACAAGCCAACATGTCATTTTGGTGTAATTATTACTACCTATATTTCTGCGCCAATATAACGCAGATTCACGAATAAACCACGCCGAAGATCTTCGGCGCAACCTACAAATTTTCCACCGTGGTTAAGCTGACTAGCAGACTGCAGTTTTCTATTGTATCGTGCATCGTGCATTTGTGCATACAGAAATAATTTATTCATAATTCAATATTGAGTATTGAAACTCAATCCCAGATTGAGTTTCTAGGTCCGGTTACCGGACCTAGAAAAGTGCTTGGATAAAACCCTGTTTGTTTAGCAGCCATTTTGGATTTTTGGCAGCGCCGCGACCCGCAGCGGTTCTTTATATAAACATTGTTTCAAGGTTAGGAAAATGGTGATTTATAAAGATTTACAAGGGAAATGGAAAAAGCAAGAACACTTCAAAGAAGTGCAGTCTTGATTTATTAATGTTAATTGGATATTAAAATAAAAGAAATTTGACATTAGTGTCTTTAATATCATGGCCTCGTACTGTCGTTCACTTCAGTTTTTGCGCTGTGTTTTTGTTACGTTTGATTCAATTCTTGCGCTGGTTTGGTCTTGTTAGAAGCTCTTGGCTTTATTTACGATCTTCCAGTAGTATTTTTTATATGTGAACACTCAATTTTGTCACTTTCTTTCCAAGTTAAAAAGCCGTTGTAAAATATACAAATTTGTCGCGGTAAACGATCGTCAGGATCAACTTGTCTAAAGTTAACAAATATTACTCATGGTTTTGGATTGTTCAGTATTAACTCTCAAACATCAACTAAAAAGTATTTGGCTTTGGCAGGAGAAATTCACACAGATTTCCATCAAATAACGCTCAAAAGAGAAGCAAAACAAGACTAAAATGCGGTAACACGGCAATTGAGCAACACTTCCGGTTTCTTGTTTTCACATGTGGTCGCATTCGCGTTTGTTTACTACGAAAAAACGGGTATTTCTTTAACGTATTTCGGCAGTTTTACGTTGAGTTGGTCGCTCATAACAGGTAAATATTCTTGTTTGGGGTACCAAAAACTGGTCGCGAAAGGCAGGTGGTCGCTCATTGCAGGTATATTTCAACTACAAATCGTCCGTGCCAGAAAAAGTGGTCGTATATGACAGGTGGTCGTAAAACATGGGGGTCGCAAAACTCAGGTTTCACTGTATTTAAATAGCACGGTTGAGTGATTGAACTGAAACGTTGCTATTGGACAATTCGTTCATTACGTTAAAATACAATATGGGTTCAGTGACAGTGACCGTGCACAAAAATGTATTAAGGCGAACAAAAAGATAGAACAAAGACAAAGTAAAAGTATTCATAAATATAAAAAACAATCTACTACACTGCACTGCACTGCACTGCACTGCACCTGGGAGGTACTGGAACTTTTGAAATAAATTCTTCATAGTTGTCTCCATCAATCAGAGACCTGCATGAAAAAAAAGATATTGGTGGTGGAGATAGTTAATTGTATTAAAGAGATACACTTTTGCCATTACCAAGCTGAAACCCGAAACGTTAGACTCGGACGTTCTCTGTTTCGGCAATATTATCTAACTATATACACAATAACAGTATATAATATAGAATAACATACCCAACTTCATCAAATAGAATGTGTCTCTTTGGAGTGTTAATAATAGCCATAAGGTCATTAACCAACTTGGTCATATTCCTTTCACTAAATCATAAAACAGAACAGAATATATGTACACTGTATTACACTGTAACTTACAGTAATTTACAATAATATATTGTATAAATCTATATAACAATTACATCATTTACATTATATGTGATATATGCAATATACAACATGTAATAATGTAATATGCATGATGTAATATGTATGGTGTGATAATATGTGATATCTTTATTGCAATAATTGTATTTAATATGTAATATGTAATTAAGAAATGGTTCATGGTTTAGCGTGCTCCATCGAGTTATGGATGCACGCGGGAAATTGGGAGAGCACGAAAAAATCGTAAGTCTAACCCTACATTTGTGAGTGCTCTCCAAATTTCCCAAGTGCATCCATAACTCGATGGAGCACACTAAACCATGAGCCATTTCTTTTATAACATAGCATTAAATCCTTTCACAAGCCGGCGAATCGTTTTGGTTGTTGTGTTTTTCTACTTTCGTAGCCAAGTCTTTTTTGTTCACTAAAATCCAACCAAAAGGACAATTTAAACTCAGACCCAGTTTATTCTGGGTCGTTGTTCTTTATTACTCAATAAAATTAAATGACTTGGTATTTTGATAATATAAAAGGCCATTAAAACTCAGTTTTTCAAGTTTTGTTTTGAAATCCCCCCCCCCCTTTTTTTACCGTGCTCCATCGAGTTATGGAGCACGCACAACAGCCAATCAAAAACGTTGCTATATCAAAGCTATGTTATAATATGTAATATGTAATATGTAATATGTAATATGTAATATGTAATATGTAATATGTAATATGTAATATGTAATATGTAATATGTAATGTATAATATGTAATATGTGATGTAATATGTATGTATTTATTTATTTATTTATTTATTTATTTATTTATTTATTTATTTATTTATTTATGAGCTTCGCCAGTACAAAATTAGACTTAAACTAAAATACACAATTACACTAAAACAGACATAGACATAGACAATGGCAGGGAATACCTACAGATGCAAAACCTCCAATAACGGGAACCCAGATGCAATATGTAATGGGTAATTTGCAATGTGTAATACGTGATATGTGATATGCAATATGTAATATGTACAGTCGTTGGCACCTAAGCGTGTACACCGCCCAACAAAAATGTTCTAAATTTAAGCCAAAGTTGACCGTTTTGAAATCAACACCGTGGGATTGGCGAGACGTGATTGGCTAAGGGCACATTCATGTGACAATGTATTGGTTTTCGAATGAAAACCTAATATGTTTCCAAGGTACACGCTTAGATGCCAACAACTGTAATATGTAATTAATATGTAATATGTAATAGGTAATAGCTGGTAATAGGTAATAGGTAATAGGTAATAGGTGATATGTTTTTTGTAATATGTAATATGTAATATGCAAAATGTAATATGTAATATGCAATATGTAATATGTAATATGTAAAATGTAAAATGTAAAATGTAATATGTAATATGTAATATGTAATATGTAATATGCAATATGTAATATGTAAAATGTAAAATGTAAAATGTAAAATGTAATATGTAATATTTATTATATGGCAAGCGTCACTTCCGGTGAAATAGCGCGCTGTGATTGGCTTAGAAACATTTTTAGCGGTCCATTACTTTCCCGTAATGGACCAGCGGTCCATTATGGAAATAAACAAAACAAATTTCTTAAACCAAACAGCAAAACGCCAAAAGGATGCAATATATTCTTGAATAAAAAGTTGAAAATTACATTTTTTTATTATTGATAAGATTTGTAAATTGTTATAAGTGGAAAAGATGCAATATATTGGTAATTTTTGTTTTCTTCGACCAAATGTGTACCACGCTACTAATATGCATTTCAAATAAGGCATTTCTTGTTGTTTTTTTCGAGTATAAATGCCTAATGCCATATAATAAACTTTTTATTAACCTCGCTTGCTCGGTCTTTACAGAGAAATATCAGACCTCGGTCTTTGTGTATACAAACCTCACCCTACGGGCTCGGTCTGTACCAAAAAGACCTCGGTCCAATATTTCTCTGTAAAGACCTCGCGTTCGGTTAATAAGAAGTTAGTAGTAAGTAAAATGTAAAATGTAATATGTAATATATAAAATGTAATATGTAATATGCAATATGTAATATGTAAAATGTAGTATATGTAATATGTAATGTGTAATACGTAATATGTAATATGTAATATGTAATACGTAAAATGTAAAATGTAAAATGTAACATGTGATATGCAATATGTAATATGTAATATGTAAAATGTAATATGTAATACGTAATATGCAATATGTAATATGTGAAATGTAATAATTGCAATATGCGATATGCAATATGTAATATGTAATATGTAAAATGTAATATGTGATATGTAATGTGTAATATGCAATATGTAATATGTAAAATGTAATAAGTAATATGTGATATGCAATATGTAATATGCAATATGTAATATGTAAAATGTAATATGTAAAATGTAATATGCGATATGCAATATGTAATATGCAATATGTAATATGTAATATGTACTATGTAATATGTAATATGTAAAATGTAATATGCGATATGTAATATGTGATATGTGATATGTGATATGAAACGATGTTTGAATTAACCACTGAAAACTGGTTCATGAATTTTAAAAAAGTTCCATCAGTAATAATGCCTGATTTTTTACCCCCATTTTAAGAAGTAAATCAATGCCTTAAAAACTTAAAAACTAATACGGTACTCTAAAGAAACAAAAAGGTTTATTTGTTGTAGAGATCTTGATATCCGTGTGTAACATGCCATTTTAGTTTTTCTCAGTCTTTTCTTCTCTTTGGAACTCCCACAGCTTATTGTAGTGTGCTAGGTCTTTGCCGTGTTCACATATAATTCTGTGCCATAGTGGAAAGTTTGCATGGGTGCTAGCATGGGTGCAAGTGGGTGCTCAAAAAATGCTTCCACAGTACCACTGACCACTTAACATAATTAAACTACTTCATGTACGATCTCACTGTGTCGCTGTGTGAGACCAGTTCAACATTAGTACCGAATCTGCGATTATATAAAGTTTCAAAAGTCACTCACTATTTTCGATTCGTGATTTTTATTAAAATTTTTGCTTTTGTGTTCATTAAGTTCATAATTTGGTTCTTGAATCACGAATCACAAACTGTTAATTCGAACCTTGTGTAATATGCAATATGTATATGCAATATCAGCAATATGTAACATGTATTGTAACATGTATGTAGTATGTAATATAATTATGTAACATATCTAATATATGTAATTAAAATGCCTATAGTTTAATACAAGTTATAAAATTAGTTAAAAAAAAATTTTCTTGTGATGTGATGTGATGTGTTGCATTGTGGTTCTGTATTTATCTGCTGGGCAATAATATTCCTTACCAGAATCTAATTTCTTCCTGGTTTAAACATGTAGCTTCCATGCAACCTTACATGCGGACTATTATTTGCAATACAACAACAGTAAATAATTAATTAACTAATTCCTGCCTGAGCCAGCCAAAAATTAAGCCCCATCATTTTTTTTATTCTGTCTAATGCCAGATGATATTACTCATCAAAAGGAGAAGCCTCAGACATCCTAGGCAGCAATGACTTAATTGAATAGACGACTTTCACGATCATGCGCAGTAGCAACAAATATTCAAATTTTCGTCGGAGATAAAAACAACTGTTTTAGCTGGAACGAGCATATTGAAAATAGTAGAAGTGCAAAGTTTGAAACGAATTGCTTAACAAATGGAAAAGTTTCACAAGCGGAAAGTTGACCATTCCAACAGGGATTTATTAGTGATTTAATAGGGATTTTGGCTTGGCGGGCGGGAGTTGCACACCAAGCCAAAATCCCTATTAAATCCCTAGTGAAGAGCAAAACTTCCGAAGAGCGTAGCGTTCGCACTATTTGTCCGATTTAATTTAAACTTTGCACTTTTACTATTTTTAATATGATCTTTCCAGCTAAAACAGTTGTTTTTACCTCCGATGAAAATTTGAAGTAAAGTTGCTACTGCGCATGAGCCTGAAAGTCGTCTATTCACCAAAAGTTTGAAAGTCAGAGTGATAACCAAGTGTTAGAACTGTACAAGAATTTTTTTGGCCTGACAGAGAAAAATGTGTTAATATCTGCATAACTGAAATAACAATTACAAGGTACTGTAGTATGGAGCTAGAGCTTGGGGAGCACAGGTGCATGGTGCATGCTGTTAGGGTGCTGCCTCTCAACACTGCAGTCCAAAGTTAAGCCCAGTTGGATGGGGTTTAAGTACTTGGATGGGTGACCACGCATCTGGGAATGACCCCATTCTCGAGCTTGTGATTTATGTGAGTACAGCCGAGAATAGCGAGGTAAGCAGATCAGTGGTCTGTAAATCAATCAACATTTCTTTGTTATGTAAATTAGGTCATCCTGTTTTTATTCCTTCTGTTTCATGTCTGTTTCATGGTGTTGGAGTGGAAAATGTGATGACTACTTTAAAATGACGGTAAAAATCAGGCATTATTAGCCTCCTCCACAGGCAACTCTGTGTCTTCCCAAAGGCAGCTTTTATGTTTTGGCTGAGCATGAAGGGACAGCAAGGGATTGGGAGTGGCAAAACGAGGACTGTAAGGGAACTGGGGTGGGGATAAAATTAGATCGAAGAAATAAGGCATTGTATTGATGAAACTTTTTTAAATTCACGAACCAGTTTTCAATAGTTAATTCGAACCTTGCCTGGCAGCTTCACCGGTTTTCCTCCCTCCGTAAAAATCAACACCTACATCTTGATAACTATTTCATGTATTATAAATATAGCTATACCTATTTATCTATTCTGTTGTACACTGTAATGTGCATTCGATCATGAAGAATGCGCGATATAAATCACTATAATTATGAATTAGGAATGAACTAGGAGTAATTTAGAACAAATAATTAATATTTAGAGCAAGATATAATTCTTATATAATTAATATACAGGTCTATATTCCTTAATATACAGGTCAATATTCCAAGTCTTCTGAGCACTATGAAATAGCCTCTTAATTCATAAATCATCATTGCGGGGGGCAGTCTCTCAATTATTGCGCGCCACCTGCTGGTGGGAACACCGCTTGCAGTATCCAAAATTAGAACAGTTCGAAGCAAATAAATTACATACATCAAAAGTAGCTAAGCTTGCAATCAGAAATTCTGAATTCGGACTAGATACAAATATTAAAATATCGCCCTTAACTCTTTCTTGTCCGAATTGGTCTTTAGTATTTCATTCTGGCTAACGCCAGACGATTTTATTCACCTCTGGGGAAGCCCCCGGACAGGAATGAGTTAAGCCAATTTTAATACCCTTTCAAAAGCTAACGTATTTACGCTTTCAAAATTTGATTTATGATTCAACATTTATATTTTTAAATATTTACATTTTACATCAAGCAAAGTCGTCAACTACGTATTTAATTCGCTAAAAAATTGTATAAAATCGAACCGTGGCTTACTTATTGTATAATTTCAAAGCTTGATAAAAGTTCATAACTTCTTCGCTTGAATCAATACAGTTGCTGACCTACATATTTTGGGAATTAATAAACCAACAGAAATTAGTTGAAACATCATAGAAACTCGCTGAAATGAAGCAGTTTTTAGGTAAAATGAAATAGGTAAAAGAATGAAGGTTTTAGGTAGATTAACGTGACGCTTACCTTCTCTCGAAAGTCTCTAGCATGATTGTACATCTCTTGTTGCCCAGACATATTTGATTTTAGTCAGAGATCTATTCTTTAATACATGTACCTCTCTCCTCCGCAGAGGCTTTATATTACATGACGCATGAGGGAATATTACATGACGCATAAAGGAATATTAACCGCGGGGCAAAGGAACTACATGTACTGTACTCAGGCGGTTGTCCACGCTAGAAGACATACACGACAAGTAGGTAAGTTTTTAACAAGTTTGGCCGCTCAGTTGCAAGCCTAGGCCTGGGCACAAGGTTGCCTAAAAGCTGCGTTACAGAGTACACTATTACAGTTATTTGCAATATGCATACTTTTCACCAAAGTGTTTGGGTTTGCAGGTTGCCAGGTTCGTTACGTAGTGCTCAGACTTCTTTGAACTAGGCATTTAATTGGATGCTTGGTTCCTAGCAGCCAAGCCAAGGGGTGAGTGAGTTATAGGGGGGGGGGGGGGGGGCAATAATTTGGAGAACTAAGGTAGCAAAAAGTCACTTCATCACTTGAGAAACAAATTTGGATTGTTTAATAGCACTACGTATTACTGTTATTTAGAGTGCCCCCCCCCCCCCCCCCCCACCACCCCCCAATAACCAAAACGTAACTGACGCCTTGAGCCAATCACCAATCAAATGTGTAGTTCAAAACGAAATACGAACTTCCCAAATCCCAATGAACTTGCGAACTTCGGAACGAACTTCCAAACAATCATTTAATTTTGTTAAAAAGTATGACTATGTTGGAAATGACTGTACGTAAAGAAATATATGTTTCAATTCTTGCAACTCAGTATTCAGTCTCGCAAAGTTGACCAAAAGTTAAACGGTTTGCAAAACGTGCTCTTTTATTCGATGATAACGCAAATGGTTGTAAACAAAGCTGCAAGAGGCCGGGGATTAATTAAACACTCAAATCAAGCGTAAAAAAGATTAAGAAATGTTGTTTTCTACCAAGAAAACAACCCGATAATGCAAACGTTTAAAACTGTTAAAACATTAAAATACATTAAAATCTCTTGTTTTATGACCTTCACGCCGCACCAATTTTTCTAAACCGAAGAAAAGAAAAGCGTGTTTTCTAATTCTTTCCGTTTCCAGAAAAAAATGGCGCTTTTTCCTGGAAGTAAAAACAAATCGGAAAGCTACGACAGTTTCCGATCAATAATCCAAAAATGTACAATTCAATAATTTCTTAATTCGTTCACCTTGTTGTTTTCAAAAACGTTTTGGTGAAACTCACTTGCAAATTACTGTAAAGTCCAAGGTATAAAACATCTAAATATGTAACTGCTTGTCTTCTGAGAATCTGTGGTTGATTTCCGAGATATTCCGAGTCTTTGCCGACTGCGTACGACGTGCTTCCGACCACACGTGTCTCATTCGAGATGACGTCATTGTTAGCTGACAAGGCAAACTGAACCGTCGTGGAACTATATAACCTTGTTTTGTATTTGTTAATCGAATCATAATGGACGTTGATACCGAATTTGATCAAGATCTCTTGTCAAAGTTTAGTTCTTTAGGTACAACAGACCGTGAAGTTTTAATCAATGAATTACAAAGACTT
>OZ036001.1:5541106-5573606 GCA_964035015.1 Corallium rubrum
TTCGCACAACTTGCTATGGTAATTATACACTTATAAACAGCTAATGCACACAACGGGTGATCCCACATGGCCAGGATCAGCTATCGCAGAAATTAAACAATAGTGTAGTATCACTTAAGTTCAGCAGTGGTTTGATATTAGACCACCAGTTAGGTGATTAGCCCCTTATAAGTGTATAATTACCATAGCAAGTTGTGCAAACATCGTTTCCGGTTTTGTAAGTTTCCTATCCAGTTCCCTTTCCATTATCTATGGTTGTACCCAGCTGCCAGGCACCAGCTGCATTCGCTTTTTTTGGTTAATTTTCTCTGATTTTTCTAGCCTTGGGGTGGGGGGGGGGGGGAGGAAGGGGGGGGGGGCAGATGTGAGATGTGAGTCAGCTACTAATGTGCCAGGGGTCCCGCTCATGGTTGATCCACCCCTGGGTTTAGCCATGATGAAGAAAGTGTGTTATGGAAGAGGGAGGGGGATAAGAAAGTATCCACATAGTCAAAATTAAATCATCACTTCCATAACAATTTGAGACCCAGGTAGCACAGCGACCAAATTAGTGCCCCCAAATTGCACCAAATATCCTTTGATACTCAAGCATTCACTGAAATGTTTCTAGAAAAGCACTTCCATCTGTTTCTAGTAACCTTCGCAAAAAATCAATTTCCTTACCTTCCTTTAAAGCTAATTTATGGAAATATTATGCTACTGTTTATCTAATTGTTACGATCCTGAAAACTCTCGGACATGGAAAACGGTGTGTTTACACTGTAACATAGCTCGTGTAGTTTGCATGCTCCTATTATTTGTTGTTTTTAATTATTCTTTGATTACTCGGGTCCACAGTAATTGGCGTTTTGCTGTTGTGGATACCCTGCCACGATTTTCTCTTTATATTTTGTAATTTTTTGCTGTGGCGAAGTTAATAAATTAAATTAAAAATTAAAGTGCTTATAAATCCAAATATGATATCACTGAGTATGGGTTCTATTTAGTGTGTATAGTTGAATGCCAAAATATTATTTGATTTGAACTTTTATTTGTTGTTATATTGAGGTTTGTATTTCCAAAATGGTAATGAGAATGACGTCTATGTAGGCATAATTATTCGCACGCAGTGTTCCATTACAGCAGAAATATTACCCATTCACATGTTAATGGCATTCTTGTATAGTATATTCCATATTTTATCTTCTTTTTCATTAAAATCTTCAAGCAGTTTATCATAAGAATAGGGAAAAAAACACACACAAATGCCTACATTGACGTCATCCTCATTACCATTTTGGAAATACAAACGTCAATATAACAACAAATAGAAGTTCAAATTAAAAAAAATATTTTGTTATTCAACTATTCACGTTATATAGAACGAAGTGGCTATAGGTCCAGCAACCGGAACTCGTCCAAGAAAAACTAAATGTCCAGCAATCGATTCCAGTATCAGCGCGGCCTGAAAGTAGCGAGACCGCTGAGTGGGACGTAGCGAATTTCTGTTACTAGCAGTATCAGCCGCTCAAAACGTCAGCATTTCTTTACTAAAATCTTGGCAGTTCACAAAGGTTGTTGCTTTGCTATTGTTATATCGAAAACACTGCCAATGCAGAAGTCTACCTTTTACATTCGACGTTTACTCTATCTCATCAGTTTAGAAACCTCTTGGTAAACCCTTTCTTTTATATATAGACTGAATGAGACAACTTAAGGCAAACCATTACGCTTCCCATGTAACCCATGTAAACAGTAAAATCGTACTGTTGTTTCGACCACCGACCGATAAGAGAATTTCGTGACACGAGTTAGGTCAGTTTGCTCATGTAATGTGTAAGGTTTTACCTTTGGTTCAACTGGTTACTATACATGAATTAAAACATTTTCATAAACGTAAAAGAAGCTTTGTTGATCGAAGCCATCATACATTCTGTCACTGTCATCACTGTCTTCGATAGTGATCGAGTGGGAACGTGGAAGAGTGTGTGTCCTAATTGTAGGAGTACTGACAGACCTTTCTGCTGCTGAGAATCTGTATTCTCGCAAATCTCTAATTTTATGTCAGTTTCTTTATTTTAGTAGTGTATGCAGGGGTTGGCCTAGTTGGGACTTAGCGTCCGTTCGCTTAGCCCCATATCTAACTCACTTAACACTTTTGTTATTTGTAACGTATTTGTAACTTGTCTTTTTTATTGTATTGTATTCAGTGAGTTTGATCAAAGTTTCTATACATTCAATGACAGTATATATACACTGGTTGACACAGCTGAGCTGAGTCAGCCTGAGTGAATCGAAGACTAAAGATATTAAGACTAGAAGTTACTACTGCAAGTGAAGTGCTGCCTCGAAAGGGACAAAAACCTTTAGCCTACTCCACAGGCAAATATCTGCAGTCCGTGACCAATGTAACACCCCTCTTGCCCACTCCACGCAAGATTACCCACACTACCCAAGATTGCCCACTCCACCTGAGATTGCCCACTCCACCCAAAATTGCCCACTCCACCCAAGATTGCCCACTCCACTCGAGATTGCCCACTCCACCCAAGATTGCCCACTCCACTCAAGATTGCCCACTCCAACCAATTTTTTCTCACCTCTTCACCATAAGAACCCGCAGAGTTGCCTGCGAAGAAGACTGGGAAGTCCAAAAATGTAATATTAATTACAATAGCCAGAGTATTTACACATCTCTTCTATATTTTTTAATTATAAGATTGAAAACAACAAGGGTTTTGACAGGATATACACACAATTAAATAATCACACCTCCTGCTCTGATGCTGTGGCAAAATTGTCAATGCAATTCCAAGTGCTTAATATGTTTTGACAAATCTAGAGCTTTTAATAAAATTATACAGCAATCACAGCATCACATTATTTTGTAGAATTTGTATAAGTCAAAATACACACACGCAGATAGTAGCGTCTGATCAGAATAGAATGCTGATCAGTGCAAAGTGCAAACACAAATACACAATGAACTCACACCAGTATATACACCTAAAAATAGAAGAAAACAACTGAAATCTCCTACAAAGAAACAGAGTTGTCAGTTGTAGAAATTGATATCTTACCTCGACAAGATAAACTCTCCCCACCGAAATTGTAAGACAGTTCACAAGTGTGTTCAGAGGTTAGAGAACAAGAACGATTCATTGCCATTTAGAAAATCCATCGCCGTCGTGGTGTTTACCAACTTCAAACGTACATGCAATTTGTAAGAGCAAATCCTTCTGGCGTATGTGATGTAAGTTGTAGCATGAAGAAACTTCCTACGTCACAAAACGTCATAAAATGGTCAACAAATAAATAAATAAACTCTTAAAATCTCGATTCCGTTGACTATACATAACTCGGCAAAGAGGTCTGGACACGAGACACCCATGTCAAGATTAGTATGCTGCCTTCGGCAGCAACAACACGTAAACACGTGTTACGTTTAATCGGAATCTGGCTGCGCTGGTACTGGAACCGATAGCCGGACCTATAGCCACTTCGTATATCGAATCCATGTCAGTAATATCTTATTTGAGTTTAAAGGCACTTCAAAAAGAAAAAGTCTTATTTTTAGTTTAAATTTTTAGTCTAAATGTGAATGAATACGAATTGATTTAGGCAGCCATTGGAGCCTATTATGATTTTAACAGTGCTCAATCAGAAAAGCTACCCAGCATGGAGTTTATACAAGATATAACAATTGGAGAAGGTGAAGCTGTCCCTCCACAAACGTCATTCGTGAAGACATGGAGATTAAGAAATAATGGTATGCTATCAAGGTTACCGTAGACTTTTGCTGAGTGAAAATTGCTAGTTTCTTTTTTACATTACTGTTTCTTTTTTACAAAATTCTATCAGGCAGGAAATCATTAATTTAGTTTAGCAGGAAATATTTATTTTTGGATTTTGCTTGCCAGGAAGAAAAATGCTTTATCTAGGACTGATATAGTAAGGTTAGATATACTGCCGAAACAGAGAATGTAGGAGTCTACGTTTCGAGCGAAGGCCCTTCGTCAGAGATAGTGCTGTGCGCCGGAGCGCCGGCGTTTTTTGGTCAGCCAAAGCCGGAGTTCTCCCAGCTCCGGCTGGAAATTCAGAATGACAAGAAATGCAGCTCATAAACCACATAAAGGGGCACTGCTGACAACACTGACAGATATTGTGAGTGAACGCAAGTGGAGCTGTTAAACGGCAACCAGGCACCTTAACACCAGGGCAAGAACTCACTGCATGCCTACCTGTCTGAACCAGTGATACCAGTCAGATCCCAAGTTAATGTTCAGGATTTATTCGATTATTGGTATCGCCACAAAAACGAATGACCTGCTTTGACGCGTCTAGCTCTCTCATATCTTTCTTGTCCACCGTCCTGTGTTACTTCTGAACGAGTCTTTTCGTTGACCGGGAACATCGTCTCGAAGAAGCGTTGCGCACTCCTTCCAGGCAACATTGGTCGCTTAGCGTTCATTAAAGTTAATTATACTTTTTTAAAAACCCTTGACAATTTATACTTTGTATTTTATTATTTGTAGTAGTGTAACTTTATTCGGTTCTATAAAGTTTTCATCATTCCTGACATTGCTAGTTGTCGCATCGCGTTTGCTTGAGTCGCTTGACAGTTTCGCAGCTTTCACCGGGAAAAGACCCTGGGGAGAATGTTGAGCCGAATAATATCCGGTTGGACTTTATCCCCAGTTGTGAACCAATTTATCAAAGAAGCCGGAGGCCGGAGCCGGATATTTGAGCTGTAAAGCAGCCGGAGCCGGAGCTGAAAAACCGGAGTTTGCACAGCACTAGTCAGAGAGAAACCTTATAGACTCCTACGTTCTCTGTTTCGGCAGTATATCTGACCTTACTATATTTCGATTGTTGTTCCTACACTGCCTATACCCAGCACACTACTTTTATTTCTATATCTGAATTCGTTTTGTTAAAATGGTTCGTTATAGGTACTGAAAGATGGCCACATGGTGTTTTCTTAAAATTCACACACGGTGATCAGTTAGGTCCGCTGACAATGATTCTCGTTGAAGCTTTGCAACCCATGAATTCAACTGATGTTAGTATTCAAATGATTTCACCAGCAAAGAATGGAATATATCAGGGGCAATGGAGAATGTGTACACCGACTGGACAATATTTTGGAGGTAAGTATACGCAGAGTTGGACTGGCTTCGTATTAGGGGCGGTGCCATTAGGGAGACGGCGCCGTCAGGGTTAAACAGGCAGTACTTACTGCAGGGAAGCACGGGTGGCGTGTGTTGTTAGGGCGCTGCCTCTCACCGCTGTACTACTAGGGAAGCACGGGTGGCGTGTGTTGTTAGGGCGCTGCCTCTCACCGCTGTAGTTAAGCCCAGTTGGACGGGGTTAGTACTTGGATGGGTGACCGTCTGGGAATAACCCCCTTCTCGAACTTGAATTTCATGTGAGTAGAGTTTAGTTGGTCTCTCCTGTGCTTCGAGGGTTTTTCACAGGGTTCTGCGGTTTTCCTCCCTCCGTAAAATCAACACTTAGGTCTTAGCTTGTGTCGTGCACTTTAACATGAGCCTCTGGCTCGGATGATTGGGCGACCACATCCCGTGACTACGACGTTAAATAAATCATTACTCATTACTCATTACTCATTACTGCATGTGGGGCAAGGAGCGCCTAAGGCGCGACCAACTTCTTGGGGGGTTGAATTTTAGAGTCTCTGAAATAGCATTAGCTGCATTTTGAGGGGGGTTTGAAAGAGTTTTGAAGGATATAAAATACCAAACAAAATATTCAAATATACTCATTTTATATAGGAATACACCATAACATGTCAGGCATACATCATGAGGACATGTCGTCATACATGGACAAATCAACTCACATTGTGCGTACCATTAACTAGGTGACTACTTCATGTCACACTGTCGGCTGCGTGAAGCGTACTAAAATATTATTTAATCGTAATATACTATATTAACTGTAACCATACTGATTAAAACGACTATAAATCCAAAATCGGGTTTTTAAATAGGAATTGCACTACATATCAAATATAATATTATACAACGGGAAAGGGGCGCAGTAACGGCATCCAAGGGGGCGCATGTGCCATTGGCACAATGGCTCATAAGACCAGTCCGACTCTGAGTATACGACCACGATTGACCGTACCGAAAAAAGGTGGCGACTTGTACATTTAACCACAATGCCTTGCGTGCAGTAAATATTGTTTCTTGCAGAATTATTGAAAGGTATGTTTTTAAAACGATCAACTTTGGTAGGAATGAAGTTGTTGCTTACTTAAACCATTTTAGCATGATAAACAATGTTTAGTTGTTATTTGAGCTGATTTGATGTTGCAAAGCATTGTGGTTAAATGTACCGCCGCCATCTTTTTCGGTACCGTCAATTGTGTGGAGTATGACTAAACGCGAACCTCTCTGACCGAGGTCGGAGGTCTTGCAGCTTAGGGCATGCCTCCCCAGAAAATCTTTAATTTCGTAAGCCATAGAAAATATGCATTTTTGGCCACGCAAGCATGTATGGCCATGTCAGCAGCGTGGATGTTTATCACGGATTTCGTTTCGTCAAGGCAGACGGGTTTTTCGTGGCGGCCGAGAAGCTTAAAGTGATGTCAGCCTCGTACACTGAACGCCGTTGCGTGACAAATTCCACGAACCATACACAACTGCAACTTGTCTCGCTTCCGTTGGTTCACAAACCATTGCAGTTTTCACGAAAATGTTGCATCGTGTAACACGCAGCGTCCGTGTAACACGTAGTATCCCCCTTGGGCACGGTTTCTACATTACAGGCCGAAGTGAACAGGATTCACCAGTGGATAGTTACCAATAATATGCGCTTCAACACAAAGAAAACAAAGGAGTTTACAGTGTCATTTGCGAAGAATTTGCCAATCAGCCAACCACTTATAGTGGATGATCAACCATTGGAATCTGTTAACACAATAAAACTCCTGGGTATATATCTCCGGTCTGATCTTAAATGGGATGCGCACATTGAGCATGTATGCTCTAAAGCCAGTAAAGGACTGTATGCCTTACGGACACTTAAGCGAAGCGGTGTGCCTGCAGCGGATCTGTGCGTCGTCTACTGTAGCTTTATTAGATCCATCCTTGAGCATGCATGCCCAGTGTGGCACTCGTCACTCTCCCAGAAACTTAGAGATCAAGTTGAACAGATACAACGGAGAGTGACAAAGATTATCCTGCCGAGTTTGTCTTACAACGAACGTCTAAATGAACGACATGAGTCACTCACTCGTAGTTTTTACTCATCTGTATTAGATCATTCTAGTCGTATACATGATATTCTACCAACTCGTGTTAACCACAAGTATCGCTTAAGATACCCCAGGACTTTTCCTCTTGTAAAATGTCGCACTAAACGATTACAGGGCAGCTTCCTTCCTTATGCAATTAAGAATTGGGATGCCGCCCCCTAATTATATATATATATATATATAAAATTTTTCCCTAATAATTTACTTCATTTACACCTATTTTATCAAGATTATTTGTAAACTTGAGTTTTTCAATTGTTATTGCAATTCAAGTATTGTTATTAAAAATTTCAATTCAATTCAGCGTCTTTAAACTTGTAGACGCATGTACGCAGTGCGTACCTATGTTTCTAATACGCTCTATCCACTTTTACTCTAGATATCATTTGGGTTATTATTGGCGTAAACGAAAATGGCTTATTAGGAGTAACGCAGCAATTATCCGAACTTGGACACGAGTCAGGGTTGTCACCAGCCAAGGCAACGGATCATAAAACTGCAGAGGGAAATCCTTTTGGCTACACAACTGTTCCTCCAGTACCTTTTAATAGTCCAGTAAGAACAGGAGAATATCCTCTTAGAACTGTAACAAAACCGCCTCTTTTACATATACCACAGGTAGGTGTTTCCCACTGATTTCCAAAAGAAGACTGGGTTCGCCATTAGTAAAAAAAGGACCCGTCCAGTCCTTTCGCAGCTTTTTCAAAATATGCCGTCAAATTTGTTTTTTTCCAATTTTTGTCGTCAAGTTTCAGTGAGTCTCAAGATTTTTAGCAATCTTTTCGATACCCTAACCACAACATAAACCCTAACCCTAACAGAAATCTGGTTTACCCCCTAGATTTTTGCTAACTAATCTTGACGGGGTCTGGGCCGAGTTTATATGCGTTCACAAACTCGATTCTTAGGATTTCGTGGGCGATGATCTTTGGTATACGCAATGTCTACCGATCAGCGGCAGGCATTATTAAATTGTGCGCTACGCTACACCACGTTGTCTTTCTTCCTCGAGGACGTTTCTTGGCAAGTTGGCATTGTTTGGCGCTGGAATATATTGATTTATTAAAGAGAAGTGTATTTTTCTACTATACTATTATATCAAACACAACTCTATTTGTTGCTGCAAGTATATATCAAGGCCACAAAAGGCTTAGCGACATTTCGAGGGGCAGGCAGTGTATTTATACGAGTCTTTGGTCATTAATTTTTATATGACATTCCACGCCATTGTGCCAGATGATTTCACTCAACGACGTTATTGTCAACACTCACGTCACGCGTACAAAATTAAGCCATGAAAGATGGCAACAGTCGTTATTGCTGCAAATCAACAACCTAAAACTGCATAGATTGCCGTTCTTCACTTCAAGCAAGAGTGCTGACGCCATCACTCTTTAATGGCTCGATTTTATACGCGTGACGTCCATGTTGAGGAAAACGTCGCATGCTTAAGCTCTTTAATTGAAAATGCTTCGGACGATAACAAGTATTTTACTACTAAATAGTAAATGGTAGCAACTCGCAGCACTTCACTTTTGATAAAAACTTCTAGTTGGAAAAATATATTTGACGACATATTTTGGAAAAGCCGCGAAAGGACTGGACCAGTTCTTTTGAGTCATACATTTTAGCCGAAACCCTAGAATACTGGCAAAGCATTCTGGTAGTTGTAGTCACCCAACGCCATCTCACGTCATCTTGCAAATCATAGAGATCATATAAATACTAGAGGGGGCATCCTATCTTAATTTCAGTCAACCGCGGGTAACCAATTGAACGCCGCCATCTTGGATATTTTTGGAGGCAAACATTAGGCGCGTTGGTTGGCAAAGGACTGGGTCCAGTACATTTGCCAACCAATTGACTGAAATATCATAGGTAATGGCGGTTGCCATATTGGTTACCAACTTTTCCCGCCAATGCCCCCTCTAGTATTGATATGATCTCTATGGTGCAAATGTAAAATGGATTCCACGCGTGTCGAGATTAGCACCCTCACCGGGCTCCGGGCCTTTGGCCATACGCCCGGGCTCGGGGATTATTTGAGATCAGTGGCGGGAGAGCGGAAACGCGGGAGGAAAGAGGCGGACTTGTTTCGCTTGCAGGTTTTTGAAACTAATTAAATATTCTGGCGGGAAATCGCTGAAATGTACATCGCCCTGTTTTGACGTGTTTCGGGTTGTCGTACATGCAATGGAAAGTGGTTCTACCCCTACTAAAACGTTTTCAAGAGTCTTTTTAAATCATAGTCAATCGAGATATGGTCTGGAAACTCGGCAAACTTCAAAGCGCCTATAATGAGCTGGGATTTTATGTTGAACCGTACCTTACACCGTGTACATCCTTTGTATTTTAAATAGCACGGTTGAGTGATTGAACTGAAACGTTGCTATTGGACAATTCGTACTAAAGTACATTGTGTTCAGTGACCGTGCACCGTGCACAAAAATGCATAAAGGCGAATAAAAAGATAGACCAAAGACTTTAGCTGAGTTTCCAGACCATATCTCGATTGACTATGTTTAAATCCAACTTCCAAAGATAGCACTTGCATAGCAATTTACCCTGAATGTAGTTACTTCCCGAATTACGTCGAAAGGTCAAAAAATGTCGATAGGTCAAAAATGTTTGAAAAGCACTTTGTCTTCAGTTTCCTGTATTTTGTCATTTTCAGGAGGATACGGCTCCAAGTCTACGGAAAGAAGATGGTTTATAATAATTAAATGTCCATACATGATGACGTCAAACGTCACATGACCTACACGTTACCCATCAAGCCTCGAAATCAAGATACGCTCGGACGCTGCGAGTAACCTGGCCGATTTAGCATCCTGGTGTATGCGATTGAGCCAGAAAAAAGACATTTGGAACGTAGACTCCCTCTGTAGAAACCGACAAGTTAAAATAACCAATTTTAATGGTTGGACCAAAATATTGGTCAAAATAATTCCTGCCATTATAAATTAGTCAAATGAACGAGGCAGCCAATTGGTTATTTTAACCATTCAGTTACTACAGTGTAGAAGTATGTATATAATGATTAACAACTAAATTTTTGATTACCATATCGTCGCTATAGTGAGCTTATGTGTGGTTGAAATGATGATGCAATAAACATTGGAACTTTCCTTCATGCTGAGTCAGCATAGTTAAGTATGACGTCATTCTATCGATCACGTGTCTAGAGCTTACGATAAAGCAACCTCGTACCCAGGGTCTTATTTCCGCTCCCCCCCCCCCCCCCCCGCCCACCGCTGCGAAAAGACCCTGGTTGCGGCTGGTCACGTGCCGCCTAAACGAATTTTGTATCATGGGAGGAGTGGTTAGAATTAAAGTAAGCTGCACACTCAATGACAATACTACACACAACAGACACAAGTCAAGTTTTAATACTCCTATTCTAAAATCTGATATTAGATTTAGGCGAACTATAAAGTTTAATAAAAAGAATGAAAAGTGCGATTCAACAAATGCATTTACCTGAATTTCTGTTGATGACAAATGCGCGTGATTGCGTCAAAGGACAGTCGGCTCGATAAGACATTTCGGCCGAATAAAGCAGTTCAAAATTTACCTTGTGCAAATTCTTAAGGTACTTCACAATTTACATCACCATCACTGCGATGAAGTCAACACGTATTCCACGGTGCATTAGTCGATTGGTATATCTTCTTCGGGGTTTCTTTAACTTTTGGATTCGACATGATCTTTTGTTCTTCGACGACGTACACCACAGAAGAAAGCGAGATATGTTGTGTCAACGCCGAGTACGTTTGTTTCTTGTTGCTTTCATTTTAAAAGATATTTTGCGATCAGACAGCCTGGCGCCAGACAACGACGCCAGATGTAATATATTATTTGTATAAACAAAAAGGTGAAGCGGTTGTAATTGTGCCTTTGTCACTCCTCCCTGAGTACTTTTTAAATCGTTAATTAAAAACCCCCCAATTTTTAGAGGGCACGTGACCAGCCGCAACAAGGGTCTTTTCGCAGCGGTGGGCGTACGAGGTTGACGATAAAGGTCACGTGGTTTTTATGCTATTAGCGAACAGGAGACGAGCTATTTAAATTTGAGATATGAATTACATTTTTAACGTGTGTAGTGTAATATAAGTATTAATAAGTATAAATAAAATACCACAGATAACATTATTTAAATTGCCTAGCTATGAAACGAAATTTCACTTCAATTTTTTAAGATTGTATTTGGAAGAACACCTAAGATAATGAAAAATGGCTTTTACATGCCTTTCAAATCTTATCTCGTTCTTGAGTTATTGGCTATGCAATTTGACCATAGTCAATCGAGATATGGTCTGGAAACTCGGCAAACTTCAAAGCGCCTATAATGAGTTGTGATTTTATGTTGAACCGTACCTTACACCGTGCACATCCTTTGTTTTAGGTTTATTAATATTTAAATAGCACGGTTGAGTGATTGAACTGAAACGTTGCTATTGGACAATTCGTTCATTATACTAAAATACAATGTGTTCAGTGACCGTGCACCGTGCACAAAAATGCATAAAGGCGAACAAAAAGATAGACCAAAGACTTCAGCTGAGTTTCCAGACCATATCTCGATTGACTATGATTTGAGCAATGACGTCACACGTTGTAATGTGGGAGAAAACGGAAAATCAGTCATATCTTTGGATTGGTTTAACTACACGACATCACACATTGCAGATGTAATCGGACCAATGCAAAGATATGACTGATTTTTCGTTTTCTCCCAAATTAAAACGTCTGACGTCATTGCTCAAATTGCATAGCTAATAACTCAAGAATGGGATAAGATTTGGAAGGCATTTCTCACCCATCATTAGATATTCATAGCATTTCGGTCAATCCATTTGCTTGATTTACGTCACATGTACTTACCTAGAAACCCAGTCTAAACATAGTCAATCGAGATATGGTCTGGAAACTCAGCTAAAGTCTTTGGTCCATCTTTTTGTTCGCCTTTATGCATTTTTGTGCACGGTGCACGGTCACTGAACACATTGTATTCTAGAATAATGAACGAATTGTCCAATAGCAACGTTTCAGTTCAATCACTCAACCGTGCTATTTAAATATTAATAAACCTAAAACAAAGGATGTGCACGGTGTAAGGTACGGTTCAACATAAAATCACAGCTCATTATAGGCGCTTTGAAGTTTGCCGAGTTTCCAGACCATATTGCTATATATGGTCTAAACCAGAGACCAATTAATTAATTCAAGTGCGAGAACAATACATATGTTAATTTAAAATTTCAATACTGTATTTAGAAATGTTTTCTAAATACAGTAAACTGTATTTAGAAAACATTTCTAAATACAGTACGCTGTATTTAGAAATCATTTCCCAATACAATTTTCTGTCGCTATAGAAACCAGTTCCAAATACAACAGATTTTTTTACCTAACAGCGCTTCACAATATAAGCGACTACATGCGATACATATATTACAAGTAAAATAGACTAACAAGCAACCAAACTTACGTTTGTGCAATTTAAGTTATTCGACGACAGACAGAAACCTACGAAAAGCACTAAAACAGTGATGTTGCTTGCAGACTGATTGAAGTAATGAACTTTAAACATCCATCTACCTTTCATAATATTATGAAGTACATATAAAAGTATACAAGACAGTCACCTCACGCTTTGTTTTCTCCGGTATCGACCATTAACATCTTCTGTCTTCTTTAGTTTGTAAAGTTCTACATTATTCCAATTGTCACCTATATTTTCTCTGCTCAATATCAGTCCTGGCTATCAGTCCTGGCTAAATTGATCCAACATGATCTAATAAACAATTATTGAATGAGGTTGAGCATGATATCAAGAATTATCAAGGACGAGGTTTGTGTTATCCACCGAAGCCGAAGGCTGAGGTGGATAACACAAACCGAGGCCTTGATAATTCTCATGCGAAAACCGAATCCAATAATTGTTTTATTATATATTCAAAAACAAGAAGCAAAGAACAACACCATTTTGTTTACTCTTCAAAAATATTTAGTTTTGGCGGGATTTTTAGCAAGCTGCCGACCGCGCTGAGGGCTTGGGTTCGACAGCGTGCAATAATACCTTGTTTTGGATCGAAGTTCGATCCAAAACAAGGTATTATTGCACGCTGATCACGTCAGCAGCTGAAATAACGCGTCAGCTTCCAGATACGGAGAATTAGCGGGGGCGTTTTGGCCAATCACGAACGAGAATAAAGTTTGAATATATAATAATGTATGTTATCCAATAAATCCAACGTCTTGCGAACCAAAACTCCTGGCTGTTTTAAAAAGTCTGTTGTGATTGCCCTCATTGCAATGAATATCTAATGATGTGTGAGAACAACCTCGTCCCCAGGGCATTTTGCCTCCACGTTGGGAGGTCGGCGAAAATGGCCCTGGCATCGGCTGGTCGATTCTATAATCGGATTGGCCGGTTTAAAAACTCGATTAATTCAGATACAGTGTAATTTATTCATCAAAATATGAATTGCAATAAATCCACTCTGCGAAGTTCATCCAAAGAATTGTAACGATAGCTTTGGTTAAAGTCAAGAACAACATTAGATATATGTTTCTTCTCGACATTTAAATGTATCCTGGATAATCGTGGGAATTATCATGATGAATAATGCTAGCCAGTTGCATTTATGATAAAGGTTCACATGAGTGATTCGGCAGAGCGTTAATTTCTTATTTATTATTCATGTATACGTATTATACAAAAACGAAACACAAAGACCGCATAAATTTTCTTGCCAAAACACCCCAAAATTCTGGGTGTCACGTGACCAGCCGATGCCAGCCATTTTCGCCGACCTCCCAACGTGGAGGCAAAATGCCCTGGGGACGAGGTTGGCGTGAGAAGCTATTTCAAATCCTCGTTAGTGTTCTAGACTTGGTTGCCAAATCCCATGTGCCGTAACGGCACATAGGATTTAGAAACCACGTCTAGAACACTAACTTGGATTTGAAATATTACGTAAAAGCTATTTTACATTATCTTAGGTGTTCTTTCAAATACAATCTTAAAAAACTCAAGTGAAATTTCGTTTCATCGGCACTTTAAGAGACTTGTCATTCTTTCTATTCAAGACTAGGGCAGGGGGGAAACGACAAAGAGAAAATAGTCGATTGAACTTTTCAAATACGCGAGTGCTGTGTGTCTGTCAGGCAGATTAGGGCTATGTGAGACCTCCGGAATATTTTCAGCATGGGGGCCCCTTGAACACCCCCCCCCCCCCCCGCATGAGTCTCGAGCCGTGCATGGGCCCAGCGCTTTCTAGAAAGCAAAGAGAAGAACAAAAAATTGGGCAATCAGAAAGCGCCGGGGGCCCCCGAAAGCTTGGGTTCCGCGGCAATGCTGCTTTTACCATATGGTTAAGGCGGGGGTACACATGAATATACGGTGTATTTTCAAAATAGCCATACAAGATTATATCTAAAGTATAAGAAATTTTACTTTGCTCTAAAAAAATTTTATTAACTATTTTTTGGGGCCCCTAAAGATTGGGGGGCCCTGGCTGCAGCTCAGTCAGCACCCCTCCCCCCCCCCGTTAATCCGCCCCTGGTGTCTGAGGGGTGGGGTGTAGTGGGCGGGAGGGGTGACAGTGGGAACAGAAGTACACCATGGTAAATCTAGATATGTACTAGGCTGTAAATACAGTCCCTTATAGGGGCTGGGGGGAAGTGACGAAAAAATTGGGAAGTGGTCAATTTATTCATGTTTTACTCTAGCTGGGCGGTATAGCCGACTCTCAAAGCTTTATGTATTTTACTCTGGCTAACGCCAGTGACAATTTCTGCCAAAAATAGAGTGTCGTATAAAATGTTTCATTAATTGAATAAACAAACAAATAAGCAAGGCTACATTTATTTGGAAGCACTACATCGAAAAATACGTCTAAAAGTTGTGCAAGAGTCGTCACAAAACTCCACGTGTTTTATGAAATATCTTTCATTACAATGAAGAAAGAAAGAAAGAAAGAAAGAAAGAAAGAAAGAAAGAAAGAAAGAAAGAAAGAAAGAAAGAAAGAAAGAAAGAAAGAAAGAAAGAAAGAAAGAAAGAAAGAAAGAAAGAAAGAAAGAAAGAAAGAAAGAAAGAAAGAAAGAAAGAAAGAAAGAAAGAAAGAAAGAAAGAAAGAAAGAAAGAAAGAAAGAAAGAAAGAAAGAAAGAAAGAAAGGAAGGAAGGAAGGATACGGTATAACGACTAAACATAAAAAATGCAGGTTAACATTTAACAGCATGCGCAAGATTAAATTTATTGAGAGCTGAAACATTTGGCCTCCATGACTCCATCGAGGATGGCAGCTGAGTTCTTTAGCTCGGCAAAAACAAAAGGCCTGGGTGCGAGCCTGTTGGCTTTTTTTTACATGAAGTTCTTTAATTACCTTTCAATTGATGAATGTAGAACGAAATAGTTTAATTTGGTTTCTTGATAATAAAGTGCCCTCTACGCACCCTCTGATTGGCTGGGCTCCGTGCATTTATAAGAGAACATAGATCATGAATGACATAAAATGGCGTCAGCTGGCTGGAAAAGCCCGCCAAATTCCTAAACTACCTCACTTTTAGTTTGATTTTTCCTCTTCTTATTTTATAAAACAAATAAAACATATCGCTCCTGTGCATATGTACTCTTATAAAGGTACATTTGACGTGGTTTGAACACGAAAGAAGTGTAAAGGCCCTCGGCTGTCTCCTCGTGCCTCTACTCAACTTCTTTCGTGTTCAAATGACGTCAAACGTGCCTTTATAAGAGTACATATGCACGGAGCTTTTTATTTGTTATTATATATGTTTTATTTTTAATTATATATATATATATATATATATATATATATATATATATATATATATATATATATATATATATATATATATATATAATATTATATTATATATGAAGTAAAACGACTATATAGGTAATAAATCTTCTCTTCATCTAAAGACACATGTATCAAGCAATACAGGTTTTAAACCATGTCTATGCCTAAGGGCCCCGTACCGTCTTCCTCCGTTACGCCACTGGCGGTAATATACGCCAACAATGACAAGAAGAAACCTCGTGCTGCTCTCAGGTAAGCAGATTTTTCTGCCTTATTTCTTTTTTCGACTAAAAGTATAAACGATTGTACAAAAGAGCCGTCACAAACTCAACACTATAGACCTCCATGCAGTGTACATCTGCTGTACAATTATTATTATTTTATGAAATATGTTTCATGATGTTGAATAAACAAACAAAACAAAACAAAACAAAACAAAACAAAACAAAACAAAACAAAACAAAACAAAACAAAACAAAACAAAACAAAACAAAACAAAACAAAACAAAACAAAACAAAACAAAACAAACAAACAAACAAACAAACAAACAAAGAAGCAAAACTACATTTATTTGGAAGTACTGCAGCGAAAAATACATCTAAAAGCATCAAAAATTGTACAAAAGAGCCATCACAAACTCAACACTAAATCTCCAGTATACATCTGATGTGAGAGAGTGTTCTATGAAATATGTTTCATTATGTTGAATAAACAAACAAATATAAGCAAGGCTACACTTATTCGGGTACTGACAGCGAAAAATACATTTGCAAGAATCAAAAAGTGTACAAAAGAGCCATCACAAGACCCAAGACTAGAGCTGCGGTGTACATCTGATGTATTTTAGGGGATACATTGCAGAGATTACCGGAGCAGCATTCTATACGGCAAGATTCAGTGACATTAGAATCATGCGTCTTTAAATCTTCACAGAACTGTTCTCTTTGAGAGCAATGCTTTGATGTTGTGCACGAGACATTAGTGACTGTACTTCCATTCTCACCGCTCCAGATTTCTTTTCCGCATCGGTCTTCACCTTTTGAACACGTGACTTCATTATTTCTGCAGCCTTGTGCTGGATCGGGGCATTCAAAGCAGCGGAGTAAAGCTATGACAAGTATAGATAATACAGGATTTTGTTAGCTCTTACTGTACAAGCTGTTGTAAGTTTGTAATACTCGGATTGGAAAACGCTTGCGTTATAGGCAAGAAACACATTAGTGGGTCAGGTTAGTGTATAAGCTAGGCAGTAAACACACTAGTGGGTCAGGTTAGTGTATAAGCTAGGCAGTAAACACACTAGTGGGTCAGGTTTGTGTATAAGCTAGATTGTAAACTCAGGTTAGTGTATAAGCTAGGCAGTAAACACACTAGTGGATCAGGTTAGCGTATAAACTAGGCAGTGAACACATAGTGAGTCAGGTTAGTGTTTCAGTATAAGTTAGACAGTAAACCTACTAAACACGCTATATACAGTGGGTCAGGTTAATGTATAAGCTAGATGGTAAACTCAGGTTAGTGTATAAGCTAGGCAGTGAACATATAGTGAGTCAGGTTAGTTTATCAGTATAAGCTAGACAGTAAACACACTAGTGAGCCAGGTTAGTGTTTAAGCTAGGCAGTAAACACGCTATATATAGTGGTTCAGGTTAATGTATAAGCCAGATAGTAAACACACTAGTGGGTCAGGTTAGCATATAAGCTATATACAGTAAAGACGCTAGTGGGTCAGGTTAGCGTGTAAACTGGGCAGTAAACATATCGGTTCAGGCTAGCCTGTAAGCTAGGCGGTAAACACACATGCAGCTAGCGCTAAGTCCGCTGGCGGATGTAATGTAATTGCTGCCTAGTTTGTATTATCGTCAGAGAGCTACTTTAATAATGTGACAAGCATTACCTGGCTGCTTTGGACTAACCACGCTTGTCCAATCTATGGGCTTTTGACCAGGGTTGCAGTAATTGATAGGGCAGCAGTTTATGTTACATATAGTTGTTGGATTGGTCACCGTGGCCAGTATTAATTTGCATATGCCGTTTCTTGCTTTCTGAGAGCAAACCCGTAACTGTTTAGTCGTTTAGAAGCATTTGTGTATGACATTCCATCGAAACTTTTCAAGTTTTGTGCCTAATGCAACGCATTGATATGGTCTTCTACATTTTCCTGTACGGCAACTTGTTCCACATTTTCCTGCACTACGGCAACTTGTTCTAACAGCAATGCAATGATAACATGCCAGAGCTTTGGTATATAAAAGATAGAATATTATTCGTGTTGTTATATTATATTACCTCCGCCAGGAGATCGATTATGTGAAAAACGACTGACTGACTGTCTGTCTGTCTGTCTGTCTGTCTGTCTGTCTGTCTGTCTGTCTGTCTGTCTGTCTGTCTGTCTGTCTGTCTGTCTGTCTGTCTGTCTGTCTGTCTGTCTGTCGGTCGGTCGGTCGGTCGGTCGGTCGGTCGGCCGGTCGGTCCGCCCGCCCGTCCGTCTGATATACTGTTTGACGAAGGTATACAGTCTCTGAGTACCCACTTGTTGTTGTTGTTGTTGTTGTTGTTGTTGTTGTTGTTGTTGTTGTTGTTGTTGTTGTTGTTGTTGTTGTTGTTGTTGTTGTTGTTGTTGTTGTTGTTGTTGTTGTTGTTGTTGTTGTTGTTGTTGTTGTTGTTGTTGTTGTTGTTGTTGTTATTTTTACTATTATTATTTTATTATTATTATTATTTTACCTGGCGTCGTTGCTAAACTAGTTGTTACTTGCGTTTTACTGATCGAAATCCTGCGGTTGCAGAAAGAACCAAGGCAGCATTTAACATAGCAATCAAAAACAGCAGGAATATTTTTCTTGGCCGCTCTGCATATTTCTTTCAAATATTGGCACCTCGTTTTTGTCATACATCCAGCAGTTATCTCAGGTTTCCCAAGAAAAGATTGGATACGTTTATAACATCTGACATTTACTCCCTGTCTGCAGGTTAATTTAGTAAAGCGGGGGCATACCGTTCCAACGGCAGCGCAAGAAAAACATTGAAGTGATTGAGAACCTAAGATATAGACAGAATAGAAGAATTCGTTCGATTCTTAAGGTCTTCGTTAAGGTTTGCAGGGTCATTTCTGTAAAGCGCTCTCAATTCGTCAGAATTTATGTCACAAAAATAAAATAGGTATCGTTAGAAAGCTATGATTTTGTAAAATACAATGGTGTCTTTGGTTTCGCGATAAACACAAACCGTTAATACTTGTGAATTTTTTAATTAAAACCAGAGGGCTTCACTCGGGGCGACTTGAGTAAAAAGCGTTTTATTTTCTTCAAAATCTGTTTTTGTACTTTGATTCCGAGATAAATTTCCAGCAAGATGGTGTCAGCGTTTTTTGATATAGTTTTGCCGATTTTATTGACGACCAAAGTTAAAAGTGCTGTTTTTCGACCAACATTCGGACAAAATAAGTCATAAATTCGAAACCAGGCAATAAATAAAAAAATGCTGACACTGTTTTGCTGGACTTATCTCGAACTCGAACTGCGAAAAATATTTTTGAACAAAATGAGCTTTGTTCTTAAGTCGCCCCGAGTGAGGCCCTCTGCATGGTTTTAATTTAAAAATTCACAACTATTAACGGTTTATGCTTATCGCGAAATCAAAGACACCATTGTATTCTACAAATTCATAGCTTTCTAACGATATCCATTTTATTTTTGTGGCATAAATTCTGACGAATTGAGAGCGCTTTACAGAAATGACCCTGCAAACCTTAACGAAGACCGTAAGGTGCTGTTGCACGATGCGATTTTTCTTGCAACTTGCAACAAATCACTGAATGTTGTAAGTTGCATAAAAAATGGCACCGTGTAACACCCCGTAGCAACTTGCGATTTTGTCATTTTTGCCGTGTTGCAAGTTGCAAGAAAAGTTGGATGGGTTCTACTTTTTGCTGCAACTTACAACAAAAATCGCAAGTTGCTGAACGTGTAACACCCTTCCTGCAACTTGCGGGTTTTTTTCCATATGTAAATTTGTTGCAAGTTGCAAGAAAAATCGCATCGTGTAACAGCACCTTTAATTCTTTAAAGGACATTGGTAACAAACATTCTAATTTTAAAGAACTCATAAAATTGTAATAGAAGATCTTTTACAACTTTTTTGTATCTTTCTTCGTTTTCAAGATATTCCAATTTGTTTAATATGTAAATAGGATGGTCTCTGATTTCAGGAGCAGGGTACAGTATTTTCATACGTAGCAAAATCAGTTATATCTCTAAATTTGTTCAACGAAATCACTTGAAACTGTGCACATGAATACGCCTTGTGACTCTAAACATTTTATGTTGAGCAATCATGGATATGTAAGTGATTTTGCTTCGTGTAAAAATACTGTACCCTGTTCCTGACGTCAGAGATCATCTCATTTACATGTCAAACAAATTGAAATATCTTGAAAACGAAGAAAGACACGAAAAAGCTGTGAAAGATCATCTATTACAATTTCACGAGTTCTTTCAGACAAGACAAACTTAATTTTCATTGCCAATGCCCTTTAATAATACTTTACATGGAGTAATAGTTGTACCATAGAGCTGTTCCCAAATTAACAGCTAGCGACATTCGGGATTGTTATATCATAGATAATGGAAGGGGAACTGGATAGGAAACTTACGAAACCGGAAACGATGTTTGCACAACTTGCTATGGTAATTATACAGTTATAAGCGGGCAATGCACCTAACGGGTGGTCCCACATGGCTAAAATCAGACACTGCTGAACTTAAGTGATATTACACTTTTGTCTAATTTCAGCAATAGGTGCATTAGCTGCTTTTAAGTGTGTAATTACCATAGCAAGTTGTGCAAACAACGTTTCCGGTTCTTTAACCTCGTTTGAAGTTTCCTATCCAGTTCCCCTTCCATTATCTATGGTTATATAGCTTGAGTTTTACTAGATGCGACGATGACTGTCATTGGTTGATATGTGGTCACATGACCTTAGCTAAATTTCAATGTCTACCGAGCGGGCAATAATTGAGAACTTATTGCCTGCTAGGTCAATAAGTTTTCAATTGTTGCCCGCTAGAACTTTGAACTCCTCACGGCATGCATCCTATAAACAAAAGCTTGTTTGATACGACGAAAAGAATATTTATAGGTCTTCAAAGCATGTGTGAAGATTAACTGGAGAAATGTATTGCTGTCCTTTTGCTCTGAGACTCATATTTGGTTGAAGGGAAATTACGGAGCCAGGCGAAATGTTTTGGTAAGTCTTAGCGTTTGTCTTTTGTGTACTTTCCCTTGATAAACGTCGAAATTATTCAGCGAAACTCAAGTTATGTAACAAAACACTTAATGTCTCGAGTCTCGATGTTTCCCTCGACTTCGTCTCGGGCAATATCAAGACTCTCAGGAAAACAAAACTAACTGTTTCCCTCGGGAGCAGACATTAAGTGTATATTGGCGCCCATTAGGAGCCTCTACTTTCGGGGGGCCGCTATACTTTCGGATGTTGTTAGTAAAACAGCTAGATAAATGACAACAATCGATTGAGAAGTTACTTTTATCTTTCTTAGTTCTTATACTCGCACGTTAGTTCCATGAATTTAGATAGTATCTTGGAAAGTTTGCACCATGTTTGTAATAAAAGTGTTAACCATTGAGTCGTTACTTTCTTTTGTGTTCGCGTTACATGCATACATACATGCACGTGTCTATAGAAACCATGTCAGTGCATAACTGCTGGTATCTGTTTCACATAAAACGTTATATCGGTTAAATATAACGCGTTACTTTTGGGTATAGCCGTTACTTTCGGGGTACCGCTATAGTTTAGGAAATTATTATAGGTCTCGAAAATTTGCCGTTACTTTCGTGTACAGTAGCCGTTACTTCCGGGGGGCCACTACTTTGGAATCTCTACGGTATTACAATTACTTGTCACTTTTATTTATCACCACTGATCTAACTTTAACATCACTGATCTAATTATAAAGTAAATTTGTTTCGCCGTCCTCATCCTTGTTACTGCCATTGTCAGTATTAATGCTGTTGTTGTTGTTGTTGTTGTTGTTATTATTATTGATATAGCAGTTGTTGATATAGCTGTTGTTGTTGTTGTGGATGCTGTTGTTGTTATTGTTGGGTGCTGTTGAAGTTGTTGGATGTTGTTGAGATTGTTGGATGTTGCTGTTGTTGTTGTTGTTCGTGGTGGTGGTGGTGGTGGTGTGGATGTTCTTGTTGATGTTGTTGATATAACTGTTGTTGTTGTTGTTATTGCAATTGCTGTTGTTATTGTTGTTGGACATTGTTAAAGTTGTTGGATGTTGCTGTTGTTGTTGTTGCTGCTGTTGTTGTTGTTGTTGTTGTTGTTGTTGTTGTTGTTGTTGTTGTTGTTGTTGTTGTTGTTGTTATTGTTGTTGTTGTTGTTGTTGTGGATGTTGTTGTTGATATAATTGTTGTTGTTGTTTGTTGTTGTGGATCTTCAGTTGTTGTTGTTCTAGATATTGTTGTTATTATTGTTGTTCTAGAAATTGCTGTTGTTGTTGTTGTTGGTTTTTCTCAGTAGCTACCATCATCGCCGTTTACATTATTTTTTTGAAAAATTCATAAGCAAGAAATTACCTGAGGCATGTAAGACGGGGATAAATAACGTCAGGAGTAAAAACTGCTTCATTTTCGTTTGTAAAATCCAGCAATATGTTTACTTCACTAAATTAATATATTTAAAAATGAGCAATTATAGCAACAGTAATAGAATAGTAAATTCTAAATTATATAAACTATATACGGTTTTACAACGTCTATCACATAGATTCGGTAAATATACTTTACGTATTTGGGTTATCATTCTAGGAATTTATCCTCCGCTTTGATACTGGGATTTTATCTGGTTCGTGGACTACGGCACGCATTATTTAATAGTTCGCTCTCGGCAATGTGCGATTAATTGGCAAAGAAATAGTTTTTATAGAATAAAACATATTCCGAAGAATAATGCCATCCTGAAAACTCAAGATATGAGTTAAACAAGTGGAATTATAATGAAAATTTTAATATTTCGACTTTATTTCAACGGTCATCATCAGACAAGTGAAAATACAAAAATATGCCAGGTCTATATATACGATCAAAACATTCGTTCGATGACATCATTGGCTACCAAAGAAAAGAAACCTAGCTAGGTATTTACACGAGAGAAAACTTAACACTAGCTATTTGGTAGAAAAAAAATTTAGCTTTTGGTAAGTAAGGTAGTGCAAAAACTTTAAAATTTTCGTCATTGCTATAGTCAGTTATCTTCTATGTAATAATATTATATTTCTCGTCCTGTTATCAAACCTGATAATAAGGACTTATTATATGGCTGGGTTTGATTTCCGGTCCGTACGTAAAACGACGCACGCTGATTGGTTCCTGAGAGGTCGCGATTTTACGATATTGACCGACCGGTCAATACGCTTTTTTCTCGGCCCTGTAAGTTTTGGCGGGAACATTTCTGAGTTGATTTGAATACAAATAAAAGAGAAATACGTATCTTTATTCAAATATTCTGAACAATAAAATGTGTTGGAACATCACTGCTGGTTTTCTTTAAAGCTGTTTATCTAAAAACACGACAAATAAAAGCCGAACTGGTGTAAATAAGAAGGCCAAGAAGCGACACGAAAAAGTCAACAGGTAAGGTAAACAGCATACTTCGAAGATGAAAACAACGCTCGAAGCTTAAAAATAAAATGAACCAAGTTTCAAGCGTTGTTTTCGTGTTCGAAGTATATGCCGTTTACCTTACCTGTTAACTTTTTCGTGTCGCTACTTGGCCTTCTTGTTTACACCAGTTCAGCTTTTATTTGTCGTGCTTTTAGATAAACAGCTTTAAAGAAAACCAGCAGCAATGTTCTAGCACATTCTATTGTTCAGAATATTTGAATAAAGATAACCAGTTCTCTTTTATTTGTATTCAAATCAACTCAGAAATGTTCTCGCCAAAACTTGCAGGGCCGAGAAAAAAGCGTATTGACCCGGACCAAGATCGGAGGTCAATATCGTAAAATCCCGACCTCTCGGGAACCAATCAGCGTGCGTCGTTTTGCGTACGGACCGGAAATCAAACCCAGCCATATAATAAAAGCAATTAGCGGCCCTACTTCTGCAAATATTGTTAGGTTTTCTGACTTGTGCAGGCTGACTCGTGTCACGAAATTATTTCCTCGTGCGCAAAAGAAGATTTGTTGAACAGTGGCGTGGTGGCAAGTTTCGTTCAACACGCGTTCGACATTTCTATTGTTCTTCAAATGTTGAAAGGTGTTGAACGCATTTGGCCACATTTCATTCAACTTTGTTGAACAGAGACATTCGCCATGCGGGATATTGTCGATTCCAGCTTTTGTGGTAGCCCACGTTCAATCAATTGTCATGAATTTTGAACGCTGTTGAATTCATTTGGCCTCTCGTGCTTTCAACATTATTCGACATCGTTCAATTTTTTTTCTTCAATTTTTAAACTAGTGTAACATTATCTGTCAGTGACAAAAATTTCGAATCAGAAATGTTTTCCTTCCAGGCGAAAAACGAGTTTTTTTACTTCACTAGAGGCGGGACTAATTACTCAACACGGAAACCTTCCAGACGCTTTTTCTCCGCTCAATTTTTCCGCCAAAATTTGTGTTTTTCAACAGTTAGAACTTCGCCGCGTTTGAATATTTTTCGCTGAAACTTTTGGCAGTTACTAAGTTCACTCTCTTCTAAAAAACAGTATCGGCGATTTTTTATTAGTTGCATAATTTTGTTGCACTAGTTGCACAAATACAGTAAAAACCGGCCAACAAGAATCTACTCCTATTAAGAACCTCGGGTTGAAATTGAGAATTTATTTATATAAGAATATATAAGATATAAGAACCTATCCCAGTCGCTGATTTGGTGAAATGTGTACGTAGGTTCTTCTTAGCGGGTTTTTACTGTAATAGGTGAATGCGGAACGTATCTCTGTGCGCCGTCCGATTGACTTCATCTTCTTCAAACAACTCAACGCATCGATTACATGCCGGCGCGCTTATAACTACTACAAGTTATGCACTTCATTACCAGAAATTTGGGTCATTTGTAATAATATAATTATGTATTCTAGATGTCTAATGAGTGTGATCCTACTGTATTCTAGTGTTTCTCATTATTCAGGTCATTGAGTTCTTTAGAATTCGCCTAAATCGTGCATGTATATACTGTGAAATCAAGCAAATTCAAACGCTTTTGGAAGTACCATGCTAGAGACAAATGAGGACCTTTATGTGCTCTCGAAGTAGACCGACTCATGCCGAATGCAAGTCGGGCACTTCGCATCGCCCGTAACGTTGTCGGTCAATTTGGCCAATTTCTAGCACCTGTTTGCAAAGATTGCTATGGCTAACACTATGGATAGTGGCACTTTCAGTGCAAAAATAAGACGAGCTAGGGAAGTACTTTGTCGTCGAAGTAAGCAAATGTTTTTTAGCTATAACTCTTGCTTAGTCCATGCTGAAGTCAAATGTAGTCGGGCAAAGAAGAAATATGTCACCGTTTAAGCAAAATTTGAATTATTATGTGCTCTCCTTATTATTTACTGTTGAGAATCTCCATTATTATGGTCCTTAATACGCACGCGCGCCACCATCTTGTCCCAAATTTCTGGTAATGTACGATACAAACAGTAATGATCTCTTCTCGCGTCCATATTTACTCGAAAAGACCGCCGTGCGTATTAAGTTTCATGTTTACACCTCGCATTACAGCGAGATAAACTTCGTGAATTGCATTAGGTTCGGTACATCCCCGGAAGAGTTGGCTCACATGTTTTTTGAAAGTGTGGAACCCAAGACGTACTACAACTACGCTGTCCTATACCTTACATCAAAGGGTTAACTATTACTGAACCCCTTAAACGACTCCTGAAACCCTATGACATTAAGATAACAACAAAACTTCTCCGCACGCTTCAACAAATTAATGCTCCCTTCACCAAAAGACAGGCCATCTCCCGAAAAACGTTAACGTTATATACCAAATCAACTGCTCAGATTGCTCGTGGAGCTACATTGGCGAGACAGGCAGAGCATTTATAACGAGGAAGAAAGAACACATGGGAAATGTCGAAAAATACAAAAGTGGTTCAAACATAGCCAAACATGCTTGGACCTACGAGCACCGAATTGACTTCAACAACAGCCAAATAATCGACAAAGCAAACTATCGGCACAGAACAATAATTCAAAACATTTACCAGAACAATACCTTTGTTTACTTAAAAAATAGAACATTTATCAGAGTTTATAGAGTTTGATGTAGGTCGGATGTAGGCGGAACTGTCACTTATAATTTATGATTGTAACCGTAGGCGTTATCATACAATTACAGTTCTTTAACTGTAATTGTAAACTGTAGGCGGAACTGCATGCATGTCTATTCTACTTATATGTTTGTTCATGGTAATTCTAAATCATAGTCGTAGTCATTATCACTCACTATTGTTTACCCGTCGAAGACTGCAAACTGACAGTCGAAAGCTCGTTTTAAATAAATATTTACGGCCAGAGAACGTCTCGCATATATTAATTAAAACCGTCGAACTTAATTGATTCAAACGTCGAACTCATCATGTGCCTATACACTTCGAATTATAAGGTTCAGCACATGATAAGCGCGACGTTTGAACAGGTGTCCCAGTTAATTTGAACCTCCCTAAATTCGGACCCCCGGGGGTCCAAATCTACTAGTAAATATGTACCCCGTTGGCGGATTTGGACCCCCCTCCAAAAGTTAAATATATGTAGTGTGAACACAATAATATAAACGAAATTCATAATACATGTAGCGAACAGTCTGAAGTTTTTTTGTCACTTTGTCACGAAAAATTGTCTTATCAGATTGAACAAATACAAAAAAGAGCAGTCAAAATTATCCTACCTCTGCAGACCTCGTATGAAACAAGCCTGGCTAAGTTAAAACTTAAAACTAATAACATTGGCAGAACGCAGACAAGAACTCTGTTATAAATTATGTCAATCGATTGTCCAAGACGAAAATAATAAATTAAACGAACTGTTACCAGAACCCAAAGAACACTCCTACCCATTAAGAAACCCACGATATTTCCCAATGATTAAAACAAAAACGGACAGATATAGGAAATCATTCATATGTGAAGCTATTAAATTATTTGACAATTGTCGTTAGTGGCAGTGGCAATAAACGAGTTTGCCTAAACTTGAAATTTTTAAATCTTAACCTAAATAAATCTTAAATTGTTGAATATATTAATCTTTTAAATTTTGTAAATATAATGTCGTAAACATAATCTTGTAAATATAATTTTTATATACAGTATACATATATAGTTAATTCTACACCAATCCATGTAAAATCAAGTTTTTTATGTTGTTACATCGTAAACAGCATACTAGTTGATTATGAATAAACACTTAATAACACTTAATATTAGTGATAAAGAACAAACCACTACCAGAGTTGGTAAAAGCGATCTCCACGCTCTCCATTTTTAGCGATGTTTATTTATCCTTTGTAGTTGTATACATATTAATTCCATTTGGTAACTTTCTAGTTTTTTGTAGTACTTACTCAGTTTAATAACAGTGTTAAGATTTTTGAATTTAGATGTTACTGGCAATAGAATTTTATTTGATGCATGTACGTCAGTCAACGAACCGAATTTTCGAACTATGAAAATGTCGCCCAACAATGTTTTTTATTCGCTATTGCAACACAATAAGCTCGACCATGTGGGGTTTATAACTGGCATTGGATATGAAAATTAATGAATGTAACCTATTCATCGTTTTCTGGGTTGTTTTGGGTATAAAAAATGTTTAAAAGGGGGGTCAAAATCCTCCAACGGGAGTCCACATTTACTAGTAGATTTGGACCCCCCGGTCCAAATCTACTAGGAGATTTGGACCGGGGGGTCAAAATCTACTAGGGGGTCCAAATCCGCTGTTACACCGGGCCTTAGACTCCTACGTTCTCTGCATTTTCGGCAGTTATGCAAGTGCAACCCCACTATATTTCGTTGGAATTCAACACACGTCGAAAGTCAAGACAGACTAGTCTCGTGTATGAATCTCTTTCATGCTTTGTTGTTAAATAAGTTTCCAATATTTTTTATACTATATTAGCAATACATAAACAGAAAACCAATCTTTCTTTAATATTACGAATAAAATCACATAGTTTTAATACTGTGTATTTCTCGGTCTCTATTTTTGAAAGATATCTAATAAGAGTGTTGGAGTATTAATGCAACTCTACACCGCTGTTATTTTTATCGTCCAATCACAGATCGGAGCAATTCCTCCATTTAGCGACACGTCAAAGCAAAACTGTCCGCCATTTTGTTTTGCCCGCAGGTGAATAGTGCAGCTGATATCCCGAGCTAGAGGAACCAATCAGATTGCTTGAAAAGCACTATTCACCTGCGAGGTATATATATTAACAAAATAAGGTAAATGTCTTCGGTGAGACACAGTGCTCAATACCCAGTAAATAGAGCGAAAGATAGCTTAAATGAAGGAGTTTGTTGCCACTCGGAGTTTCACATTGTTACACGATCATCAGGCAACTGAGTATGATCTGAATATAGTAAGGTTAGATATACTGCCGAAACAGAGAACGTAGGAGTCTAACGTTTCGAGCGAAGGCCCTTCGTCAGAGAGAAAAATCCTGACGAAGGGCCCTACGTTCTCTGTTTCGGCAGTATATCTAACCTTACTATATTCGATTGTTGTTTCTACACTGCCTACGCAGCACGCTGGTAACATGACTCTGCTCGGAGGTGTTGATTGATTGAGTGGGAGGTTGATTGGCGACCTATCACATTGTTTTTTCGGCATAAGTTCTTGGCATAAAATTTGTTTTCATGACGGCATTTTGAGACGATTTCTGCTCTTTTGTTAAGTAGGTTTTCATTACTCGAATAGAAACTATACAGATTTTGAAAGCCAGGCAATTAGGTTGCATCGGGTTGATCCGGCGGTGTACGGGGTGGCGCGTTTCAGTAGACCAGGTGATAACCGGGTGATTGTCATTTCCCTTTAGTTGCCAAACGTATTTTGAAAGTTCGGTTTCGTTGGAATATCTTCGGTCATTAAAAAATTTCTGGTGGTTATTGTATCGCAACTTAAAGCTGTAAGATGTCATTCCTATATACCTTTTTTTACACTCTTTGCGTTTCTCTCTGACGAAGGGCCTTCGCTCGAAACGTTAGACTCCTACGTTCTCTGATTCGGCAGTATATCTAACCTTACTATATTTCGCTTGTAACTTCGGCTTGGTAGATGACACATGCTGCCAAGCAGTTACCTTTCAACGGGCATTCGGTTTTCTTTCTACAGTGATATTTAACTTCGTTGGATTCGGGGATGGGGTTCATTATGCATAGGACTCGAGAATTACGTTTGGAGATGGCGCTTTTGCTATTCATGCAACTATATAGCTGACTTTTACATTGTTTTGGTTAAATATCTTGCCGAGTTTCGATGACGAGAAATGGCGGTCGATAAGATTCAGAAATTTGCGTCCAACATTGGTTTTGACACTTTTACTAAACGGTGGTTTGAACGGCTGTTCGGAAAACGCGGGGTGCG
This sequence comes from Corallium rubrum, assembly GCA_964035015.1. NCBI lineage: Eukaryota > Metazoa > Cnidaria > Anthozoa > Scleralcyonacea > Coralliidae > Corallium > Corallium rubrum. Next base: position 5,570,811 of record OZ036001.1, read on the forward strand.
GGGTGCGGGGTGCGGGGTGAATTTAATTTTTAATAATAAAAGCGAATAAAGGATATACTTTTGTTTTAAAATTATGCCTATCGAAAATATTCGTTTCAAACCAAGCGGTACAGTATTTAAAATATATAACTATTTTAATTAAAGTTAATGTAAGTCCAAGATGGGATCCCAAATCATCGAGTTTGGATTCGAGTTTAAGTTAAAGTTCGAATCACATCTAGTAAACACGTTGGTGGGTCAGGATAGCGTATAAGCTAGGCGGTAAACACGCGGCAGCTAGTCGGGGTCAATTTTGACGATATACGTAAGCCAAGTAACATAATAACATTAGTCTTAGATGTGGTTTGGTGTTGGATAGTGCCAGACTTAAAAACCCCAACAATAATACATAATAAGGACTGCAGTTCAACGAAATAATTCGCCTAGCTTACACGCTATCCTGACCCACTAACGTGTTTACCAGCTCGTATACTATATACTCTAGCCTGATATACTAGATGTGATTCGAACCCCATCTTGGACTTACAGTCTCCCTCGCAGCCGTTCTTTGGGTCGGAGGGATGAGAGTCCAACCCAAAGAACGGCTGCGAGGGAGACTAGGACTTACATTGGCTTATTAAAATAGCTATATATATTTGTAATACTGTACCGCCTGGTTTTATACGAATATTTTTCAATAGGAATAATTTTAAAACAACAACAACTAAAAGATATACTTTATTCGCTTTTATTATTAAAAATTAAATTCACCCCGCACCCCGCACCCCGCACCCCGCACCCCGCGTTTTCCGAACAGCCGGTTTGAACCATATGATATTTCTCTTCCGATTCTTGTTTGGTTGCGGTGTGGCGCTTGGCTCACCCTTGGGTGTGAATTAAAGGTTGGCGTTGTTAAAGTGACTGCGTTTTAAGGCGTCTCATCGTAGGTCAGCTAGCGCGGCTGTGTTGAAGGATGTGGCGTCGGATGAAAAGGATGAAATTCGTTTGTTGATAGAAGCTGGCAGTTGTTTTATGGTTGGAGCGACCGTCTATGTAAAGAGGTTCGTCGTTGGGTTTTTGGAATGGTTGGTGTTTTCCAGTCGCTAGGTTGAGCGTGCTGTCAAGGAAGTTGGTGGTTTGTTTGTTCTATTGGGCGGTTATCTTTAGACCAAAGCGGTTGAAGATGTGTATCAGATCTTTTCTGGCTTAAGGTCTTTATTTCCAGATCATCCTCATATATTTTGTTATCAATGAACAATGAGATATATACAAGTATTATTATCGTGGTAAACGACATATTCTCATTAGAAGTTCATTAACGAACGAGCTTTCGCCCGGTTATTCAGTAAACCACTGAATTTCAAGAAATTTGGTGAGTTTCAAATTCGCATGCACGTCATAAATCATTACTGTCGGCAAGAGATTCACCAGGCGGAAAACGTAATCTTATTATAATTAAATATAAGTGCCCAGCACAAAACACGAATAAAAGCCATGAACACAAGGATATAAAAACATAATATTTAATCTAACGTATAATCATAACTGCGTTATGACATGAACACGAATTCGAAACACGACAACAGGAATTTTATAAAGTGTAGCTTGGACTATAGCTATATAACTTACTAGGTCAACGATAAATAATGAAAGTAAAGTATAATATTACATTATACAGAACATAAATGTACAAATTACTTACCAGTATACTTGCTTTGCTCTATTCTGATGATGATATATATGATGCATGCAGCGATGAACGGGCACCAGAAAAATAATATATTACACACGCGTGGAATCTAATCTTATAGCATGTTTTTAATCATGTGGAAAAGCACTCATTAGAATTTCAAATTCTTATTACTCTTTCTGAGATTGGTCAATAACGACCAGGCCGTCTATGAGATAAGGGCGGTGAAACGCCAAACATGTGTGATGTAAATTTTGATGAAAACAAAAAATCCATGTGAAATTCAAGGAGGTTGATTAAATCTCTTATAATGCTGCAACTATTGACTCGATTGTTGATGTAAGTTTCTTGTTTTGTTATTCATACGTTTTACTGTTCATATAACATGGTGGAAGGCATTCTTAAGTATAAAACGATTAAAATTTTCAATGTCGAAGCAGAAGCCATTTATGGCTTCCTTGTCTAATTTTGCTCCACGCGTAGAACATTTTAATTATTTCATAATTCAAAAACAAGCCAGAACTTAGCTTTTTTAAAGACATGTCTGGAAGGCATTAAACTTTATTCCTGTCAAATTTCATCGCGTAATTTTTTGAGCTTTTTTAGCAATAGCGTGTTGATTGCAGCCTAAAAATTGGAACAGTTGAGAAATTTTCCTGGCTCGTATGTTTTGAAAATTTACGTATTTGAAAGGTAGTTAAGCGTCTTGTACTCTTGTGGTCACTTTTATATTTTTAATCGACAAAAGAATACATGTTCTTCTTACCGTATGATCATCCTCCATCAGAAACCAAAATATTAAGAGGAAATGTGAATTCTCTTCCAGCAAACTTTCGTTTTGTTCATCATGGCGGCTTCCGTAGTTCCAACTCGCACTCGTTTTGTAAAATATTTAATAACTTGCCATGGCACCAGAACTTAGCAAATCCAAGGACGGTTACTCCATTAATAGATCTGTCTTTGGTAAAAATATTGTTACTTAATTTTTTGAGCTTTTTTTGCTGCATGCGAACAAACACGTCGCAAAGGAAAAAAATATATTCGGCAGACATTTCTAAAGACGCGCGAGGACTGGGGCGAGTAAATAATCTCTATGTTCGAATATTCGGGGGGTCCCGCGCATCACC
>OZ036001.1:5576106-5618606 GCA_964035015.1 Corallium rubrum
TTTAATACCGTCGACGCGAGGATCAACAATCGAAGGATGCTTTGCGCAAAGGAGCATTTTACCAAGACTGGCAAGACACGTCAAAGGAATTTTGGCACTGCGATATACGTGGTAATATACGCCAACAATGACAAGAAGAAAACTCGTGCTGTTCTCAGGTAAGCAGATTTTTCTGCCTTAATTATTTCTTTTTTCGACTAAAAGTATAAAAGATTGTACAAAAGAGCCACCACAAAGTCAACACTAGACATCCAGTACATCTACTGTCCAACTTTATTATTATTTTATGAAATATGTTTCATTATGTTGAATAAACAAACAAAGAAAGAAGCAAAACTACATTTATTTGGAAGAACTGCAGCAAAAAATACATCTAAAAGCATCAAAAATTGTACAAAAGAGCCATCACAAACTCAACACTAAATCTCCAGTATACATCTGATGTAGAGAGAGTGTTCTATGAAATATGTTTCATGTTGAATAAACAAGCGATTATAAACAAGGATACATTTTTTCGGAAGTACTACAGCGAAAAATACATTTGCAAGAATCAAAAATTGTACAAAAGAGCCGTCACAAGACCCAAGACTAGAGCTGCGGTGTACATCTGATGTATTTTAGGGGATACGTTACAGAGATTACCGGAGCAGCATACTATACGGCAAGATTTGACATTAGGATCTTGCGTCTTTAAATTTTCACAGAACTGTTCTCCTTCAGAGCAACGCTGCGATGTTGTGCACGAGACAGCAGTGACTGTACGTCCATTCTCACCGCTCAAGATTGCTTTTCCACATTGGTCTTCAGTTGGTAAACACGTGACTTCATTATTTCTGCAGCCTTGTGTTGGATCGAGGCATTCAAAGCAGCGGAGTGAAGCTATGACAAGTATAGATAATACAGAATTTTGTTAGTTCTTATTGTACAAGCTGTTGTAAGTTTTTAAAACTCGAATTGGAAAACGCTAGCGTATAGGATAAGGTGTATAAGCTTACCCACCAGGTGTGTCTGCTGACCATTAAACTGACCCACGGGTGGCGTGTGCTGTTAGCGCGCGCTGACCGCTTGGGAATCACCCCGTTGTCGGGCTTGGAACTCATGTGACTGAGTAGAGTTGTACTTGATCTCTCCTGTGCTTCGAGGGTTTTTCTCCAGGTTCTCTCGTTTTCCTCCCTCCATAAAATCAACACCTAACATCTTAGCTGTGATCCGTGGTCTGAACTGTGTCGTATGGCGGCTGCCTGGAGCGCCTTTGATATGCCACGACACGGCCACGTTGATCTGTGTCCTTCGCAATTCAGCCACTGGCTGCAAGTAAGGATGATTAGCCCCCAGTCCTTTATCCTTTATCCTTACTGCCTAGCTTATGAACTAACTTGACCCACTAGCGTGTTTACTGCCTAGCTTATACATTAACCTGACCCACAAGCGTGTTTACTGCCTAGCTTATAAACTAACCTGACCCAGGCGGTAAACACGGCTAGCGGCGATATAGGCCCGGGCCCGTCCGGTGGCGGATGTAATGTAATTGCTGTCTGTAGTTTATATTTTCATCGGAGAACTACTTTAATTACGTGACAAGCATGCATTACCTGGCCGAGTTGGACTACTTTCCTTTGGGTTAAAATTAAAATCAGTTTGACCAACGTTACAGTAATTGCTAGAGCAGCAATTTATATTACAGCTGTTGATGGCTGGATTGGTCCTCCGTATTTCTGCGCAAGCGTTGTCTCTTGTATTCTGAGAGCAACTCGTGGACGATTTAGTCAAGCAGGTGTTTACGACATAAGACTTTCCATCTCTAGTTTGTGTGACTAATGTAACGCACTGATATGGTGTACTACACATTCCTGTACGGCAACTTGTTCCACCAGCAGAGCAGTCATAACATGTGATGGCTTTGGTATCTGAAACATAGAATGTTATTCTTGTTGTTATATCACTACCTCCACCAGGAGATTATGCTTTCACCTCTGCCTGCCTGTCTGTCTGTCTGTCTGTCTGTCTGTCTGTCTGTCTGTCTGTCTGTCTGTCTGTCTGTCTGTCTGTCTGTCTGTCTGTCTGTCTGTCTGTCTGTCTGTCTGTCTGTCTGTCTGTCTGTCTGTCTGTCTGTCGGTCGGTCGGTCGGTCGGTCGGTCGGTCGGTCGGTCGGTCGGTCGGTCGGTCGGTCGGTCGGTCGGTCGGTCGGTCGGTCGGTCGGTCGGTCGGTCGGTCGGTCGGTCGGTCGGACGGTCGGTCGGCTCGCCCGCCCGCCCGCCCGCCCGCCTGCCGCCCGTCCGCCCGCCGCCCGCCCGCCCGCACGCCCGCCGGCCCGTCCGTCCGTCCGTCCGTCCGTCCGTCCGTCCGTCCGTCCGTCCGTCCGTCCGTCTGTCTGTCTGTCTGTCTGTCTGTCTGTCTGTCTGTCTGTCTGTGTCTGTCTGTCTGTCTGTCTGTCTGTCTGTCTGTCTGTCTGTCTGTCTGTCTGTCTGTCTGTCTGTCTGTCTGCCTGTCTGTCTGTTATTATTATTATTATTATTTTACCTGGCGTTGTTGCTACTGGTGTTTGACTGGACCTGATGGCTTTGGTATCTGAAACACAGAATGTTATTCTTGTTGTTATATCACTACCTCCACCAGGAGATTATGCTTTCACCTCTGTCTGTCTGTCTGTCTGTCTGTCTGTCTGTCTGTCTGTCTGTCTGTCTGTCTGTCTGTCTGTCTGTCTGTCTGTCTGTCTGTCTGTCTGTCTGTCTGTCTGTCTGTCTGTCTGTCTGTCTGTCTGTCTGTCTGTCTGTCTGTCTGTCTGTCTGTCTGTCTGTCTGTCTGTCTGTCTGTCTGTCTGTCTGTCTGTCTGTCTGTCTGTCTGTCTGTCTGTCTGTCTGTCTGTCTGTCTGTCTGTCTGTCTGTCTGTCTGTCTGTCTGTCTGTCTGTCTGTCTGTCTGTCTGTCTGTCTGTCTGTCTGTCTGTCTGTCTGTCTGTCTGTCTGTCTGTCTGTCTGTCTGTCTGTCTGTCTGTCTGTCTGTCTGTCTGTCTGTCTGTCTGTCTGTCTGTCTGTCTGTCTGTCTGTCTGTCTGTCTGTTATTATTATTATTATTATTATCATTATTTTACCTGGCGTTGTTGTTAAACTTGTTGTTACTGGTGTTTGTCTGGGCCTAATTTTCCCGCTGTTGCAGTGATCACCAGAGCAGCATATAATATCACAATCAAAAACAGCAGGACTACCTTGGTTGGCCTCTACACATAATCTTTCCTTTACATTGCAACTAAAAATTGTCGTACATCCAGCAGTTATCTTAGGTTTCCCAAATAAATATTCTATAGTTTTGTGACAACTGTCATGTACTCCCTGAATGCAGGTCGTTGACACTTGGTTAACGCATTCTGTTCCATCGGCACCGCAAGAATAACATTTAAGTGATTGAGAACCTAAGATATAGACAGAATAGAGGAATTCGTTATCGATTCTTAACAATTTAAGAATAATAATAGTATATAAGATTGCGAACTCAATACTTTGCATTGAGTAACATAGTTGTACCGTAGAGTTCCCAACCTCGTCCCCAGACTTTTCGCTCCCGCCCTCGCGATATATCTCGTCGAGCGAAAACCCTGGCATGGGCTGGTCACGTGCCTCCCAGAATCTGGATATACTAAGGGGAGGGGGGGGGGGGGGTCGTTTACACGTTCGTGTTTTGTTTTTATCATGTCTGGATTCCGCTATCAAAAAGAGTATTTATACAAATGTTAATTTAAAGCCACTAAAGTAAGTCACCTGCTTAGAGGCTCTTTTTAATCGTAGAGATACAGTCGCTGTATTGCCTACAGAGGCAATCATGTCGAAGCTCGTCAATCATTCCTTCTGCTGTTGTGCTTGTCGTTTCGCCGCTGAATTCGCTCATAGATGATCGGCTCAGGAAAATAAATGAGTGTAATGAAGAAACAGCTGCCGTTCTTAAGGTTAATTACTAATCGAGAAGAGTCAGTAACTGGCGACCTAACTCCTAAGTGATATTTTTGCAGTGAGTTAATAATACATCAACCTCGTCCCCAGGGCATTTTGCCTCCACGTTGGGAGGTCGGCGAAAATGGCCCTGGCATCGGCTGGTCGATTCTATAATCGGATTGGCCGGTTTAAAAACTTGATAAATTCAGATACAGTGTAATTTATTCATCAAAATATGAATTGCAATAAATCCACTCTGCGAAGTTCATCCAAAGAATTGTAACGATAGCTTTGGTTAAAGTCAAGAACAACATTAGATATATGTTTCTTCCCGACATTTAAATGTATCCTGGATAATCGTGGGGAGTATCATGATGAATAATGCTAGCCAGTTGCATTTATGATAAAGGTTCACATGAGTGATTCGGCAGAGCGTTAAATAATTCTTATTTATTATTCATGTATACGTATTATACAAAAACGAAACACAAAGACCGCATAAATTTTCTTGCCAAAACACCCCAAAATTCTGGGTGTCACGTGACCAGCCGATGCCAGGGCCATTTTCGCCGACCTCCCAACGTGGAGGCAAAATGCCCTGGGGACGAGGTTGAATAATACATCGCAAATCTTGAGACACAAACGGCAGCACGAACGTGGAATTTCCTCACTGTAGAACTTTTTCGGTGTATTAAACTGTTTCGACATCAAGCCAGGTTTAATGATACGAAATGATATGTGATCTCGTGTCGCGGCAATTTAATGAACCGAAACTATACCACAAGACAATACGTACTTAGCATCCCCTCCCTAATAACGGTATTTTAAAACCTCCCAGATTCTGGGAGGCACGTGACCAGCCCATACCAGGGTTTTCGCTCGACGAGTTCGCGATGGCGGGAGCGAAAAGCCTGGGTACGAGGTTGTAGAGTTCCCAGCGCCCATCATTCTCGTACCCGGACCCCGACCCACGCGCTGATGCGTGAAGTGGCTCGGGAATCTCTGGAAATATGAGCGTTCTGATTGGCTTTACGAAACAATGAAAAGAATTCAAACGAAATAAGAATTTCACAATCTACACTCTGTTTGCCATAAACGTCCGTTTGATATAATTTGACAAATCTAATAACAGCAATACACCACATTTAAATTCGAAAATATAATACTATAAACTAATATTTAACATGTTGCGATCGTCTCTCAAAACAACAGCCTTCAATCCCACATTTAAGTTTTTGCGTTTCGTTTCGCCAGTTGGTCTTTGATGAGTACGTTTAAAACTGAGTTGACCAAAACACTTTCTTCCCAGAGTGGGCTGATGTTCCTCGTTTTAGATTATAGACTAGTCAAACACCAGGGGAAGAAATTGATAAATACTGAATTTGCCAAATCCGCTTGGCAATTTATACAGCTGAGATGTCTTCGACTCCGCGAACGTCGAACGATGACTGTTATGGCATCTTTCTGTTCTCTCTTTAACACTAAACTAGATTATCCCGTTCTTTCCAAACGCATAGCTTCGTTTACCTCGCGATTCATGATGGATACGACACGATTTACACGAGATTTGTTGAAAGGAGGGGAAATGACAAGCCGTTTATATACCATGAGTCTGGGCACGAGAGTTTGGAATGTTTGGAATACGCCTGACGTCATTGCGTTGGGAATCTGACGCAGAGATCCAGTTTCCCAGAGCCTTCGTCAGCGGGGAGCGCGAGGGTATGGGTACGAGAATGGGCGCCCATTAGAGGGAACTATATTCCGGGGGCGCTACTTTCGGGGTGGGCGCTACTTTCGGGGAGCTGTTATTTTCTGATGGTAAAAAAGTGTTAGTAGACAGCTAGACAAAAGATAACATTTGATTGAGAAGTTACTTTTATCTTTCTTAGTTCTTACACTCGCACGTTAGTTCATTGAATTTAGATAGTATCTTGAAAGTTTGCACCATGTTTGTAATAAAAGTGTTAAAGTGTCACTAAGATGAAAAATGTCAGTCTTTTTTTGATCTAATCATAAAGTACATTAAAAATGAGGATGAACGGCGTTTGTGGTTTGTAGATAACTAATCTCGTTCAAGAGATATTCACGTTTTTGAAATATGCAAATTATATGGCTGATGACGTCATTTTCTCCAAACGAGCGAAATGAAAATCGTAAAATTAGGAATATCTCTAGAAATAAACAATATAAAGTGCTCAAATTTTGCATGCTTATAGTATTAAATAAAATACGTTTCACTGTGGAACTTTAGTTGTTTTCGTGGAAACTGCTGGTTCCTGGCCCCCTCCAATGATAAAATTAAATTTTCTTATTTATCAGCAATCAAGTAGCGTTTACTCCAGCGAATAAATGTGACGATTAGGGCTTTTGTAGGCATTGTGATTCAAACGTTTAAATCTTTCTATTCAAACAATGAAGCAAAAATGATAATTCCCTTGTTAAGGTTTAGAGTAACCTGAGAGCATGCGCTTACCATGGCAATCACAAAAGTTCCACAGAGAAGTGTATTTTATTAGATACTATAAGCATACAAAGTTTAAGCACATTCTATGGTTTATTTCCAGAGATATTCCTTATTTGACGATTTTCATTTCGCTCGTTTGGAGAAAATGACGTCATCAGCCATAAATTTGCATATTGCCAAAACGTGAATATCTCATGAACGAGATGAGATATTGACAAACCACACACGCCGTTCACCCTCATTTTAAATGTACTTTATGATAAGATAAAAAAAAAGACTGACGATTTTTTCATCATAGTGACACTTTAACCATTGAGTCGTTACTTTCTTTTGTGCACGCGTTACATGCATATATACATGCGCGTTGCTATAGAAATCATGTATTGTCAGTGCATAACTGCTTGTGGGTATCTTTTACACATAAAAAGTTATGTCGGTTAAATGTAACGTGTCACTTTTGGGTATAGCCGTTACTTCCGGGGGTACCGCTATAGTTTAAGAAATTATTATAGGTCTCGAAAATTTGCCCTAAAGGCCTGGCCAAACGCTTTCAAGATTTCATTCAATATCGTTCAACATTGTTGAATTCAACATGTTGAAAGCGTTTGGCCACCCCTGTTGAATGATGTTGAACATTGTTGAATGGTGTTGAATGATGTTGAACGAACGAAATTTGAACATGTTCAAATTTTCGTTCAACACGCGTTCAACATTTCTATTGTTCTCAAAATGTTGAAAGGTGTTGAACGCATTTGGCCACATTTCATTCAACTTTGTTGAACAGAGACATGCGCCATGCCCCGGGATATTGTCGATTCCAGCTTTTGTGGTAGCCCGCGTTCAATTAATTGTCATTCATGAATGTTGAACGATGTTGAATTCATTTGGCCACTCGTGCTTTCAACATTATTCAACATCGTTCAACAATGTTGAATGATGTTGAATGCGATGTTGAAATAAAAGCGTTTGACCAGGCCTTTACTTTCGTGTACAGTAGCCGATACTTCCGGGGGGGCCGCTACTTTGGAATCTCTACGGTATTACAATTACTTGTCGTCACTTTTATTTATCACCATGCACTGATCTGTCAGCATTGCTGTTTTGTTGCTGTTGTCGTTGTAGATACTGTTGTTGTTGTTGTTGGGTGCTGTTGAAGTTGTTGGACTCGCTGTTGTTGCTGCTGTTGTTAGTGTTGTGGATGTTATTGCATGTTGATGTTGATATAGTTGTTGTTGCTGTTGTTATTATTGTTGTAGATATGTTACTGTGGATGTTGTTGTTCTTCTACAGCACCGTCATCGTCGTTTACATTATTTTTTTGAAAATACATAAGCAAGAAATTACCTGGTACATGTAAGACGAGGATAAATAACGTCAGGAGAAAAAACTGCTTCATTTTCACCATGTAAAATCCAGCAATATATTTACTTAACTAAATATATTTAAAAATAAGCAATTATAAGCAATAGTAATAGATAGTAAATCGATATGTAGCTTCTAAAATATTTAACAAATAGATTTCATATTTCATTTTGCCTTTGTGGCCCACGAGACGCAGTCGAGTGGGTCACTGATGTTCGTACCACGTTGTTACGTCTTCTGTGCATGCATCTATAACTGAATAGACAACAAAAAAATGGAATCTAATTGTTTTATATAATGAAAATTTAAAAGGTTTTTATCGAAACTCTTGCCGGATGTTGGGGCATGAAGAAGGAAATAAGCAAGTCAGCTGACGTGATCTAACGTGTCCATGTACGTGTCTGTCTTCTATAATAGATCATGGCCAATAATCAATCAGTGAAAACACGCATAGCAAACCAAGGTATTTTGTAAGTTATTAGTGTTTTCAACTTGTACAGTACCGTAGTACACGTATACGTGTGTCACAAGTGTGTCACATGTGACACACGTACAGATTCAGACTAGTTCCCAGGCGTATAAATATCGAAACCACTCGGTCTACCATCCGAGTTCCAGTGGCTCAATGGTGAGAGCGTCCGGCTGGCATTCGGAAGGTTGTGGGTTCGAGTCCCGTCTGGAGCTCAGAGTTTTTCTCTTAGTTTAACTTACGACAGCTTGTACAGCAAAAACATACGAAAAAACCTAACTAGGGTATTGTATAAATAAAGCTATATACCCTTTAATTTTACAACGTCTATCGCACAGATTTGGTAAATATACTATACGTATATTTGGATCATTCTAGGAATCAGTCCTCTGTTTTTAACTAGATCAGCAATGTGCGATTAATTGGCAAAGAAATAGTTTTTTATAGAATAAAACATATTTCGAAGAATAATGCCATCCTGAAAACTCAAGATATGAGTTAAACAAGTGGAACTATAATGAAACTTGCAATATTTCGACTTTATTTCAAAGTCATCATCAGACAAGTACTATTTTTAATATGAGTGGCCGTGTTGTATTGGATATACAAGCTTAGCTTAAAATACTCCGAGTCTTTGATGTAAATATGAGTAATATTTGTTCAGATTAATTCAAAAAAAGCTCAATTTCAATGTTTTAGAGCTGAGATAGACCTGATATACAACCACGCGTGGTTTTATCAAATGATACAACCACGCGTGGTTTGTATCGGATATACAACCTCCTTCACAGTCGTTATTTCTTTTGCGTTTTCTTCATGAATTATTAATGAGTATTTTAAGTGAAAATACAATAACATGCCAGGTCTATATATACAAGTCAAAAGTTCGATGACATCATTGGCAACAAAAGCTATCACTAATTACGAGTTAGAAAACCTATCACTAGCTATATTCACATGTGAGAAAACCTAACACTAGCTATATTCACATGTGAGAAAACCTAACACTAGCTCTATTCACAGGGGGGGGAAACCTAACACCAGCTATTTGCACAAGTCAGAAATCCTAACACTATTTGCAGAAGTAAGGGGCGTTAATGTACAATTATTGGATGAGGTTGAGCATGATATCAAGAATTATCAAGGCCGAGGTTTGTGTTATCTGCCGAAGCCGAAGGCTGAGGCGGATAACACAAACCTCGGCCTTGATAATTCTTGATATCATGCGATAACCGAATTCAATAATTGTTTTATTATACAATTATAAATGTAGAAGCCTTTAGAAAGTTTTTTACAAAGTTAAGTAAAAATAGTAAATATTCATACCGTCTTCAGTTCGAGGTTCGCTAACTTTTTTCGCTTTCAAAAACAATTTTCTCTTTCAAACACTACTTTAAAACTCTAACAGCTGTATGTGTAGCTCGCTTGTTTTTTCTTGGTGGTTTTAGCGTCAACAAAACGTGCCAAATCCACCAGATTAATCCGCTTCTGATCTTCACTCCTAAAGGCGGCCGCCATGTTTGTTTTGTTCAAACCGCTGGCCAGCGCGTCATAGGCAAGACATCAATAATTGTCTGTAGGTTTTTAGCCAATCACAGTCGAGATTGTATCAGTATTGTATAGTAATTGCTTTTATTATATATTCAAACTTTATTCTCGTTCGTGATTGGCCAAAACGCCCCCGCTAATTCTCCTTATCTGGAAGCTGACGCGTTATTTCAGCTGCTGACGTGATCAGCGTGCAATAATACATTGTTTTGGATCGAACTTCAATCCAAAACAAGGTATTATTGCACGCTGTCGAATCCAAGCCCCCAGCGCGGTCGGCAGCTTGCTAAAAATCCCGCCAAAACTAAATATTTTTGAAGAGTAAACAAAATGGCTTTTAACCGGTTTCCATCGTTAAACGAAGAAGAAATTTCGACGTTGCTCTCAGAGAAAGATAGTTGTTTATTATCATGTTTGATAACAGGACGAGAAATAAAATATTATTACATAGAAGATAGGTAACTAGCAATGCCAAAAATTTTAAAGTTTTTGCACTACCTTATTTAACAAAAGCTAAATAATTCTCATGCCATTAAACGTGGTTTTTCTTCCAGGTTGACCCATGTCACGAAATTCTTTCAATTATCTTTTGTACATTTAGTTTATGCGAGTTTCAAACCACAGTAAGATCCGAATCAATCGCGTGAGCCAACTGGGCTTAGTCCGGCTCATGTAATCAGTACCTCAATGTGGACAAAATGATTTTTTGTTCAGAGTCCTGTTACTCTTATCTCTTGAGTAGCAGTGAGTATCGGATGACCTCCTCTGAGGCTATTAAGGTAGTCCAACAATATCGGTCCGTGACAAAAATTTCGAATTCAGAAATGTTTTTCTTCCAGGCGAAAAACGAGTTTTTTAGTTCAAGAGGCGGGACTATAATTACTCAACATGGAAACCTTCCAGACGCTTTTTCTCGGCTCAATTCTTCGCCAAATTTCAGTGTGTTTTTCAACAGTTAGAACTTCACAGCGTTTCAATATTTTTCGATGAAACTTTTGGCAGTTGCTAAGTTCATACTCTTCTACAAAACCGTGTCGGCGATTTTTATTATAGTTGCATAATTTTGATTTTATCGCGTTTTGAATTAAGTTGTGAAATATATTGTGACGACAACGTAAATCGTTAATAGAATAGAATTTCAAAAATCGCCGACACGATTTTGATCCACCCAGTAATAACATAATTAAGAGTCTTTCTCATAAATTACACTAATCCATGCAAGTCCAATGTGAACAAACATGACTCCTGATATTGAAATGATTTGTGGCTCTTATCTCTTGAATGTATGAGGATGACCTCCTCGATCTGAAGTTATTGAAACCTCATTCATCCACCCATGCAGTAATAGCATAAGAGTCTTTCTTAAGATTACATTCCCTGCTCGAAAAAGTACGTCTGTACGTCTATACATCCGACGCTTTGTTTTATGTAGCCGCCGTTCAGAATCATGGACGTATCAAACCAGTTTTGGTACAACACACAACGCTCGGAAACGTTACCGTGTGCACATAGCCTAAGGTAACGTTTCCGAGCGTTTTCGTATTGTTTACTGTTCTCAAGAGAATCGAGAACAATCATTTCAATGTAGACAAAATGATGTTTTGTTCAGAGTCCTGCATGTTACTCTTATCTCTTGAGTAGCAGTGAGTAGTGCAACATTATCTGTCAGTGACAAAAATTTCGAATTCCGAAATGTTTTTCTTCCAGGCGAAAAATTACTCCAGGGACTAAATACTCAACGTGGAAACCTTCCAGACCCTTTTTCTCCGCTCAATTCTTCGCCAAAATTTGTGTTTTTCAACAGTTAAAACTTCGCAGTGTTTCAATATTTTTCGCTGAAACTTTTGGCAGTTACTATATTCATACTCTTCTACAAAAATGTGTCGGCGATTTTTGTGACTACCGCTGACCTGTCAGCGGTAGCCATAATGTCGGCGTGTTGCTTGCTTGCGCGAGTGTCTTGGACCGCACTTACGTCATACTCGTGCAGCCATCGCCATATAGTCAAGAAGATCGCCATTGATCGCCAAGTATTCGGGAAGTACTCGTCATATAGTCAAGAAGATCGCCATTGATCGCCAAGTATTCGGGAAGTACTCGAGTTGTTTTCGTGGCCTCGCGGGGAATAAACTAAAGTGAATCAAGTCTTTGCATTTTGGTTGCTCTCTCGATGACAGTTTTGATTTTTGAAAGTGTTAATTATTACTTTGCAAATCTTTTCTTCTTGGAACGGTTTCTGTCCACATTGATCAGTTTATACAAGGTAAGAAATAGTTTCAAAACTGTGACGTTGTTTATCTTATATACTATATACAAAATCTATAAGTACTTGGTCGGAAACAGGGTACTGTACTTATAGCAGTACTAGAAATATTCAGCTTTTGCTAGAAGTTGGGCCTTCAACCTTCTTTTATCGAAGAAACTGCTATATACCTAAATTATTTATAATGATAAAATCGCTTTATAAGTTTAATTTTGGTTGAATTGTGTGTTGTGCTCACTGGTCAGTGACTCATGTTTATACTGCATGTACACATGTATATATCATACACCAGTGCATACACTAAGAGTGAGAAGTGTGTTTTAACCAACTTCGAGCTAGATGTTTTGATATTAGAGCAAACACAACTTTCATTGTTTCGTGATCAAACAAATCAGGAAATTAATTGTTTGATCACATACCAAACCTTTGTCTCGCTTATGATTTTCCTATCTGTTTGGTTTGTGAATTATTAATGAGTTCGAGAAGTATATATCACAGTGCCCTGTATTTACACTATATACATTGTATATAAGAAATTTATGCTAGGTGGTGTTGGTGGCATAGTGGTTAGTGCACGTGCCTTTCACCTCTGCGAGCTGGGTTCAATACCTGCACGGTGCAGTTATCTGATTAAAATAATTCACCTTGGCCACATGTGAGAACAGTGCTTCCAGTTTGACTCTACCAAACACCACAGGTTTCCTCCGGGTACTCAGGTTTCCTCCTGTAGTAACACTGGACCAATGAGGGTGGGCCCTTACTGGACCTCTGAGGATAACTGTTTAGATATAACTGATAGAGTTATCCAGTATAAATAAGGTTAGATTAATTTAGTTTAAGCAAAATATGTTGGCTGTTACATAGACATTACAAAACCTTGACTTGGTGCTTTGTTTACTTGTTTTAGGTGTTGTTCAATATCTTGTATAATGAAATTAAGAAATCAACGTTTGTGGACACCAGAGCTGCTACAGTGATCCGTCCACAGAATAGTAGATACACCAGAAGTCTAACTCTTGTGAAAGTACTGAAACATTCTATAATCTACATGCCACCAATTGTATATTTTGATACTGAAATTGTTGTAAAGCTATTGTGAAGTGCTGGGAAACTTAAAGCCTTGAATATGTTGAAAGCCTTGAAATGAAGAAATATATCTGTTGAAACTACAATACTGAGTATTGTTGTTCTGTGTTATTTAAAATACTAGCAGAATCACAAAATATCAGTGATGTGCATTACACGTGAATGCCACTGACAGCATATTTATGGCAGGTAAAATGTTGTTTTGGAACACAATGTTGATTATCTCGAGTGATTAATTCTTTGAAAGTTTTCAAGGCGATAATGTATATAGATTATTTTTGTGGAAACACCGCAATGAAAATTATTTATTTGCTAACAGTTTCGGCCTGAGTCAACAGGCTGAAAGCTTAGCAAACAAATATTTTACGGTGTTTCCACAAAAATAATCTATATGTATATGATCTGGGGTGAGTTGTACAAAGCCAAGATAGCTTATCTAGTTGATAAGTTCTAGCTAAAGAACAGCACTAATCATGCTTTGAACAACCTAATATAAAATTTTATCCACTGATAAAATTTTATCCACAGTGGATAAAAGTTAAATTGGGTTGTTCAAAGCACCACTAGAGTGGTTCTCTAGCTAGGATTTATCCACCATTTTTTTGTGTGTGTCTGTGCTTTTCACACATTTTCATGCATTTCAAGTCTATATCTCGTTCTGTACTTAACAGCGGTAGTCACATGTACGCATTGCGTACCTATTTTTATTATAGTTGCATAATTTTGATTTTATCGCGTTTTGAATTAACAAGTTGTGAAATATATTGTGACTACAACGTAAATCGTTAATAGAATAGAATTTCAAAATTCGTCGACACGATTTTGATCCACCCAGTAATAACATAATTATAATTATGTTATTACTGGGCGGATCAAAATCGTGTCGGCGAATTTTGAAAGACTCTTATAAGAGTCTTTCTCATAAATTACACTAATCCATGCAAGTCCAATGTGAACAAACATGACTCCTGATATTGAAATGATTTGTGGCTCTTATCTCTTGAGTGTATGAGGATGACCTCCTCGATCTGAAGTTATTGAAACCTCATTCATCCACCCATGCAGTAATAGCATAAGAGTCTTAATTCTTAAGATTACATTCCCTGCTGGCAAAAGTACGTCTATACATCTATACATCCGACGCTTTGTTTTATGTAGCCGCAGTTCAGAATCATGGACGTATCAAACCAGTTTAGTGGTATAACACACAACGCTCGGAAACGTTACCGTGTGCACATAGCCTAAGGTAACGTTTCCGAGCGTTTTCGTATTGTTTACTGTTCTCAAGGGAATCGAGAACAATCATTTCAATGTAGACAAAATGATTTTTTGTTCAGAGTCCTGCATGTTACTCTTATCTCTTGAGTAGCAGTGAGTAGTGCAACATTATCTGTCAGTGACAAAAATTTCGAATTCCGAAATGTTTTTCTTCCAGGCGAAAAATTACTCAATTAAGGGACTAAATACTCAACATGGAAACCTTCCAGACCCTTTTTCTCCGCTCAATTCTTCGCCAAAATTTGTGTTTTTCAACAGGTAGAACTTCGCAGCGTTTCAATATTTTTCGCTGAAACTTTTGGCAGTTACTAAGTTCATACTCTTCTACAAAACCGTGTCGGCGATTTTTATTATAGTGGCATAATTTTGATTTTATCGCGTTTTGAATTAAGTTGTGAAATATATTGTGACTACAACGTAGATCGTTAATAGAACAGAATTTCAAAAATCGCCGGCACGATTTTGATCCACCCAGTAATAACATAATTAAGAGTCTTTCTCATAAATTATACACTAATCCATGCAAGTCCAATGTGAACAAACATGACTCCTGATATTGAAATGATTTGTGGCTCTTGTCTCTTGAGTGTATGAGGATGACCTCCTCGATCTGAAGTTATTGAAACCTCATTCATCCACCCATGCAGTAATAGCATAAGAGTCTTTCTTAAGATTACATTCCCTGCTGGCAAAAGTACGTCTATACATCCGACGCTTTGTTTTATGTAGCCGCCGTTCAGAATCATGGACGTATCAAACCAGTTTTGGTACAACACACATTCTGATTGGCTACTGAGCGTGGCTTACGCAATGACCGACGAGTTCAGCTCATTACTTGAAACAATAGTGAAAACGCTCGGAAACGTTACCATGTGCACATGGTCTAAATTAGATACTTAGGCTATGTGCACACGGTAACGTTTCCGAGCGTTTTCGTATTATTTCAGTAATGAGCTGATTGTTTTCGATTCCCTTGAGAACAGTAAAAATTAAGAAAACGCTCGGAAACGTTACCGTGTGCACATATAGCCTTAATGTCAATTCAAATTAATTATACTCGAGGTTGTCGTAGAAACGGAAGATCTTTTCTGTGAAGTAAAGAGTACTGAGCCTAAAAGAAATAGCGTAGCCGTCGAAACAAGCGCGTTTCGCCCAGTTGAAGCATGTACGCGACGCACCGAACGATAGCCTGTGCACAGCCTGGATATACACTCTGTAATTAAAGCCCTTTTAACACGGCCAAATCTGAGCCATGGGCTTGACATGTCTGTGTAAACAGATCGGCGTAAATTAATCGCGATTAGTTTGCACCACCTCAACCAGCACGATCATGCAGTTGATCGCGCTTAACTTGGCCGTGTAAACGCAACGGCTTTGAAAAACGCTTGCTATTAATACAGTGTTATTAATACGATAAAATGCTTTTTTTTTTGCCCTGCTGTAGAAGCTTCCATCTCGCTATTCTTTGTTCCTTTGTTTCTTTCTTTCTTTTAGCTATTACTCTTTCTCGTGTACACATATACGAAGCTTCCAAAACCAAAAATATAGCTCGTCCGCCATTTTGAATAATGGTGTACGTGTTTTAGTAAGGGATTATTAAATGACCGTGTAAACGCACCAAGGTGCTCAAATTTTGGCCGTGTAAATTAAACAGACCTTAATCTGTGAAAACTTGCAAGATAGCTTGTCTAGAAGTAGATTGGTTCTCTGGAAATCCCCGTGCCATCAAAAAATCCAATCAAATAAACTATTATGAATATTAGACCAATCAGAATCTACTTCTCCGGTGTGAGAAGCTCAGCCGGGGGTCGACAAGCTACTTACACAGGGTAATTTGACGAATACCAAAAACCTGGCCCCAACTTCGAGCGCTGACGGGCGTTCGTTCCGAGTCCCAGCAAACCAACCTATTTATACTTTGCTAACGGTTTAATAACATATAATAAGTCTAAAGCCTTTCTAGCACTTCGAGGAGTATACTTGCATCTATTAATTAAAAAGAACTCGTACAGTGGTTGTTTTTCTTTTTTGTAAGTTCTTTTTAATTAAAGTACTCACAGCTCGTGCCAAAGCCAGTTTCTGCGATGACTGAGAACCGGGCTTAAAACGATGTGCTCTACTGAGTCGTATTGCAGGTTTACTGTTCTCAAAGGAGTTGAGAACAATCAGCTCATTTGACATTCTAGAAACACTGATATACGAAAACGCTTGGAAACGTTACCGTATTAAGTCAGCAGCACCGAATTGTAAGTATAGACTATAGAGCGCGTATATAATTAAAACCGTTATAGTACGTAACCTAAGTTAGCGAATATATATATATATATATATATATATATATATATATATATATATATATATATATATATATGGGGTTTTAATAATGTCTTTATTTCCAGATCATCTCAGTATATTTTGTGATCAATGAACAATGAGATATACGAGTATTATTATCATGGTAAACGACATACTGTCATTAAAAGTCCATTAATGAGTCTTCGCCCAAGTTATTCAGTAAACCACTGAATTTCAAGAAATTTGGTGAGTTTCAAATTCGCATGCACTAATTGTCGGCAAGAGATTCGCCAGGCGTGAAACGTAATCTTATTATAATTAAATATAAGTGCCCAGCACAAAACACGAATAAAAGCCATGAACACAAGGATATAAAAACATAATATTTAATCTAACGTATAATCATAACTGCGTTATGACATGAACACGAATTCGAAACACAAAAACAGGAATTTTATAACGTGTAACTTGGACTATAGCTATATAACTTACTAGGTCAACGATAATGAAATAATGAAAGTTAAATATAATATTACATTATACAGAACATAAATGTACAAATCACTTACCAGTATACTTGCTTTGCTTTATTCTGATGATATATATGATGCATGCAGCAATGAACGGACACCAGGAAAGTAATATATTACACGCGTGGAATCTAATCTTATAGCTTGTTTTTAATCACGTGGAAAAGCACTCATTAGGAGATTGGTCAATAACGACCAATTAACAGAATGATAGTGACGTAGTCCAGTAGAAAAGTACTCGGCAACAACACTTCTAAACTCTTTCCTGTCCAAATCGGTCTTTAGTATTTTATTCTGGCTAACGCCAGACGATTTTAGTCACCTCTGGGGAAGTCCTCGGACAGGAATGAATTATAAACTATCTCTCTAAAGCTCTTTCCTGTCCAAATTGGTCTTTAGTATTTTAATCTGGCTAACGCCAGACGATTTTATTCACCTCTGGGGAAGCCCTTGGACAGGAATTTGTTATAAACTATCTCTTTAACTCTTTCCTGTCCAAATTGGTCTTTAGTATTTTATTCTGGCTAACGCCAGACGATTTTATTCACCTCTGGGGAAGCCCTTGGACAGGAATCTTTAAGGTGAAGTAATACGAGCAACAAATTGCTGCAACATTGTTGCGCCGCAAGTTGAAAAGCATCGTTGCACGTATTACCACCTTAATAATATAATAATAATAATAATGACTTTATTTCAGTATATCCACGAGGTGGCTCTTCACCTGAAATATCTATTTACAAATATATAATAACTATATAATTTCTATAATAAACAGATAAAAACTAATTTCGATTATAAGAAAAACAGTGTCTCTATATAGTCCAAGCGAGATTTGGCTTTATCCAACAAATAACTAAACGGTTCCTACGAAACACATTAAAATCAGGACAGTTACGTGTTTCTAATGGTAAGCTATTAAAAAGCTTAGCAGCTTGGTCTTGAAATGTATGTGAGATCATGGAAATCTCAAGAGAGGTATCGATGCCCGAGTTTGACCTCAAAGTCCTGCCAGGCTTTACAATGTTTAATGTTAAGTAACTCGGCCAGTTGGAACTGTGTATTTCTCTATGCGTTGCCTTGAGAAGATTCCATTGTAGTTGTTCTTTTACGGGCAACCTTAATTGAGATATGTTTTAACCCTTTCAACTCTAGCGGCCTCCCAATGATGAGTAAAATCGTCTGGCGTTAGCCAGAGTAAAATACTAAAAGGGAATTCAGAGTTGAGAGGGTTAAACGTTGTCACGCATGTTGCAGCAAGTAGAACCGGAGTCTATTTTTTAAACAATTTTTTTCAACTTGTAACAAAATCATTGTTGCGTGGCAATGTTTGTTGCGTTGTATTACCTCACCTTTAAGTTTTGAAACAAAAATTTGTGGACCAAATCAAAGCATTTCAACATGGCGTCGATGAAACGATAGCAGGGGCGGCGTGGCTCACCGGGACACTGGGAGATTTCCTGGCGGGCCCGGATGCTCTGTATACCTTGTGGGCCCCAACAAATTGTGATTGGTGGGCCCAAATATTTTGTAGATACTTAGCTGGTTGGCCAATAATTTTCAAACACTGTAGCATAAAACTTGAAGTGCAATTTAGATTTTGGAACACTGCAGTTCTATAGCGTTTCGACCTAAGGCATTTTATGAGAGAAACGTACAGTTCAAGTCATTTCATAAAACCCGCCTATGCAGCACATTTATTTCATTGTATTTTATAATATTAATCTGTGTATTGAAAATAACAAGACTGCATGCAACTGCTGTACACGTTAGATTATAAATATTGTATCGTTGCTTTTCTATTTTTAAACTTTTAAAATTTTGCTAAAAGGTCTTGTCGGAACGCAGGAAATTTCATTTCAGACATCCACATTTCAAAAATTTTCGGGGGAAGCATGCCGGAAGTTCTAAATTCTTCCTATGATGACCCCTGAAAGTGGACCCTAGAATGTGATTTCCCGGCGGCGCCTATTTCAGAGCCACCCCGCCACTGAACGATAGAGTGAATATAATTTTAATGTGAACCAAAGACAACGATTACAATAAAACTACAATTATATCTTGCGAACGGGAATTCAAGGTCCGACATTTCAGTCGGTTATCTTCCAAATTTTGAAATGCACCAAACTGGCACATACTCAAACAATTTCAATGATCACACTTCTGCGCCCGCAATATCTACAATTGCAAGATATTGGCTAGCCTATAGTCACGTGGTACGCTTTCGGTAGCCTTTCAGTAGTTAGTTGTGATCGAGACAACCAAGAAAGTCGACGTACTGGAAAGGACAGGACATGTAGCTATTCCCACCTGCCTGCATGTAACACAAGATTATGATAAAGGATAAAGGATAAATGGCTGGGGGGCTAATCATCCTCACTTGCAAGAGGCTGAATTGCGAAGATCAACGTGGCCGTGTCGAGGCATATCAAAGGCGCTCCAGGCAGCCGCCATACGACAGAGTTTCAGACCACGGATCACAGCTAACATGTTAGGTGTTGATTTTATGGAGGGAGGAAAACCGGAGAACCCGGCGAAAACCCCTCGAAGCCGAGGAGAGATCAACTACAACTCTACTCACATGAGTTCCAAGCTTGGCAACGGAGTCATTCCCAAGCGGTCACCCATCCAAGTACTAACCCCATATAACCGGGCTTAACTTTATGGTGAGAGCCAACGCGCTAACAGTACACACCACCCGTGCTTCCCATTTAGTCTGTAAGGAGTATTTTGGAATTCGCCGCATGTTTATATGGAAACTTGCGTCCGGTCTGTTGAACCACTAAGGTTATCTGGAAAACGCGGGTACCGTGTAGCGGATACCGGGTATGGAAAATGTGGGTATGGAAAATGCGGGTATGGAAAATGCCGGTATGGAAAATGCCGGTATGGAAAATGCCGGTATGGAAAATGCCGGTATGAAGGGAGGGGTTACCTTGTAATGACTTCCTAGAAAATTTTTTTTTTATTCTTCATTTATTTATTTTTCGGCCATATATACATTAAAATTAAACTACATAGTTCCAGAATTATCTAATGTTGAAGGCCTAGGGACCTACTAGAAACCTTCTCAGGCTTTTTATTTAAGGCCCCTACTTTATGTTCTTGTTATAATGATTTAGGTTTTATTTAAAAGTATGCTTGCACGCCATCTCGTATTCTCAATCCCGAACGTTCACACATGCTTTTCCACAATGCCGCGCCTTCTCCCCACTTCCGCTCTCAGACCACTTCATGTAGTCGCAATATACTGTCTCAACACTCCTCCCTTCCAGACTATATAAACTATCAACAGAACATGAATAATATTAATTGTTTTCAAAAGTTAAGAGTTGGATCTCTGCCTGTTCATCCTCTAATGCTGTTCGAAGGTTAACTCGGCCAAATCCATAACGGTCGGGTGCTTGTCTTTCTCTTTGTGGACGAATTGCAGCAGGCTCTCCGACTAACTGAGGTCCAGGAATCTCATTACCGTCTATGTCAACTCTACTGTTCTCTGACGCAATTGAGTCAGTGTCTGCAACGCCGACATTCGCATCATCTGAATCCGAACTCTCTTCGCTATAATTGAACTGCAAGTGTTCAGGTCTCTCATAGTCCTTCTTTAGCCGCCGATGATTCACAATCTTTCTCTTTCCCCCTCCGAAAATAGACTTTATTTCGTATGATGTATCTCCTATAAGCTTAACAACCTCATACGGACCTTGGAAGCGTTCCCCAACTAACTTCTTGGCAGACCCTTTGGGCCTTTTCGGATAGAAAATCCATACTTTCTCACCAAGCTGAAATTGCCTGAAACGAATATTTGCTTCTCGTCTGACGGATTCATCCTGACGTTTCTTGATAATCCGATTTCTCACTTTCGCGTGCAACTGTTTGAGGGAAGACATTTTTTCGGAAAAGTCTTTCGTTTCTTTCCCCTGTGGCTTGCCCAGTTTCCCTGCACCAATCATGTCAGCTTTGTTTCTGCAGTTAAAGCCAAATATCACTGAAAATGGAGTCTCGCCCGTCGTGGTACTGCTGGTTGTCCTAATTGCGGACAGTGCAATAGGAAGTTTCTCATCCCAATCAGTTTGGTCTTCTGCCTCAATTTCCATGGCTAGACGCTCTGCGATGGTTCGATTCATGCGTTCCACTTGCCTATTGCATTGGGGGTTGTAGGGTGCGCTTCGACTTCGTCTGATATCCAGGCGGGTGTGCAGCTCTCGTAACAGTTCAGATTCGAAGTTTCTGCCTTGGTCTGAATGTAACACTTCGGGAACACCATATCGGCAAACGATTTCTCGCAACAGTACCTCGGCGGTGGTCTTCGCAGTTTGATCGGGTACCGGAAAAGCTTCTATACCCACTTACTGAGAGGATCTGTAAGAGAAAATATGTATCGATTTCCACGCGGAGTCTTCGGTAACGGCCCGACAAAGTCCATATGCCAACATTGAAAAGGCTTCTGAGGAATGGGCAATTCACCAACTGGCGGTCGATCTGCCTTCTGTGTTCCCTTCCTTTGAAGACAAACATCACAGGAACGACACCAGTCTTTCACATCTCGTTTCCACTTGAACCAAAAAAATCGTGTGCCAACGTTGTACTGCGTTTTGGCCGCGCCAAGAATGAAGGAGTTGTAGTATACGTGGTACCTGCGACTGCGGGACCATCATTTGTACAATGTTCCGACCACGACGTTTGCTCTGCATGACAAGTATGTCGTTGATTACTTTTATGTTCTTGCCATGTGTCTTGATAAAACTGTTAATGTGACGCTTGATATTCTTCGGTTTCTTCCGATCAACAGCCCAACGATAAATCACACCAATATCAGCATCCTCCTTTTGTAACGCACACAGCTCTCTATCTGTCCATACACCGTCTATATAGTTACCGCATGAACAGGTGCACGACTTAATGCATCGGCAACTGTCATCATCTTGCCAGGACGATGTTTAATTAATCGTGAAGTCGTAAACATCAGGACAAACACGCCATCTCGCTAGTTTTCCTCTAGGCTCTTTCAGTTGCCGGAGATAGGTTAGTGGCTTGTGATCTTTGATGACGGTGAAATGTCTCCCTTCCAGGTACATGTTAAACTGATCTAAGCTCCAGACAACACCCAGGCACTCTTTCTCAGTTGCCGAATAATTCTTTTCAACAGCAGTAAGCGCTCGAGATTCATAAGCAATCACCCTCCGTCCTTGTGTAAGGATGGCACTCAGGCCAAGATCGCTGGCATCTGTTTCGACAGTAAATTCTTGCTGAAAGTCCAGATAGGCGAGAACTGGTGAGGAAGTTAGTCTTTGTTTCAGAACGCAAAATGCCTGTTCACAATCTGGACTCCACGAAAACTTTACATTTGCTCGGGTTAGTGCATGTAGAGGGGCAGCAATATCGGCAAAATGTTCGATAAAACGTCGATAGTACGACGCCAGTCCAACAAAGCGTCGAACTTCGAGGACGTTAGTAGGCAGCGGAAAGTGCTGGATGGCCTTAGTTTTTCCCTGGTCGGGCTTAATTCCTTCCGGGCTAACAACAAACCCCAAGTAATGGACTTCTGTACAGGCAAAGACACACTTTGAAGGATTCAATTTCAAACCAGCTGCTCGCAACTTGTCTAAAACGAGTTGAAGGTGCAGTAAGTGTTCCTCAAAGCTTCGAGAATAAATAATGATATCATCCAAATAAATGAGAAGAATTTGCCAATTCAGTTCTCCTAATACGGACGTCATCAGCCTCTGGAACGTTGCTGGGGCCCCCTTAAGGCCAAAGGGCATGGTGTTGAATTCAAATAGACCTTTGTGACACGCAAGGCAGTTTTAGCACGGTCGGACTCCTGAACAGGAACTTGCCAATAACCCTTGGCTAAATCTAAAGTGGTAAACAGTTTTGCTCCGCCTAGGACATCTAAACTATCATCAATCCGAGGAATTGGGAATGAATCTCCAACTGTGCTTTCATTCAAACGTCGAAAATCTACACAGAATCGAGTTGAACCATCTTTCTTTCGCACCATCACAAGTGGGCTTGACCAGGGGCTCTTGCTAGGTCTGATTACTCCCTTTGCCAGACCATCTTGCACAAAACTGTCTACATCTGCCAATTTGTGAAATGGGACCCTCCTTGGGGGTTGTGAAATTGGGTGAGCCCCTCCTGTTGGTATTTCATGCTCCACAACATCCGTCAGGCCAGTTTCGTCATCAATAGAAATAACATCCCCATTCTTCTGAATCACTTTATAAAGGCGATGTTTCTCGCTAGATGAAAGATCTGACTCATTTGACTTTTCCCGAGCGAGCTTATCAACCTTTTGGGCCCTGTCCGCTTTATCTAACTTGCTGCATTTACCAGGATACTTTGAAAGTTCACTGATAACAGCAGTTTCTGCAAAGTTGGTTGAAAACTGTCCGAAAAATGTTCCTGCATTCACATGACAAGGGGTATTGGTTGGGTTTGTCACATGCATAAGAACACGCCGGTCTTCTCTTACGGTGTCAAATACTCTGCCACAACCGAAACCAAAGCGCTCATACCCCTCCCCCCCTGCCGACTCTATCAGACCCACTGTACCAGGTAATATGTCCCCGTCCAACTTGCCTTCAATCACCTGCATTGATCTAGGAGGCACAGTCACTGCCGCTGATGCATGTATGCGACATACTCTAGGAGGGAAAGGCTTGGTACCACTGTCCTGGTCTACTATATTATTTGTACCTGATACAAATACTTGAGAGCCTATTGACAAATGCATGTTTAATCGAGGCAACAGATCCTTGCCAATAATTGCAGGGTATCAGGGGCGGCGGAAGATGTTTTTGAGTGTGGGGGCAGGAAGTAGGTTTAAGAGTTCGGGGGGTATTTCCCTCTCGGAAAATGTTTTGATTTGTGACCCCCCAGAAAGCCCATTTTCACCCAAAAATCCCACTCATTAATCAGAAAAAAGGCTCCAATTATCTAAGTAACTTTAATTTGATAAAACTGTCAATAATCGTAATAATTGCCTTCGCGCGTCTCCAGTGTTCAGTCACTTTACGAAAAACCAATATAGAACCATAAAACTTTTTTAAAACGTTGAAACTGAAAATTAAATGAACTATACATAACTATATAAGTAAAACTAAAAGTTACACTAAATATTACCAGGGTTAAGTCTCGTTGACCTGAAAAACAGAGAAAAAAATCTTCTCGACGTTTCGAGCGAAGGCCCTTCGTCAGGAGAAATTAGTAAACAACTCACATGTGGCCACGCGTATTTATAGCAGAGCTACAATGGGAATCACGTGAACACATGTAAGCCAATAAAAACAAACTAAACAAATAAATTAATATGTGGTAGGTAGCTGACCCAAATTGGGTCAGCACCTGCACACGGGCTAAAATTACATATTAATTTATTTGTCTAGTTTGTTTTTATTGGCTTACATGTGTTCACGTGATTCCCATTGTAGCTCTGCTATAAATACGCGTGACCACATGTGAGTTGTTTACTAATTTCTCCTGACGAAGGGCCTTCGCTCGAAACGTCGAGAAGATTTTTTCTCTGTTTTTCAGGCCAACGAGACTTAACCCTGGTAATATTTGGATTTCAACCGTGGCCGACGCTGTCCTAGAAGCCTTTAAAAGTTACACTACTGTACATTAACGTTATGTTAACGCGATCACCTTTTTGTTGGTCAGTTAAATTATTACGTGAATATCCATCGCTGGGCCTTTTTCCCGAAAGTTTCCGCAATAACCTAGCTTCAAATTTTGACTACAGAACTCAATTTTGAAAAATGTTCTATTTTTCAATATTTTTCAATATATATGATAGGCGTGTCAAACTAATACGTCCTAGCTAAGAACTCTGATGATAACCAAACTTCAAAATCTTGTGGGGGCGAAAACTGCATCTCGCCCCCACAGGTGAAAACTTGTGGGGGCGGTCGCCCCCACTGCCCCCACGCTTCCGCCGCCCCTGCAGGGTATGTTGACTGTTGAACTACAGTGAATCGATGTTGCTCAATGTGTTGATCGCCCACTTGACAATCCGTTACTAAATCATAAACTGTGCCCATCCCAGAACCATCTACTGTATGGGGGGAAAATTGGCAGCCCATCTTGGACCCTTGTGCTTGTTCTGCTAATGACTCTTGTAAAACACTTATTTGGGCTCCTGTGTCCACTAACCAAGTACAACGCTGACCCCCGATTTCACCCTCAATCTCTATGCTAGTAAATGTTGAACCTCCACTACTTGTAGCTGAAACCAAACGATTATAGTTCCCAGTCCCATAAGTGGCTGAAGAGGGCTGGATTTCCTCTCCAGCCACCCTTAGTTTCCCGACGGTGGTGGCAAAAGGGTTGTGCACTGGGCAGCTTGGTGCCCAGGTTTTTTGCATCTATAGCACCTTGTCAAACTTTGACTTTGATTCTTGCTTTGCATGGCTGCAACTGATGCAGTAAGCTGTTGGTGATTGGTAGATAATTCTGCCAATTTCTGCATGATCTCTGACTCAGGACTAGCATTGGATGGACCGCTACCCATTCCACTTGTTGAAACGGCAGAAACTGTTGAATCCGTTTGCTCAATTTTGGTGGCACGCTGCACCAGTTCAGCGAGAGTTGCAGTATCTGCCATCACCCAGGACAGCTTGCGTGCAATATCACCCTTCAACGCATTGCGAAAGTGAGCCAAAGCAAGGGAGTCGCAGGTGTTTTTATCTGTAACACCTGGAAAAGCTTTGCTAACAAGTTGGAGTATGGAATATTTGAGTTCCACTGCAGATTCCCCCGATTTTTGGCGGCGATCAGCGAGCTCTTTTTGCCAGTCCGCTGCAGTTTTCTGCGATTGAAACCGTTCGATTAATGCTGCTTTTGCATGAGCGAAAGTATCTCGTTGGCCAGTCGTTAAAACACTAAAGAATACTTTAGCCTCACCTTTCAACGATAAATGTAAACACGCAACACGAAATATTGTTAAGTGGGATATTCTATTTACTGATAAACCGGCCGAAAGATACTTTTTTTAGCATAATAATCCAGATATAATATTTTTTTTATTAATAACCATTATCATTTCAAAAATAGTCAGCCATATTTCGCTTTTGGAAAATTGGGTAAATTCTGAGCTTCCATGTCCTCACACTAGTCACTGTGGCTTGGAATTATTCATGCCAGAACACGGCGCTGATATGCGAGCTGATTATGAACAATAGCTGTATTTGGCTTGCATTTTTACAGGCCAGTTTTAATACAATGACCTGTAGAAATAGTAAAATTCGTCACAACACCTTGATATGATCCTTTGGCTTGAATTTCTTTAAGCCATAAATCTATTCAGATATTTAAACATGTTTCTCTATAGCAAACCAACAAAAAGCAACAACCTGCCTTAGTTTGCAACACTTCCTTGGTGTGATTTTTTCAAGCCAACTCAATATTAATATAAATTTATGTCTGGTAATAAAAGATACTGGTTATCTAATTAGTTTACAAAAACCGGGAAATAACGCCTTAATGGTTTTAATATTTCAAGCCATAATTCTATTCAAAGAATCAAAAGTAATTTTGTTTAACAAAACCAACAAATATTATTCTGTATATATATTTCTAGACTGATGCAACAATATACTGTACACATTTCTCCAGCAAAACAGCACATTTTAGTTTAATATATATATATATATATATAGTACCTCATACACATATACAAAAAATGACTTGGACTTATTCATTACAAGTCAACTATATAAAGAAATAACAATCGAAATATGGTATAGTAGGTTAGTACTGCCGAAACAAAGAACGTGAGTGGTCTAACGTTTCGAGAAAAGGCCCTTCGTCAGAGAGAAACGTGGGGCCTTCGCTCTAAACGTTAGACCACTCACGTTCTCTGTTTCGGCAGTACTAACCTACTATACCATATTTCGATTGTTGTTTCAACACTGCCTACGCAGCACACTACTTTTATTACACTATTTATATAAAAAAATATTGCCTGTCAAAAACAACTATGCCTAATACCTGGAAGTTATTGAAGTCATAGCTTAGTTCTACAGTATACTGTACAAAACAAACACTTAACCACACACCTAAACACTTTAATATAAAGGATTGAAAAGCATTGGTTTGCATTTTTTAACATGCTTCAAGCCATAATTCTTGCATTGATCTGACATACTGTACTAAATTTCATTGAACACTTAAACATGAAAATAAAGTGATAAAAGGTAATCTGAACTATATACAGTAAATTAACTTGTTTCTGCTCATGCAGACCGTCTTCCATGGTTACACTCTTTTAGCTAATTTGACACAATCTTACTTATTCAGGAAAGCCTACAGCATAATTGTATCAGCAAAAATAGTAAGTCGAAATTGGGCACAATAGCAATGCCATTGCTTTTGTCTCCAAGTGGCATCACAAGTACAATATACATGTAGTTTAATTGTTATAATTATAGTTGTTTTCATGCATTTTCACTTTAAAGTTAAATTGCATGTAGAGTGAATGGACTCATTCCTGCGCAGACCACATGTCCTTGACAATTACAGTAATACACTAAAGAATAGATTTATTAAGATACTTTAATTCATTCTTGCCTACTAGACAACTTCTTCCCAAAATTGCAAAATGCAAATAAAATCTCTATGCATTAACTAGAGCAAAATTAAAAAGGAACTCAAGTTAATTACTGAAACCTGCCTAGATGATATTACCCAATGTAAAAGGTTAACTGGACAGGAATAAGTTAAGATGACAGCAAACTTACAGCTGTTGCACTGTAGCTTACTATTGACTATTATAAATTATAAAATAACATGTATACTACGTGAGCCCTGATTGGTCAATTGCTGTGTTTGGATCAGAGTATCCAAACATGGAAAATTCCTGCCAAAACGATTGTTTGAAAATGTTGGACACTATATCATATTCACTTGTGATTATTTTATAAAAGAAATACCAAATTTTTTTACCGTGTTTGGAGACTCTTATGCGAAGACTTGGGAAATTGCTTAAACTTTCGAAAAGCTAAAAACACACAGCTCGTGTTTTGTTATGCTTTTCTCCAGTCTCGCAATTTCCCGCGTGTTTGGATCAGAGTATCCAAACACAGAAAACCATTTGGTCTTTCTTTAACAGGTTGCATGTGTCTTATGCACACTGTGATCAGTAAGTTACCATGTTAATATCAGGCTATGCAGACATGGTTGTGATGTCATGGCACATTTCTTAGTCTTATTTCATAAAAGAAATTAAAAATGGATGCCCTGTGTTTATATAAACACTCGAATGAGTTTGGGAGAATTCAAAACTTATGTAAACCCTCAGCTATACCTTGGGTTCACATAAATTTTTGAATTCTTCCAACTCACTCTTTTGTTTGTATCAGGCTATATAAACGTGGCTATCCATTTTCTATTTATTTAACAAATATAAAATTGCTTGCATGCAAGCTTGTCTCTGTAATGTGGTCCAAACATGCACAGATGATGTTACTTCCACCGGAAAAAATGCTTAGTGGAAACAAGAGGTGCAGCCAAGTGTTTTCACGCATTTTTTCCAGTTGAAATTGCATCATTTGTGTCGGAATCACAGTGAAGAGTCACAAAAGCTATTTTCTATTTGTTTTATAAAATAACCATTTTACAGCATACAACCCAAGGAGAAGCCACCGAAGTGATCAAGACTCAAATGACAAATGATGGTGTGATCAAATAATTGTGCCAAGTGATTATCTAAGACATATTTAACCAAAAAAAGCATGCATTGTACAATAAAAGATGAAAATTAAGTCAAACAGGTCTCTGTACTCTGATTGAATTTGGCCTTGTCCAATCAGAGCGAGCGTAGGACACCTGTTATTTTATAATTCCTAATCAATTTGTTGATATTGAGCATAAAATTCCCTAATCCGTTTTTTTGTGCTGGTCTGCTGGTCAGCTTATCACTATCATTTAGCTGAAATGCTGCAAGTAAAACACACTCTTTTGGTAGTTCATCTATCCAAGGATTACCACTTTCATGAAGCCATGGTACCCACTTTTTGTTCCAACTCCCTTTCCAATAATGCATTTTAAATGTAGTGGTTTCTTTCTCAACAACTTTCCCAATGACAGGAACATTGTCATAATTTTCAAGTCTTACTGCCACAAATTCACCAATTTTGACATGTTCCCAAATATCATCCACTAAAATTGCTGCTGATTTCCTGTAAGGACCAGTGTAAACCTAAAAAATAAATTCATGTAAAAACCACTGTTGTACGTTCTACAATATTGTTTTTATATACATGTAATTAGTTTATTGGAACAATCATTATGTCACTTTGTTGATTTTTTTGTTTATGGATATACATGTGTAGTAATATTTGTTATTAAGTACATTTTGCGTACATTTAAAGGTACATTTGAAGAAAACTACCTTCTTTTTTGAAACTTTTGAAGTTATGAAGATTGGTCTTTACTGCTCTTGCTAAACTATCTTACTTCAGTTGTCATGAATTCCTTTTTGCAAACCCATGAATGTCTCTGATGTTATCCAATAAAGTTACTTAAAACTTAAGCAGGTGTATGTATTTATTAACACTATAAACCAGCAAAGCTTTCAAAGATTTAATGGATAATCACAAAGATATACTTCTTTTTCTAATACAGTAACTCATTATGCAATGTGAAGTAAGCAGTGAAATTGTTTACATATCAAACAAATCTCTGTCTCAAGAGGAGTGAGATACCCGACAGTTGTAAAGACCAATTTTTTATAACATACAAAGTTCTTACCAGAGAGAACATTTCTTTCAAGTCTATTTTTTATTAAATAAACATTATTTTTTTTCACCAAGAACATTTTCACAGATTATTTTTATTTAATATATTTTTACTTTAATTATTGCATACTATTCTGGACAAAAATTTATATTGTTTAACAACACCAATGTTCAGGTATCAAACAAAACAATGATAATTTTTGCTGGATGTTTCTAATTATGACAATGCATCATGGATAGTCTGTGGACCTACATGTAGTTAATCAATTTTTTGTGAAATTATACTACATCCTCAATTAATTAATTAATTAATTAATTAATTAATTAATTAATTAATTAGTATATGTTTTGCCAACCACTGTTTCACATACATAAATTTTTTGTCAGCCCTATTACTAGTTTATGTTAATAGTTCTGTCTGTTCAAAGGCATTGTCAAATATCTCATTGATTTTGACAACTTTAATACCTAATTTAAGTGCCTGTTCGATACAGTTCAAATAATTTGTTGTGCCATATTTACAACAGCTTCTTGCTATCATTGACATTGAACGATTATTTCTTGAAAATGTTTTTGTCAGTTTCAAGGGTTTTTTCTTGACATCCTGATCAATTAACAAGTGTGTTACATCCCTGTACAGAAACAAGCTGATATATTAGCCACACGCTTTAGCAACATTTGTTCTATGGTTTTAATAGTACCATCTGTCCACTTCTGGGTTAGGTGTAGAAAAAAAGAACATACCTTGCAAGGACTCGCTTTGCCCGGCATCTTTGTCTTTGTTAAAACTTTTTTTCTCTGCAATTACAAAAAATTAATTAATATTATGGTCACTCCCAAGTCTAAGATCTTCTTACGAGTATTTTTTTAAAGAACAGAGAATTCTGTGAAATATAGTATAAAGAACATAGATGTCTAACGTTTCAAGCGAAACCCTTTGCTCGAAACGTTAGACATCTAGTATCTACGTACGCCAACCTTTCTTTCAATTTGTATTTCAGTACTACCTAAGCGGCACCCTACTTTTTATTTGCTTCGCTAATTGTTTGAGGAGGGCTGTGTCTATTTGAATAGACTTGAATCCTGATTGAGTTCGAATTTCATAGTCGTTGAGATTTTACAGTTGATTTCATATTATTTTACCGCCGTGGTTTGCCAAGTTCGTTGGGAAGTTCCCAGTTCCGAAGTTCGTGGGGACTGCGGAATTTTTAATACGTTGTCAAGGTTGACAAATTATCCAATCAAACTGCGAGGTTTGGATCAGAGCTCATTTAATATGACTGGATAATTTGTCAACCTTGGCAACATAATTCCGAAGTTGCGAACGAACATCGGAACTCCCAACGAATTTCGTAAACACGGGGAAAGTAAAATCTAATGTAAGCACGTGGTTGATAAAACCGCCAAACCGGTATAATGCTTGCCAATAGCGACACGCATAGTTACTATTTAAAGGCTAAAAATCAGACAAACAAATCGAAATTGCTCCTAGCTTCCACACTTTATATTTTTAAATAAGAAAATGAGCCCTTTTATAGTTTTTTCTTTGACTTTAAATGCAAAACGTGATTTCCTGGGCCCTCTAACCCAAACGGATACCCTAAATTGTAACAGCAACATTTACCGCGCCCAGCTTTATATACACACAAACCTAACCCGACCAGTGAGTACGCTAAATTACAAACTAAACTGCACTCACTGGTGTACTTTAAAATTTTGACTGAACTTTATCAAAAAAAAAATTAAATCTGGAAAGAAAACCATAAATATATAGATCTATATAGAGATGTCAAAGTAGTGTGCTGCGTAGGCAGTGTTTAACACACAAATCGAAATATAGAAAGGTTGCAGTGTACTGCAGGCGAAACATGGAACGTAGGGCTAAGTAAACGTTTCTCGAGAGAAACAACTAGTCGAGAGAAGTTCGTTTACAGGCCCGCAAATATAGCTACGGCCTATTTTGTTTGCCGCGTGATCCGCCATGTTCGTGATCTAATTACAGAATATGGACTACCTTGTTTATTCTTGCCAAAATGTTTACGCGCGGATAAAACAGAGCAATTTAATTGGTAGAATTACTTAGTATGTTTTTCGACAATATAATAGTTACCTTCTTCCCCGTGACTGTCGCTGCTAGAGTAAGAAATTGGATAGCATCCAATGTCGCTGTCGTGGTCGGTATCTGAGTGTAACAATGTAGAATGGCCGACAGGCGACCCACAACTCAGCGATGCATGGTGATAAATCTGAATGTGCAGCCCGTTTTATTCCAATGTTCGGAGTACTATCGCTTACTGTGCTGAGAAGAGAATCGTAAAAATCGGCGGCGTCCTGTTCTAAATAATTTGTTCTACTGCAAAAGATTTCTCTCGTATCTGACGCTGGGCTAGTTATAGAATCGGCATCGTCCTGTTCTAAATCACTTGTTCTACATGAAAAAACTTCTCTCGCATCTGACGCCGGGCTAGTTATCGAATCGGCGCCGTTCGGGCTCCTCCAATTCACTCGTGTTTAAATCCATAAGCCATTAAATACCAACAATGGAAAATCACGTTTAAGCGATGCGCAACGAAAAACTGAATCAAACTTCAGACAATGTTTTCCTTCAGAACATCCTTGCCAGGTGCGCGATCAAACTAACGAATTCTCGAGCGTTATGCTTTTTTGCTTGATTTTGATTGGCTCGCATAATTTAGCCCTTTAACATGAGTGGTCCACCCTTGATGTTATTGCTTACTGCCAAGCTGTTTTCTAATAAAGCGTTCTCAAATTGCCTAAACCGAGTAGGGGCAGAAAGGCTACACATGCATGCCCTGAAGGGCAAAACAGAGAAAAATTATTATGTTTGTAGATTGGCAAAACTGCGCTTGCCAAGTCTTTAAATCAGGCACGAACTAAAAACCCCCCACAAACACAGGTTAGCTAGTTACGTTAGCCTTCAGGAATGTGGACCAACGTGGTAGATAATGAGTTAACAGGAAATATTTATGCTATCTATCACCAAGTGACAAATTGAGAACAAAGAAAGTAGCTAAGAAAGACCAGCCGCTTGAATACAATTGGATTAAAAACTGACAATGCTTTCTCGTTCAACAAACGATGGTGTCGGTATTCATCAGATCGTTTCTTTTCGTTGGACCACTTGAAGTTTTCAATCGCATAGTCGAAAATGGAGTGTGGTGAAGAAAGGCTCGATCGAGCAAAATGGTGGTTTAAACGTGACTTGTCGAAGATTTGTGTAGAAAGAGGAATTGGTAGAGCAACAAGCGGTGGAAACTTGTTGTTGGATGTAGTCAACATTCAAGCAAGTGAAAAGAAACCAGACGCGTTAAAGGTTAGCAAGCATTCCAGTGCTCACATGCATTCTAGCATGTAAAACTTTTTAAATATTGGCCTTTTTTTAACCTAGCTCTCTATCTCTAATATAGAAGTCTTTTTATGGTATGAACAATGATTTTTTCTCTATTCGTTGTAGATTCAGTTCCGCGATAAACAAATGCAAATGGTGTTCAAGCTCACGTTGTTCGATTTTACCGGTAACAATTTCTCGCGAAATTTTGAGCCCTTTGTAAAATCAAGCAAAAGTTTTACCGCTAGAGTGAATGAGGTGATCAGTAAACTCGACAACACAAAAACTGCCGTCGCTAGTGCCAAAGTTCATCTCGAGTGTCGGAGCTACTAGTAAGTCCAATCCAAAGCTCATCTCGAGTGTTGGAGCTAAGTCCAACCAAAAGCTCATCTGAAGAGTCAGAGTTATGCCGTTCAGAGACGCCGTTGTCAAAACTCGAGGGAAACCACGAAACATCTGCGTCAGATCCGCCGTCACCACATGCTGTGGATACACCCGAAGGACGAAAAGTAGAAAACCAAACAACTACTCGACGAAAAACTAGACTTTTAAACAGAGTTTCCGTCGTGGATCCCGACCAGACGAACTGAACATGAATGAAAGGTCCAAGAGAGCAAAAGTTGATAATCTGGTGCCAGTGGTGGACGACAACGCCTTTCACGAAACCATAATGAAAAACTTTTCAATTAAAGAAGGTATGTGCCAAAGATATCATTGTGTTGTTTTGCATATGGTACTCTGATGAATGGCTTCATTCGAAACATCAGCACTACATTCTTAAAAATATTGGCAGTTTTGCTTTGTTGTTCTATATACTGTGCAACGGTTGACGTTTTTCTTGTGCTTTGGAAGTGCCCGTTTCCATCATCGAAGGCAGTATTTTTAGAACATCAATTAGATGTTTTCGCTTGTTGCATAGTCATAGAATTGTGCATAAAATTGTTTTTCTGTAACCGGCAAATTTCGGCAATCGGGTATTTGAGCAGATTTAAGTTGCGCGCCGCGGGAAAGTCGAAGTTCGAGTGGTTCGACTGACATCCGCGTTGTTATCGTAGTTGTGAGCTAATGGTCGTTGTTTCTATTATTTCACAGTAAATTACAAATTTAGCACTTCCGAAATGTCGTTTTTTACCATCACAAATGCGCACTACTTAGCCACAAAACTAAAATCAAATGGCAGACGTTGTAATTTAACTCTGAGCCACACTCCGTGCCGACTTTTTCAATTTAATATTAAAGTCGATATCACTGTGGCAATATGGGTTTATATTCCCGTATTGTCATAATGATATCTCCCGTTGCGTTTCACGCCAAAGCTCATGGATTAGGGTCGTTTCAATAATTCGGGGGAGAACAAGCTGCGGTTTGTTTAAACTATCAGTTAACAATTATTCGCTGAAGGCGAGGTGAATATCGGTGTATAATAACCGAGACGAAGTCGAGGTTATTATTCGCCGATATTCACTGAGCCTGAGGCGAATAATTGTTTTAGTATAAATACACATTTTTGTACTTTTAGGAAGAGCATTTTCTTTAAAATTGTTAATTTCCTTGTCTGTCGCATTGACAACTTTGGCTGGCGGCTATTTTGAATAAACGCTGCAGGTGATTATCGAGAATTAATCCGAAGTAGCTCGACCAATCAGCGCGCGTGATTTCCTATAATCACCTCTGTATTTATACTAATAACAGATAATCATGGTTTAAAGCTTTTAGACCCGAATAGCCATGATAAGAATAAAAGTCCACACAGGAAATTTTCATGATTTTCTAAGACGGCCGATATCAATAGGAAAATGCTGACTAAAATGGGATTTTAAAAGGTACAAGTGCAAATCCCGCTCAAGTCAATATTTTGTCATTTTATTTTCATGTTTCTCAATTTGAGGATGATTGTCAATTAAAATCGAGACATGCAAATAGTTTAAGATATTATTATTAAAATTAGGCTGATGTGGTATTGAAAAAAAAACGAATACCGATACCAGAAAAAAATACCGATAATACCAATATATCGATATTTGTATTTTTCCACTAAACGACAAAAATGTCGCGGGTTTTCACAAAAAATTTCGGATAATACAACCTGTTCCGCAGCCAGAAAAACCCGTGTTTTTCCGCTGCGGCAAAGTCTACAGAAATAACGTTTAACCACGCGCTGTCTTGAAAATGTTGCCTTCGCGGGAACTTGATAACGTGGCTCCACGACGCTTGAGTAAACGGAAAGACGCTGAGACGGTGGAGACACGCGGGGTGAAGAAGCTTGTTCTTTCTTTTTGTCTACGGAGCTGTATACCATGTATATCTTCGTACACAATATATTTAATAAAAATGAATAATTACATGGTTATAATAACAACCCCATAGTTGAAGAGAAAAAACTTTACATATGTAGCGAAACAACTTTACGTATGTAGCGAAACGACTTTACGTATGTAGCGAAACGACTTTACGTATGTAGCGAAACGACTTTACGTATGTAGCGAAACGACTTTATATCGCGAAACGACTCTGTACCGGTATATGCAGATTTCTTGGCACCGAAAAATTCCAAAGACTGCGTCTGCGATCGCACTTTGAATAGTCCTGCTGTGACAATGGTTTTTAAACAAACAGTGTTTCACAAAACGCACGATTCCACTGGGAAATACAAACAAAAGATCATCGGTATGTAAAGAAATAGGGTTACATGACACGTCGAATACACGGGTCAATTTTAAGGACAATTTTTAAGGTGGCTCCATATGGTTTTTTGAAAAATGGAAAATACAAGTTTGAGAGTTCAAAACACGGGCATAAATAATTTGGAAAAAGAATAAAACTAAATGTTAGTTGCTTTACTGGTAATTCATGAATGCACAAGTTGCCTTGTATTTCTAAATATATTTTTATCTTTTTATACTTGTAGATAGTAATCACCTAACAAAGACAGTTTTGCCTTTTGTGGCTAGTCGAACTAGTCACAAGACTGTTAAGGGATGTGATATGTTTTCCATACCCAGTGAGCCATTCACCAAAGAGAAAGATAGTGGTGTCATTTACGAAAGACAAAAGCCTGTTGCTTTGTATTCTTCCTTGTTGGAAATCTTTCATCCTGACAAGTTGTTACATGTCTTAGATTCCTGCAGTGGCGCAGGATCTTGTGCAGTTGCATGTTTAAATGCAGGACTAAAATGCCTTGTTTTAGAGAAAGATCTACTAAGAGCTAGACTTATAGAGCAAAGATTACAGTTTTAATTTACATGTAAACATTTTTGGGGACATTCATCTGTTTTTTAAACATCGTGTTAAGTGATATTTTTGTTTTAAATTTCCTTTGGACTACTAAATATTTTGGGCCAAATATTAATATATGTAATCATATGACAGCGAGTGCAATTAAGGATTAACACTACTAGTGATTTTTGAAAATTTAACTTTTTCAAATATCACGAGTAGTGTTAATCATTAATTGCACGAGCAAAATCATATGATTACTTATTTATAGTATTCGTGACAAAATTACAACGTTTTGGCTATATTGTCGTATTACATATTTCTCTGTTTATTCTAAAAATGTTAATTCTTCTTTTATATTAGAATCATATATTTATTTCATTGATTGACTTGAAATATTTCAGGTCAACAAGAGAAGTTGATTTGTTCTTGAGTGATATTTGGCTTGAAAAATTTCAAGACATATAACTCATGTTAACTCATTAATCGAGTTGGAAAATATTGGGCTTGAAATTTTTCATGCCAAACATATCACCTTATTTTGGTGTTTGAGGTTATTTCATATGATTTATTATAAGACATGGCATATTCAGCAGAATTGAGTAATCTCTACCTTCAATAACCGCGGTTTTAGATTAGACTTAAAAATTCGTCCTATTTTTAACACCATATTTTTCTAAATAGACATTATGTCCTATCAAATTAACGTTTAGCAATACATTTGCAAACATTTTTTCAATAAACTAACTATTTTTGATCAGTTTTATTTGTGTTTACTTGGGCTTTTTCTTATCTTGCTGTAACGTAATATTTTTTAAATAATATATATACGGTTAGTTTCGCTACACTTTAGGGAAATTGTTAATGATTTTTACTTCCAGTTACCGGTTTGAACAAAGTAAAATAAAAGCGAATTTTTATCTAAAATGGAAGAAAAATTTTGGATAATAAACTATCGTTTCATTAAATTTTTTCAATAATGTGCTAAATAGAATATCCCACTTAGAAATATTTCGTGTTACGCCACTTTCTTGTCATCTTCTTCAATTCCCTTGGCGACGAAAAACGACTCGACTTGATTTAGGTGGCTCTCGACCGTAGGGCCATCCGTGTGATCCCATAACGATGCTGTAATAGACGTCATTTTGTTTTCTTTTACTCAATCAGACACCACTTCGTATACGTATAACTTCTCTTCTCGATCACTGTTCAGGCCTCGAGCTCGGCATTAAAACCAACAAAGTTAATAAAACAAATATATCCTTCAGATATCCCACCGCTGCCACCAATGTTATAATGATTTAGGTTTTATTTAAAAGTATGCTTGCACGCCATCTCGTATTCTCAATCCCGAACGTTCACACATGCTTTTCCACAATCCCGCGCCTTCTCCCCACTTCCGCTCTCAGACCACTTCATGTAGTCGCAATATACTGTCTCAACATTCTATTTAATTTTTCCTAATTAATGTTAGTCAGTTCAGAGTTCTTAAAAGAAGAAAGAAGATAAAAAGATGTAATATTAATAGATATAAAGGATATGTGTACATAAAAGGTTGTAATTAATGTATTTACTATATATAGAGAGCAAAGTGAAAAGGCGGTGCACCGCCGAGACCCCCAACAAGACACTGGCGAACCGAGCGGATGAAAGGCTCCGCCCGAAACGTCAGCATCCCGCCGAAAATCTTGGTAGCTCACCACTCTTCTGCCCTGTAATATTAATAAATATAAAGGATATGTGTACATATTCAGTGAGAAATTTACATGCAATAACTTGGCTATACATATGCCAAGCTGAAGTGTATAATATTTACAGTAAAAGAGTAAGAGGAAGCCAATATATAACTATTATATACTATTAAATATATAACAATTATACAACAACTTTTTTTTAAAATTATATATATATATATATATATATATATATATATATATTGTGTTAAAAAGTATGGTATAATTACGTGCTGTTGTTCAACAAAGTCTATTTACTTTGTAAGAAATATTTTTTAACTTTACTTTTGAAGATGTTATAGGATTTAATATTTTTATATTTGGATTCTAGGTCATTCCAAACATCAACTCCTTTATTAGAAAGAGTATGTTTTGCATAATTTGTTCTTTTATAAGATTTATGAATATGCATGAGATGCCTTTCTTGTATTGTGATGATGAATTTCATTATTACATACAAAATAATTTGTAAATATTTCTGGTAAATTTTTTAAGTGATAATATCGAAACATGAATAAACTGGTTAAATAGTCATTCATTTTGTAAATGTTTAATATTTCTAAATCCTTAAATATTGGTTCAGCATGTTCAAAATAAGTATTAAATGTCATTAATCTAATATTTTTTTTTTTGATATTTACTAATTTTTGAGTTCCTTTTTTATATGTATTACCCCACAATAGATTGCCATAAATTAGATATGGATAGACTAATGCATAATAAATTAGTTTTAGAGCATTCAAATTTGTAAAATGCCGTATTCTGGTTATCACCGCTGTAGATTTAATAATTTTTTTGGATATTAAATCAAGGTGGTCATTCCATGTTAAACATTCGTCGATAACAATACCCAGAAATGTTAACTTGTCTTTTTAACTTGCTCAATAGTTTCATTGTTCAAGGAAATTGTTATGTCTCGTTTCTGTTTTTTCTTTGATGACCTAAATAAAATAAACTTTGTTTTTACAGTATTTATAGATAGTTTATTAATATTTAACCAATCAGCTATTTTATTGATTTCTATTTGAATTATTTTATTTAATGTTTTTTAAGGCAAGTGTGACTAGAAAATATATTTGTGTCATCAGCAAATAATATAACCGAAATTATTGTACTGCAATTTTCAATATCGTTTATGTATAAAAAAAACAAAAGTGGTCCAAGTATTGATCCCTGAGGAACACCGCTTGTAATTGTCATTTCTTTCGATTTTACTTGATTGTATTTTACAATTTGCTTTCTATTTTCCAAATAACTTTCAAACCATTTTTTGGATATGCCTCTTATGCCATAATATTCTAACTTTTTAATCAGAATCCCATGATTAATTGTATGGAATGCTTTTGATAAGTCAAGGAAAATACCAATAGTGTATTCTCCTTTATCTATTGCTTTGGTAATTTTGTCAACAAGTTCAATGATTGCAAGTTCTGTTGATCTATTTTTTCTGAATCCGTATTGATGTTTTGATAAGATTTTGTTTTTTTTCAATGAATTTAATTAGTCTTTTGTACATTAGCTTTTCTAAAAGCGGCTTTTAACCAATCACCGCTTGCGTTTTCAAATTGTTATTTTATGCCTTTTGTCGAAAGCATCGGTGACGTCACGATGGGCAGACTCATAGGTCACGGCATTTTCCAAGGAAGTCATTACAAGGTAACCCCTCCCTCCATACCGGCATTTTCCATACCCGCATTTTCCATACCCGCATTTTCCATACCCACATTTTCCATACCCAGTATCCGCTACCCGGTACCCGCGTTTTCCAGATAACCTTAGTGGTTCAACAGACCGGACGCAAGTTTCCATATAAACATGCGGCGAATTCCAAAATACTCCTTACAGAATAAATGGGAAGCACGGGTGGTGTGTACTGTTAGCGCGTTGGCTCTCACCATAAAGTTAAGCCCGGTTAGACGGGGTTAGTACTTGGATGGGTGACCGCTTGGGAATGACCCCGTTGCCGAGCTTAGAACTCATGTGAGTAGAGTTGTAGTTGATCTCTCCTCGGCTTCGAGGGGTTTTCGCCGGGTTCTCCGGTTTTCCTCCCTCCATAAAATCAACACCTAACATGTTAGCTGTGATCCGTGGTCTGAAACTGTGTCGTATGGCGGCTGCCTGGAGCGCCTTTGATATGCCTCGACACGGCCACGTTGATCTGCGTCCTTCGCAATTCAGCCTCTTGCAAGTAAGGATGATTAGTCCCCCAGCCATTTATCCTTTATCCTTTATCATAATCTTGTGCTACATGCAGGCAGGTGGGAATAGCTAGATGTCCTGTCCTTTCCAGTACGTCGACTTTCTTGGTTGTCTCGATCACAGCTAACTACTGAAAGGCTACCGAAAGCGTACCACGTGACTATAGGCTAGCCAATATCTTGCAATTGTAGATATTGCGGGCGCAGAAGTGTGATCATTGAAAGTGTTTGAGTATATGCCAGTTTGGTGCATTTCAAAATTTGGAAGATAACCGACTGAAATGTCGGACCATAAATTCCCGTTCAAAAGATATAATTGTAGTTTTATTGTAATCGTTGGGTTCACATTAAAATTATATTTATTCTATCGTTCAGTGGCGGGGTGGCTCTGAAATAGGCGCCGGGAAATCACATTCTAGGGTCCACTTTCAGGGGTCATCATAGGAAGAATTTAGAACTTCCGGCATGCTTCCCCCGAAAATTTTTGAAATGTGGGTGTCTGAAATGAAATTTCCTGCGTTCCGACAAGACCTTTTAGCAAAATTTTAAAAGTTTAAAAACAGAAAAATAACGATACAATATTAATAATCTAACGAGTACAGTAGTTGCATGCAGTCTTGTTATTTTCATTACACGGATTAATATTATAAAATACAATGAAATAAATGTGCTGCATAGGCGGGTTTTATGAAATGACTTGAACTGTACGTTTCTCTCATAAAAGGCCTAAAGTCGAAACGCTATAGAACTGCAGTATTCAATAATCTAAATTGCACTTCAAGTTTTATGCTACAGTGTTTGAAAATTATTGGCCAACCAGCTAAGTATCTACAAAATATTTGGACCCACCAATCACAAATTGTTGGGGCCCACAAGGTATACAGAGCATCGGGGCCCACCGGGAAATCTCCCGATGTCCCGATGGGCCACGCCGCCCCTGCTATCGTTTCATAGACGCCATGTTGAAATGCTTTGATTTTGTCCACAAATTTTCGTTTCAAAACTTAAAGGTGAGGTAATACAACGCAACAAACATTGCCACGCAACAATGATTTTGTTACAAGTTGAAAAAATTTGTTTAAAAAATAGACTCCGGTTCTACTTGCTGCAACACGCGTGCCAACGTTTAACCCTCACAACTCTGAATTCCCTTTTAGTATTTTACTCTAGCTAACGCCAGACGATTTTACTCATCATTGGGAGGCCGCTAGAGTTGAAAGGGTTAAAACATATCTCAATTAAGGTTGCCCGTAAAAGAACAACTACAATGGAATCTTCTCAAGGCAACGCATAGAGAAATACACAGTTCCAACTGGCCGAGTTACTCAACATTAAACATTGTAAAGCCTGGCAGGACTTTGAGGTCAAACTCGCGCATCGATATCACTCTTGAGATTTCCATGATCTCACATACATTTCAAGACCAAGCTGCTAAGCTTTTTAATAGCTTACCATTAGAAACACGTAACTGTCCTGATTTTAATGTGTTTCGTAGGAACCGTTTAGTTATTTGTTCCAAATCTCGCTTGGACTATATATAGAGACACTGTTTTTCTTATAATCGAAATTAGTTTTTATCTGTTTATTATAGAAATTATATAGTTATTATGTC
Organism: Corallium rubrum; assembly: GCA_964035015.1. Taxonomy (NCBI): domain Eukaryota; kingdom Metazoa; phylum Cnidaria; class Anthozoa; order Scleralcyonacea; family Coralliidae; genus Corallium; species Corallium rubrum. The sequence continues at coordinate 5,618,172 of OZ036001.1, forward strand.
TTTGTAAATAGATATTTCAGGTGAAGAGCCACCTCGTGGATATACTGAAATAAAGTCATTATTGCTGCCGAGCGTTAGCGAGGCAGCTCACTAATCTTGACATGGGTTACCTGTGCCTCATGTCCAGGCCTCTTTGCCGAGCTATGTATAGTCAACGAAATCTCGATTTTGAGAGGGATGTTTATCTGTGGAAAGAACGGGATAATCTAGTTTAGTGTTAAAGAGAGAACAGAAAGATGCCATAACAGTCATCGTTCGACGTTCGCGGAGTCGAAGACATCACAGCTGTATAAATTGCCAAGCGGATTTGGCAAATTCAGTATTTATCAATTTATTCCCCTGGTGTTTGACTAGTCTACAATCTAAAACGAGGAACATCAGCCCACTCTGGGAAGAAAGTGTTTTGGTCAACTCAGTTTTAAACGTACTCATCGA
>OZ036001.1:5628606-5716106 GCA_964035015.1 Corallium rubrum
CTTTTGTACAATCTTTTATACTTTTAGTCGAAAAAAGAAATAATTAAGGCAGAAAAATCTGCTTACCTGAGAACAGCACGAGTTTTCTTCTTGTCATTGTTGGCGTATATTACCACGTATATCTCAGTGCCAAAATTCCTTTGACGTGTCTTGCCAGTCTTGGTAAAATGCTCCTTTGCGCGAAGCATCCTTCGCTTGTTGACCCTCGCGTCGACGGTATTAAACTTACGCCGTTTTATAAATCTCTCGCAACACATCTCTTCGTTGTCCTTCAAAGCGAATACATCAAGATCTATCAGGTTTGTATTAGGCAAAGCCATGTTCGAAACGAAAAAATCCGCTTGTAGTCCGTCCTTCCTTCCTTCCTTCCTTCCTTCCTTCCTTCCTTCCTTCCTTCCTTCCTTCCTTCCTTCCTTCCTTCCTTCCTTCCTTCCTTCCTTCCTTCCTTCCTTCCTTCCTTCCTTCCTTCCTTCCTTCCTTCCTTCCTTCCTTCCTTCCTTCCTTGATTGGTTCTGATTGGTTCCTCTAGCTCGGGATATCAGCTGCACTATTCACCTGCGAGCAAAACAAAATGGCGGATAGTTTTGCTTTGACGTGTGGCTAAATGGAGGAATTGCTCCGATCTGTGATTGGACGATAAAAATAATAACAGCGGTGTAGAGTTGCAATAATACTCCAACAGTCTTAGGCTATGTGCACACGGTAACGTTTCCGAGCGTTTTCGTATTGTTTACTGTTCTCAAGGGAATCGAAAACAATCAGCTCATTACTTGAAACAATATGAAAACGCTCGGAAACGTTACCGTGTGCACATAGCCTTATTAGATATCTCCCAGAATGCTATTATAGTAGAGACCGACAAATACACAGTATTAAAACCAGGGCGCTTATATACGGGGCGGTGCAACGCGCTCATATCGCGCTGATCGATGTGTGATGCACAAAAGGACTGGCACGAGCGTGCTTCTCAGCAAAAGTTGATGAAAAGTGGATTTTTGGGCACTGTGATATTCTCGCTGTTTTTTCTTTAACTATGTAATTTCGGAGGAACCTTTTGCAATGTACCGACGAAGTACTTATTCGTTTAATGTATGAATATTTGTTTGGCGTAAAAAGTTGTACTATAAAGGAGTTATTATGAATAATGACTCGATTTTTTGATGACTTCTATTGAGGGAAAATTTCATTACAAGATTTGAGCATGTTAACAGGTCGTCCACGCCTATGAATTCAGGTATGTTGAAGATTATAATAGTGTGGTTATATTTTAAAGTTTTCATAAAAGTCGGAGTTGATTATTTGGAGATATATGTTTGCATTATTTTCTGAAGAGTTGTTCACGCTCCTAACAAAGTGCAATATTCCTGTAAACAGGGAAATAAGTATATCAATGATATAATCAGTTTTTGCGATCGTGGACTGAATATACTATAGCAGAACATACATCCCAATCGGCAATCTAATGGTCTTCGTAACTTAAAATAGGTTATACTTACTGATTCACTGCTGATTTATCTCCAAATATCGTTTTTGCGTACATAAGTATTGAATTATAATGAACTTAAATACACCTGTATATATATATATATATATATATATATATATATATATATATATATATATATATATATATATATATATATATATATATATATATATATATATATATATACAAATCAGTGAAATAACCTAATCATTTACAATTTAATTTTAGATGATTATTCCCCTCGGTTTTCAAAATTACACGACGAAAACTCCAATGTGGTTCCCATTAACTACACTTAAACCTTAATAAAATTCTAATCTCTCCCTCGTTTTACAACATTACGCGACCAAAACTCCAATGTAGTTCCATTAACTACACATAAACCTTAAAAAAATAGACATACAAATCTGTAAAATAACCTAATCATTTACAATTTAATTTTAGATGATTATTGAATTAATTGATTTTGTTGTGTTTGTTTTTCTTGTGTAATTTGTTGTGTTACCCACATTTTCCATACCCGCATTTTCCATACCCGCATTTTCCATACCCGCATTTTCCATACCCGCTACCCGCGCCGCGTTTTCCAGATAACCAACAAGTAATATAAAAAGACGCCTGGGTCAGGTGTTCACTCGGGCTACTGGCAAAGTAGCTAGAGGTCTCCTCCGCAGAGGCTCTATACCGCGCGAGCAAAGGCGGCGTGGGAGTGGGCCGAGGAAGATCGGATTGAAAGGTGAATCATACCCGAATTTGCATGTTTGATCACGTGACACCCAAAAATGTGGGCGTGGCATGCAGACCAAACACCGTCGAAAGCCGAATTTGACCCTCAGGCGTCCAAACAGATGCACCACATTAACCGTGGGTGAATGTGGGTGGTGCATACTTCACAGAGGTGAACATATTTACGATCAGGGACTTGTATGTCAGCCACATCACTGTTGAATAAACTACAAAGCTATATAGTCAGCCAGTCAGTTTCGAAATCTACCAACAACGTGAAAGAACACCTTGATCAAAAGGCAAAGCTGTTCAACCTTTTGTCCAACTCCAAAAACAAAAGGATCAAAGAACTTACACCATGCCTCACGGCCTCACTCAGTCACACGGCTAACAACTCACCGGAAGTATGAATATTAGCGGAAGTAAAATGTGCAAAAATGCAAAATTGCGACACCTAAAAAGAAAAAACAAACAAACAAACAAGCCGAAGCCTAGACTCAGCCTACCACGGCGACTACTATTTCATGATACAGCGATACAGGAACCCAGAACCACATATTAATGTATGCCAATTTATACTAATTATTCAAATTACGCTTCTTTTTTTTTTAATTCTAATAATTAAATTTTAAAATTAAACGTCAGGTAACAAAGTCCACATTCCTGCCTGGAGGCGCATCATGATGCATCTCCTTTGGTTTAATTTCGATTATTACATAACCACATTTAAAGTAAGAAAATCGCTTTGTATTTACAGAAATATTTTTTCCTGCGATAAGTACATGTCAGTGGTCACTACCATTAGAAGAAGGACCGATCAATGCCACCAATGGGGACACATTTTTGGCCAGCACCCGCAGTCCAGTTATATATAGGTCAGTCGGAAACGGATTACAACATTGATGTCACGTGTGCGTCACAACCACAGATCATTGGTCACAACAATGACAGGCGTAGTCGGTTTCCACTGAGAATTTTAGTCGTAGGGTAGGTCAGCCAACGAGTGAGGACATACGAAGATCTCGCAGTTTCCAACTAGGTAAGGTGTCACGCTTTTTTTGTAATAATAATTAAATCCCATATCTCAACGTAGATGAATTAACGTCTTTACACAACTGAAGCCAGAAAACTAACGATTTTACTTTACGTATAGGATAAATACCTCGAACGTCGGCCTTAAGCCAGATATATCCCGTTCCTTTACCGAGTGTCGAAGGACTTTGTTATGTCGAATGTTAACGGGATTTTATGAAATAATAAGACTCCAAAGCAGTTTATTAAACAAACTTGAGAAATATGTAAAGGTTCATTGAACACACACAGAGATTCTACAAGTTTGTTTGAATAGTTAGTCAGATGAATAATTAGTACCAGATATCATAACAGCATCGGGCATGCGTATTGATGCAGTATCAATCCCACATTTTATGCTCAACGTTCAGTGTAATAAAGTGCTGACTCAACCAACAGATTTTGATGATTTTCATTGGTTTGCCTTCCTCTCGTAAACTACGTGCAGCGAAAAGCAAACCCTTGCTCTCCTTCCCGTATGTGGACGCCACCGGCGTTACCATGCATACGAGATAGTTGTAGCAGGCACCCTAGCAGGCACCCTATGAATTGAAATATAGTAAGGTTAGATATAGCCGAAACAGAGAATGTAGGTGTCTAACGTTTCGAGCGAAGGCCCTTCGTCAGAGAGAAACGAAGGGCCTCAGTCGCTCGAAACGTTAGACTCCTACGTTCTCTGTTTCGGCAGTATATCTAACCTTACTATATTTCGATTGTTGTTTCTACACTGCCTACGCAGCACGCTACTTTTATTACCCTATGAATTGGGCAATTATAAACTCATACACTGTAAATCTGGGAGTGTTGCCACAACACCAAAATCGGTGTAAATTCTTGCAGCTGTGTGGACACCAAAAAGGTGTAAACTAACACCAAAACTGGTGTAATGTTACACTGCCGAAAGGGTAAATTGACTATAAGTTGGTGTAAAACTACACCAAAAACTGGTGTAATCTAACCTTTCAAGCGTGTAAAATTACACTAGAAGTGTGTCTTTACACTGTATTGGTGTGAAATAGCTTGCAGCTGTGTGGACACCATCTTGGTGTGAATTTACACTTGGAGAGTAAACTTGCACCAAAACATGTTCTTTTACACCAATACAGTGTAAATTAGCTTGCAGCTGTGTGGACACCATCTTGGTGTAAATTTACACTTGGAGAGTAATCTTACACCAAAACATGTTCTTTTACACCAATACAGTGTAAATTAGCTTGCAGCTGTGTGGACACCATCTTGGTGTAAATTTACACTTGGAGAGTAAATTTACACCAAAACATGTTCTTTTACACCAATACAGTGTAAATTAGCTTGCAGCTGTGTGGACACCATCTTGGTGTAAATTTACACTTGGAGAGTAAACTTACACCAAAACATGTTCTTTTACACTGTACGAGTGTGAAATAGCTGGCAGCTGTGTGGACACCATCTTGGTGTAAATTTACACTTGGAGAGTAAACTTACACCAAAACAACTTCTTGTTTAACTGACCGGGAGTAAAAGTATAGTACCTACAATGGAGAATAAACATTAAAAAGTATATTAAACATTAAAAAGTATAGTAGTATAAAAAAGTTAACTGGTTTTATTACTAGTTGAAAATTAACAATATTGTACAACTAAAATTTACAATAAGAAATCACTATTGCGGTTACATTAAATTATTTAGTAAAAACTCACTGAAAAAGTTATTTCACAAAAATTAAAACCTTAGTGGGGACTTTTAATAAATATTTGCATTTTTCAAATAACTGCCTATGTTCTTAGTTGACCCATATTAAGAAAAAAAACCCAAAACAAATTCAGAAGAATTACAAATAAAAAAATTGCAGTAGTGGAATACAGTAACTAGCTATTCAGGGTGTTAGCCAGAAAAAAAATAAATTCGGCAATTTAATGGAATTGTGAAATTCAGTTCTTGTTGCGCGCGGGCGAACATTTTACCACGCGGGCCATAAATAAACAATACACCCTCCAAACGTCATCATGTTATCCCCTTATTTCCCTGCGTTCGGACAGCGCTTTCTAAGGCTATCCAGATATAAAAATGTCCAGATCTAAATGCCTAGCCATAGTTGATAGTGCTGATGATTGGCTGGGCTAAATTGAAACCTTTGAAGTGCAAGTCAACTGACATTGTTTTGCGTACTAAAAACAGACAGATATATTTTAGGTTAGATGGCATCCTCGCAACACATCAATGCATGATTCGCAATTCTTTTGAGCAAAGTTGTGAAGCTGAGCAATCTCATATTTTTAATTATTTCTTAGTTATTATAACTTAGTACTTTTTATAATTTATATTTGTTATTTTTGGTAGATCTAAATTGTGAAATTGCTAGCTAAACGTAATTGTGAAAACGGCGTATAACGCCGAATTTTTGACTGTAGCTAACACCCTGCTATTTACAATAGTTAATTATTTTTTTCAACTTATGGCATTTTTCAATGTTATTCAACTTTGCTTTGATATTGTTCTGGATTTCTTTGTCAATCACCAGGTGAAATCTTTTCATTATTAGTCCTGCAATACAAAGTGTGTGGGCATAATGAATTACTACTACCAGTAATTGGAAAGCCTTGTGCTCAACAATGTAATAATTTAAAATCTTAGACAGTATTCTATATGCTAAAGTTAAAAATCATTGTAAAAGGAAGCTTAATTTAAAATTACTTGAATGAAAACCTGAGCTTCAAAGTTGAAATACTTGGGTGCCAAATTTAAAAAAATGATTATATGACTGTCAATAATGTCTTAATTTTAGGCTTAGCATTATTTATCTAAATTCATTATTTAGAAATGTATTTATATGAGCTAAACAATTTATGGATTATTTAACAAACAATTAAATAATCCATACAGTATTTGTTTCAAGGGAATGTTTGTAAATAATTTCCATGTATGAAAATAACCATTAAATATGTAGTAAATAACCCAGGAATGGTTTGTAAATAATATGATTAAATCAGGATAATTTGATTACTTAATAAATAATCCATGTATTATAAATAAGTTAAAAATTGTGGAAACACCACAGGAAATATATCTTTGCTAAGCTTTCGGCCTGTTGACTCAGGCCTTCATCAGGGCAAAGCTTAGCAAAGAAATATTTTATGTGGTGTTTCCACAAAACTTATTTATATTACATTATTCAATATTACAGCTTCAAATCCCAGCCACAGTTGAGTAAAGTTTTTCTCCAGTTACCCAGTAATTGTTCGTCATTCAGAGTACCTACTGAATATCATTATTTGCCACCTGAGTTTGCTGTCCCACAATACAGCTATTTATTCCAACAACATAACTAGATGAAGAGTTAAGTCTCTCAATATGGAAGAAACCAGATTTGAATTTTAAATATTAAATATAAGTGCCATCATCTCACAACCTGCTCCCAAGTTGAGCAAGTACAGGTACAGTCAGCTCAGTCAATGGAGTGTCGGACTAGTAAATTAAAGTTGCCAGTTTGAATCTGAAAGCCTTGGTCGAATAGAGTTTTCCTCTATCACTAAGTATGGTTCATCGCTCAGAGTAGCACATAACCATTAGTCTCCCCATCTGAGTTTACTGTTCCACATGAATTATTCCAGTCCATAGACTGTTTAGCTCAACTAAACTCATTATTTGTAAACAGTCAATTATTTGTATAAATCATTGTTTCTTAAATTTTCACATTTGAAACCCCAACCCAGGTTGAAATGACAAAGGTGCCCAAGTATCAGGGATAGTCATTTATATTCTAAAAGTAAAATTTTCAGGCTGAATATCCCATTCACCCTGTAACTTTATCTTCGTGTTAACAACATATTTGGTTCTAAATGAGGGTGACTACTGACCAGGTCATTAGGTAAGGAGTGACTGAGTCAACAAATTTAGGTTTATTAAGAAAACAGCAAAATTATAACACTTGTTATAAGTTAATAAATTAAGATTTATACCTCTCAATATCGGACAGTTCAGTCAGCCTGTCGCCAGGTCCATGTCGATAAAAACCAGTCGATGTTGAACAGACTTTCGTCTTCCCCATACAGTGTATATATAATATATCACTATGAGTATATCCATCATCCATATTGATTGTTGTCTGTTAACTTCGCATCAGTGGCAAGTCTTCGAATCCAAACACGGCCCATTTCACTTTTGGGTGAAAATAACTGATTATTAACTTATCCAGCTAACTTACAAACAATTTAAAATGCCGGTGAATACTTTAAAATAGTTAATTTGATGCCCACTCGCCAAGATTTTACACAAACCATCACGACCACGAACCAACGCTATCCAAAACGACGCTATCCCCCAATCAGTGCTTCCACTCGGCTAAAGCAAAATTTCCTTTTTTTATCCTTCTTTTTAGCAAAATTTCCTTCCCAAAATCTGAAATTTCCTTCCAGTTTTCCCTCCAAAATCTCTTATAAATCCTTCTTCTAATGATTAAAATTTGGATCGTCTTCACCAGTTTGCTTTCGAGTGCACGCAAAGCTCGCAATGAGAAAATACGAATGTGGTCCGAACATTTCCGACGCTTTCCGATGTCCAGAAAGCGAGTTATTTTTGTATCTGGCAAGCGCAGATGCAAAGACAAATTAGACAACAGCCATTTTCAGTATTTAAATGAGAAGTTCTACTCAACTAACAATGCGCAATTATATTCCCAAACTATATAACTAATAAAGATAAGCTTCAAGTTTACAAAAATTTTACAAACTCTTTTAGTCAAATTAGTCCTTTGGAAACTAGAATAATTCTCAGATAAAGGTTTGAAACATAATTTCATGGTCAATGCACGCTTTGTACCGGTTTTCAGTTGCAAGTGAGGTGGAACTGGAGCCCCATCATCAACCTCATCTTCTGATGAGGTTTGATTCTGGACTCGAGTCAATCATTCTTTGCATGAGTTATATGCCAAGGGTGCATTCCGTGTTTGCTAACGCCGGATATCTCCGGCGTGGACTTGTCCTCATGCTCGGCGTGCCAAAATTTGATATCTTGGCATATTGGCGTACGCACTTGTTCAGTCTTCTTGGCGTGCAAACAAATGTGACCAGCACTTTGCCTCTTTTGGCGTATTATTCTCTTATTATTTGGCGTATTATTACTTATTATTTTCAAATGTGCATGGCGTACCAAAAGGTCCGATAAAAAAATAATTGGTAGTCTTGGCGTAAAGCTCTGAGCCTCGTCGCCAATCTCCGGCGTGAGATTTGCACGGAATGCACCTGGTTTATATGTTAATGCCGCTAGAAAATAGAAATTGCAAACATTGAGCCTGCGCTATTTGTGTAGCAGTCTTCCACTTAAAACCCTATTTAACGCCGCGCATCATATTACTACTCGTGATTTTAATTTATACACGTTTTTGAACCCAAAAGTAAAAAATAAGCAGTGTCATCAACTTCTAATTACTGAAAAAGTTCGAATTTCAAAATTTCCTTCCATTTTCCTTCCATATGACCAAATTTCCTTCCAATTTCCTTTCAAATTTTATTTCCTTTTTTTTTTCCTTCCAAATGCCAAAATTTCCTTTTGGAAGGAAATTTCCTTCCAAGTGGAAGCACTGCCCCCAATGCAACGCTGGCGCTAGCTTCCAGTCGGGCATGGCATCATGGGTGTTTGAAAAGATATATACTGGCGAACAAAATTTATTGCTAAAAGCCTAAAACGATGAAGTAAAGGAGTTTCAAACAACTTGTAGGCATTTATTTTTTTAGAACTCTCACATTTATACTAGAATCAGACAACGGCCTGATTTTGTATATAGTCTACTTAATTGCTCGGCGCGGCCGGCTTTTATGCACGCTTTCGCGATGATGATCGATGAATACCTTATACCGGTTACGTATTATGACTTAGTGTATATTTTCTTATAAAATATTAAAATTTTACTTACTATAGAAAAGTTTATTTCTATAGGAATTCCTATGGATCCTATAGAATTTTTTCGTAAGGGACTTATTTGGGCCTAGCGTAAACAATTCACGAGAATGTAAATTAAAAGCATTAACAAGTTGTAGAATTACTGGTGTAAAATTACCCATTTTTGGTGCGTTTATAACACTAAAGTAGTGTTAATGTATGACTCAGTTTTCACACCAAATCAGTGTGTAATGACATTTTCCTGGTGTAAAATTACACGAAAGAAGTGTCAATCTACCATTTATTGGTGTTGAAATTTTGCATTGCAATTTACACCAAAATAGTGTATTAGCATACCTTCGTTAGTGTAATGTCACACCGCGTCAAGCGTAAATATACACTGCACTAGTGTTGGAGTTTTTTACACCCAACAAGTGTATTTTCACACTTTAACAGTGTGTGAAATTACACTGAGTTTAGGTAAGATTACACCATTTTGAGTAAATTTACACCCCAATAAGTGTCAACAAGACAGTTTTCTATTTTACACTAAAGAAGTGTTACCCTTACCCAAGAGCAGTGTATAAATACACGTTAGGTGTGTTAAGTTACACTTGAATGGTGTTAACTTTCATTTTACACCAAATCCGTGTAACATTACACCTGTTAGGTGTTAACACAACACCGCCAGATTTACAGTGTAGGGATTGTATATATAGTCCCCGGGGTTTATATATGTAATCCCTATGAATTTATAATGACAAAAAAACAACAAAGAAAACCGACTTGATCGTGTTTTAAGTAATAGATAAATCCCAAGAACGAGGGATTTGTGCGCGTCCGAGGGCTTTATATCGCAAAAATCCCGACGTTCGAGGGATTTATCTGACTTAATTTATTATTGAGGAGGTTTTCCAACAAAGTTTTGTCTTTTTTTCTACCTTGGACAAAGATTTTCATAGTTTTTTACTTCATTTCTTATCTAATTAGTATTCAAGGGTTTTATGCGATTTAAACCCTTCAAAAGAACAAAGAAAACTGACTCAATAATAAATTAATGAAGGATATGACCTTTAGTAAGTAGACCCTCGGCATTGCACTCGCGCGGATTCGAACCATACATCAGCTGAGAACTTGAGAAAATTAGTTACTCGACCGCGCCTGGGCTTTCGGTTTACTATAGTCCGATGCCCTCAGTCGTGGGATGAGATAGTAGTTTATATTTTACAAGACGCCTGTTACGGAACAGCGCAACACCGTACACATATATAACCGTTTGTTACATGTAAAAAGTACAAAATTTTCAGAGGCAATATCGATGAAGCGTTTGCTGAGTACATTTAAACAAGTCCGTTTTTTCAAATAACAACGGGGATTTTAATACTTTCAGTAAACAGAACGTACAGTGCTGAATTCGTCAGATTCAAGCGATCATTTCGATATAGAACTTATAAATTTATATCGAAGAAACAAAAAAATATTTAAACACGTTTCGAAACACACGTTTCCATAATGTTATATAGGTTCGATGGCTGTAGATCCGACATCGATGCGCAATACTGTTTATTTTACACTTAGTGCTCGTCAGATCTTTTCAACAACAGCACAGGGTCCGACATTATCACTCAGTTTAACATCTTCGTTCACCTTTTTACTTACCCGTTTGGAAGGTTGGTTCAAGCCGTAGCCCAGTGGGGGCCTGGGGCGAGTAGCGGTACTTGGATCCAGGTTAAGATCCATCCATGCAGGATCTTGAGCTGACCACCCCAACTCGGTATGGCTTGCACCGATCACACCAATTAATTGGTGGAAGTATTACACTTACTTCTTTGATTAAAGGCAGGGACGGTGGGGATATCTTATTTTCCTCCGACTCCAACACTGCGTCCGACCTCATTTAAATGACCTCATAACCTCATTTAAATCTTAGATCATCGAGACTTCGTATCAGCATAAACACTATAGCTTGGGAAGGCTGACACGGTGCGGCGATTACAGAAATATAGAAACGGGAAGATTAATGCGGTTACCGAACTGACGAATTTATTGCCGTGATTGAATTTAAGTCGGTCAGTCTGAAGATTTCGTTTTCTGCTTTGAATCAGTATAGGTTCTGTCAAATATGGAAACTATATATTTTAAACTGTAATCATTTGAGAGACTGAAAGACTGAGAACATCTTTCAGACGAGAACTGAAATCAGTATGAATAAATTTTCCACGTCAGTTGAGTTTTCATACTAATCTTTTGGTCAAAACTCAAAAGACTAAACAATGTCGGGCCTTGTGCTTGTTGTTGAAAAGATTTGACAAGTACTAATTAGCTCAAAATAAACTGAATTGCGCACCGTTATGTCAATGTCGGATCTATAGCCATCGAACCTAAAGATCCGGTGTCGAAACTATAACCACGGCGTATAAGGAAACCAAGATTTTAGTAAACAAGGCGGCAAGGTCTACCCATGCACCTAGGTATACGGTTGGCCCCTTTCAAATTTGAACACAAGGTATCATTACTGACCCAAGATTTAATAGAAGTACTATCATTACTAGTTATAACGATCGAGGCGTTATTTTACGTTTCAAACGGCAGGACGTGACCTAGCCTGAGAATAAAGATACAATAATAATAATTATAATAATAACATGTATTTATACCGCGCAAATTTAAGGTTTTCAAATGCGCCTTATAATAATTTTTGACATGGCCGAGTCGAAGGTATACGGGCGCTCAGGCAGCCGCCACACGACACATATCGGCTCACGAATTACAGCTAAGACCTAGGTGTTGGTTTTGCGGAGGGAGGAAAACCGGAGAACCCGGTGAAAAACCCTCGAAGCATGGAGAGACCAACTAAACTCTACTCACACGAGTCTCAAGCTCGAGAACAGGGTTATTCCCAAACAGTCACCCATCCAAGTACTAACCCCGTCCAATCGGGCTTAGTAACTATTGGTGAGAGGTAGCGCCCTAAAAGCACACGCCAACCGTGCTCCCAAAGTGTTCAACCAACATGGCCGCCGAGCATTGGACCAGTAAACCGCAGGTCGCGAAGTTCCTCGGAGGGGAAAATCACTCCTGAAAAAGTGATTTTTAAATTTTTCTCGTGATTTTCTTCATGATTTTTTGTGTGCTTTTTCTGAAGGTGTACGTGATTTAAATCCGTGATTTACCCCTCGGTTTCCATCAAACGGGAATTTTACGGGGTTTGTTTGTTCCGAGACGGGGTTTTATTTAAATCAGAACAAAACTTGTAAACTGTATTAAAACCCATCTCGTAAAGATTAAAATCTGATGTCTACAAGCGGCCCAATCAAACGACTTGTCTTATGTCACGTGTGCGTCACAACCACAGATCATTGGTCACAACACTGACAGGCGTAGTCGGTTTCCGTGATCGGTCTAGAACAAAAGCTCTTGCTAGTACTGAGAATTTTAGTAGTCGTAGGGTAGGTCAGCCAACGAGTGAGGACATACGAAGATCTCGCAATTTCCAGCTAGGTAAGATGTCACGCCTTTTTTTGTAATAATCAAATCATATATCTCAACGTAGATGTCATGAATTAACGTCTTACATAACTAAAGCTAGGATACTGACGTTTTTACTTTACTGAAGAATACGACGTTTAGTAAGTAGAGTAGTAGACCTTCGGCATTGCACTCGCGCGGATTCGAACCATACATCAGCTGGGAACTTGAGAAAATTAGCTCTACTCGACCGCACCTGGGCTTTCGGTTTACTATAGTCCGACGCTCTAAGTCGTGGGATGAGATAGTACTTTATATTTTACAAGATGCCTGCTACGGAACAACTCAACACCGTGCACTCACTATTACTCAGTTTAAGTCTTAGATCATCGAGACTTCGTATAGGCATAGCATAAACAACTTGGGAAGGCTGACACCGATGTGCAGCGATTATAGAAATATAGAAACGGGAAGATTAATGCGGTTACCGAACCGACGAATTTTATACGGCAGTGATTGAATTTAAGTCGGTCAATCTGTAGATTTCGTTTTGTGCTTTGAATCAGACTAGGTTCTGTCAAATATCGAAAATATACTTTAACCCTTTCGCTCACGCATGACTCTCCGAGACTTCTCCCCTGGACGAGTAAAATCGTCTGGCATTAGACAGAGTAAAAAGAGAAAGTTGTTCGAAACAACCATGCACATGAATGGGTTAAAGCCTGGTTTTCATATATCGTAATTCATCGCCGATCATCGGCCATACAGCTTTGCGATGAATTGCGATGAAATGCGATTACGAAAACCGACAATCGAGGACAATCCCCGATTATCGGCGATCATCGCAAGAACAAAAAAAAATTGTTTCCCCCGATGATCGCTGACTGTCGCCGATGAATTAAGACAAGCAAAACAAATGAAAACCGAAATCCGATGAAATAAGACAAAATAGGAATCAGTCTCTGGAAGAAAACCAAGCACTTCAGACATGCATGAAATTGCCAATGATTCTTCGGTTCTTCCCTTGTCTCAAATATTTTTCGCACCCAAACTCTTCTTTCTATATTTCTTACACAGTACCAGCGCTATGACGAGTGAAAGCTTCGTATAGAGTAATAATCTGTTGTTTAGGGGGCGCTCATTTTGACAAAAAAATATTATTTTCCCGCATTGATCGGTTATCGACGGCGACTGTCTAGGATGATCGGCGATCATCCCAGACAATCCCCGATCGTCGCAAATGTGAGCATCGGCGATGATCGGCGATGAAATGCGACAAATGAAAACCAGACTTAAACTGTAATCATTTAAGAGACTGAAAGACTGAGAATGTCAACGACAATGCATCTTAAGCTTTCAGACGAGAACTGAAATCGGTATGAATAAATTTTCCACGTCAGTTGGGATTTCTTACTAATCTTTTGGTCAATACTCAAAAGACTAAACAATGTCGGGCCTTGTACTTGAGCACTAATTAAGCTCAAAATAAACTGTATTGCGCACTGTTAATCGTTATGTCAATGTCGGATCTATAGCCATCTACAGCCAACGAGTGAGAACATACGAAGATCTCGCAATTCCCAGCTATAGGTAAGGTGTCACGCCTTTTTTGTAATAATTAAATCATATATCTCAACGTAGGATAACTGAAGCTAGAATACTAACGTTTTTACTTTACTGAAGAATACGACCTTTAGTAAGTAGTATCATTAACCTCAGATTTAATAGAAGTACTATATTACTAGTTATAACGAGGCGTTATTTTACGTTTCAAACGGCGAGACGTGACCTAGCCTGTATGCAGACGTATAGTATCACAGAATAAAGATACAACCAGAAGTCCCATCTATGTCGGTACCTTTGATGTTTGCATGTGTCTGGCCGCCGAGTATTGGACCAGTAAACCGCAGGTCGCGGAGTTCCTCCGAGGGGAAAATCGCTCCTGAAAAAGTGATTTTTAAATTTTTCTCGTGATTTCCTTCATGATTTTTTTGTGCTTTTTCCGAAGGTGTACGTGATTTAAATCCGCGATTTATCCCTCGGTTTCCATCGAACCGGATTTTTACGGGGTTTGTTTGTTTATTTGAATCAGAACAAAACTTGTAAACTAGTATTAAAACCCATCTCGTAAAGATTAAAATCTGATCTGTCTACAAGCGGCCCAATCAAACGACTTGTCTGATGTCACGTGTGCGTCACAACCACAGATCATTGGTCACAACACTGACAGGCGTATAGTCCGTTTCCGAAATCGGGCTAGAACAAAAGCTCTTGCCAGTACTGAGAATTTTAGAAGTCGTAGGGTAGGTCAGTCAGTCAACGAGTGAGGACATACGAAGATCTCGCAATTTCCAGCTAGGTAAGGTGTCACGTCTTTTTCTGTAATAATCAAATCATATTTCTCAACGTAGATGTCATGAATTAACGTCTTTACATAACTGAAGCTAGGATACTGACGTTTTTACTTTACTGAAGAATACGACGTTTAGTAAGTAGAGTAGTAGACCTTCGGCATTGCACTCGCGCGGATTCGAACCATACATCAGCTGGGAACTTGAGAAAATTAGCTCTTCTCGACCGCGCCTGGGCTTTCGGTGTAGTACAGTCCGACGCTCTAAGTCGTGGGATGAGATAGTACTTTATATTTTACATGCAAGACGCCTGCTACGGAACAGCTCAGCACCGTACACTCATTATCACTCAGTTTAAAGTGCCTATCTCATGGTTGGGGGCTTTGAATATTTGTAATCTTTAGATTGTTCTGAGAAAAATTGTAATGTATCTTGTCAGACGAAAATTTCATCTTCATGGGCTTTTTCGCTGTTAAAGGTTCCGGAAGTGATGTCATTTTGACGTCAAAGCAGGAATATGTGTATATTAAACCCTATTTCTAAATCCCTGCTTTGACATCACTTCCGGAACCTTTAACAGCGAAAAAGCCCATGAAGATGAAATTTTCGTCTGACAAGATATATTACAATTTTTCTCACAACAATCTAAATATTACAAATATTCAAAGTCCCCAACCATGAGATAGCCACTTTAAGTCCTAGATCATCGAGACTTCGTATAGCATAAACACTTGGGCAGGCAGACACTGAGTGCAGCAATTATAGAAATATAGAAACGGGAAGATTAATGCGGTTACCGAACTGACGAATTTACGGCAGTGATTGAACTTAAGTCGGTCAATCTGTAGATTTCGCTTTGTGCTTTGAATCAGACTAGGTTCTGTCAAATATCGAAACTATATTTTAACCCTTTCGCTCACCCATGGCTCTCGGCCGAGACTTCTCCCCTGGACTAGTAAAATCATCTGGCATTAGACAGAGTAAAAAGAGCGGAAAGTTGTTCGAAACAACCATGCACATGAATGGGTTAAAGCCTGGTTTTCATATATCGTAATTCATCGCCGATCATCGGCCATACAGCTTTGCGATGAATTGCAATGAAATAGGATTATGAAAACCGACAATCGGGGACAATCCCCGATTATCGGCGATCATCGCAAGAACAAAAAAAAATTTGTTTCCCCAGATGATCCGACTGTCGCCGATGAATTAAGACAAGCAAAACAAATGAAAACCGAAATCCGATGAAATAAGACAAAATAGGAATCAGTCTCTGGAAGAAAACCAAGCACTTCAGACATGCATGAAATTGCCAATGATTCTTCGGTTCTTCCCTTGTCTCAAATATTTTTCGCACCCAAACTCTCCTTTCTATATTTCTTACACAGTACCAGCGCTTGACGAGTGAAAGCTTCGTATAGAGTAATAATCTGTTGTTTAGGGGGCGCTCATTTTGACAAAAAAATATTATTTTCCCGCATTGATCGGTTATCGACGGCGACTGTCTGGGATGATCGGCGATCATCCCAGACAATATCCCCGATCGTCGCAAATGTGAGCATCGGCGATGATCGGCGATGAAATGCGACAAATGAAAACCAGGCTTAAACTGTAATCATTTAAGAGACTGAAAGACTGAGAATGTTAACGACAATGCATCTTAAGCTTTCAGACGAGAACTGAAATCAGTATGAATAAATTTTCCACGTCAGTTGAGTTTTCTTACTAACCTTTTGGTCAACACTCAAAAGACTAAACAATGTCGGGCCTTGTAGTTGAGCACTAAGCTCAAAATAAACTGTATTGCGCACCGTTAATCGTTATGTCAATGTCGGATCTGTAGCCATCTACAGCCAACGAGTGAGGACATACGAAGATCTCGCAATTTCCAGCTAGGTAAGGTGTCACGCCTTTTTTGTAATAATAATAATCAAATCACATATCTCAACGTAGATGAATATTAACGTTTTTACTTTACTGAAGAATACGACCTTTAGTAAGTAGTATCATTAACCTCAGATTTAATATAAGTACCATATTACTAGTTATAACGAGGCGTTCTTTTATGTTTTAAACGGCGAGACGTGACCGCTATAGTATGCATGAATAGTATGCATGGATGATCTCCACAGGGAGCCCAAACGTTGTTTGTCAGAACTAACGAATTTATCTATATATTTCTTACCAAAAAGAAAAATAAATTGCTGAATCGAGTTTTTATTAGTAAGATAGATTGTTTGTTCATAAAGTATACGAAATAAAATTTGGAGAAGCAACGCTTTGAAATCTGTTATTTTAAATTTTGAAAGTTCGTTGGAAAGCGGAAATGCTGCGTGCATTCATGCACACAAAGCTGCGGGACATGTATATTAACTTGTCACAGTGTGAAGAGGTAAAGGGGGGTACGGATCACGTTTCACGGGAAATAAAAAAGTCATTTCTCGTTTCACGGATAAGAAAACTGCCATTTCACGTTTCACGTTTCTGTGACAATTATTCACAGAAGGAGAAGTAGATTGAAAATGGGTAGATTGAAGCTCGTATTCTTCAGAATCGGAGGCGGATTTAGGATTTTGAGAACTTCAGTCAAAGTTGTGGTCCACAGTTTTAGGGGGTTCGGGGGGCATGCTGGCCCGGAAAATTTTTGAAATTGGGGTCTCTAAAATGGCATTTCCCGCGATCTGACAACACAATTGAGCAAAATTTTGAAACTTTTAAAACATATTTTTAATGGCACAAGTATCATTTTTACAAAAGATTTTGTCCAAATTGGATTTTTTCTAAACTTTATTGAGAAAATTATACAGCATTATATATACTAAAATATTAGTTAGCCAAACGAAACAGGCGCAAAAACCCATGCATATTTTCTAAAAATTAACTAAATAAATAACGGACCATAAATACCTAGATTGTGGACGCGCGAGCGAGTATCGATATATAGACTATATAAGCGAGAGACTTTGGCAAGTCTAGGGGAGCGGTGGCTCTCGCAGATCAGAACAAATTAAACTTATAATCTTAAAAATTATAATATACGTAACGCTTAATCACAGTTCATGACAACTTCAGTACTTTATTCTCATTTTATGGACAATTAATTATTATCGACAATCATGGCTCACGGCTGGAGTACAAATCACGTTTCACGACACAAAATTCCGGCATTTCACATTTCACAAGAAAATATATTGGCAATTCACAACTCACGAAAATACAACCTCGTCCCCAGGGCATTTTGCCTCCACGTTGGGAGGTCGGCGAAAATGGCCCTGGCATCGGCTGGTACGGTCGATTCTATAATCGGATTGGCCGGTTTAAAAACTTGATTAATTCAGATACAGTGTAACTTATTCATCAAAATATGAATTGCAATAAATCCACTCTGCGAAGTTCATCCAAAGAATTGTAACGATAGCTTTGGTTAAAGTCAAGAACAACATTGGATATATGTTTCTTCCCGACATTTAAATGTATCCTGGATAATCGTGGGGAGTATCATGATGAAGAATGCTAGCCAGTTGCATTTATGATAAAGGTTCACATGAGTGATTCGGCAGAGCGTTAAATATTTCTTATTTATTATTCATGTATACGTATTACACAAAAACGAAACACAAAGACCGCATAAATTTTCTTGCCAAAACACCCCAAAATTCTGGCTGTCACGTGACCAGCCAATGGAGGCAAAATGCCCTGGGGACGAGGTTGACGAAAATACCCTTTACCACCCTCTATGAAGACTGTTGTCTAGATATTGAATAAACTATTATGTTTCGGATTCCCAGAATATCAAATGCCTAAGTATATCATTCAACCTTCAGCTACCAACTTGACCTGTACATGTAGCTCAGTTGGTGGAGTATCGGACTAGTAAACCGAAGGTCGCGGAGTTTCCTCTAATCGGAATAATAGCATTAAGCCATAATATACACATAATGTCTGCTCCCGAGGGAAACAGTTAGTTTTGTTTTCCCGAGAGTCTTGATATTTCCCGAGACGAAGTCGAGGGAAACATCGAGACTCGAGGGAAAACAAAACTAACTGTTTCCCGAGGGATCAGACATTAAGTGTTTTGTTATATAGCTTGAATTTCGCTGAATAATTTCGACGCTTATCAAGGGAAAGTACACAAAAGACAAACGCTATTAAGACTTACCAAAACATTTCGCCTGGCTCCGTAATTTCACTTCAACCAAACAAATATAAGTCTCAGAACAACAGAACAGCAATACACTTCTCCAGTTAATCTTCACACATGCTTTGAAGACCTATAAATATTCTTTTTTTCGTACCAAACAAGCTTTTGTTTATAGGATGCCGTAAAGAGTTCAAAGTTCTAGCGGTCAACAATTGAAAACTTATTGACCGAGCGGGCAATAAGTTCTCAATTATTGCCTGCTCGGTAGACATTGAAATTTAGCTAAGGTCACGTGACCACAAAGCAACCAATGACAGTCATCGTTGCATCCAGTGAAACTCTAGCTATATAACAAGGTTAGATATACTGCCGAAACAGAGAACGTATTCGAGCGAAGGCCCTTCGTCAGAGAAAAACGTGACTACGTTCTCTATTTCGGCAGTATATCTAACCTTACTATTTTCAAAAAAGCCATAACGATAAGGTTTGGAAAAAACATAATTTAATTTACTAACGTTTCGTCACTATTCAAGTAACATCTTCAGATGAAGATGTTACTTGAATAGTGACGACGAAACGTTAGTAAATTAAATTATGTTTTTCCAAACCTTATCGTTATGGCTTTTTTGAAAATTATTTGCTGGGCAATTATCTTCTTGACTAGACTACGCTTTCCGCCTGGTATATCAATAGCTACAATTCTAACCTTACTATATTTCGATTTATATATTTCGATTGTTGTTTCAACACTGCCTACGCAGCACGCTACTTTTATTTCACTATTTGGAATTATGTTCTGTACTCGTGGTTTCTCCCTTGAAGAGTACAATTTATAAACGATCAAATCTCTTCTCTTGAATCGCTTAACTACACAGCAGTTTAACTCTCCGATCAACATTTACGGATGTAGTACGATCACCGTACGATCAACGGGGCACGAAATTCCTCAACCTTCACCCGCCTCGCCGGACTCGCGGAACGAAAACCCTGGCAGACGCTGGTCACGTGATCTGCTAAAATCTAGCAGATTTTTAATTAGCGTTGGTATTGTTAGTTTAGGGAGGAGTGACAAGTTTTCACCTTTGTTTATACAAATAATGTATTACGTCTGGCGTCGTCAGAACTGGTGCATGGAGTGGGCAATCTCGGGTGGAGTGGGCAATCTCGGGTGGAGTGGGCAATCTCAGGTGGCGTGGGCAATCTCGGGTGGAGTGGGCAATATCAGGTGTTACAATGAAACCAACAAAAAACAAACGTACTCAGTGTTTATAACAAAACATATCTCGTGCTTTCTTCTGTGATGTACGTTGTCAAAGATCATATCGAAGCCAAGAGTTAAAGAAACCCCGAAGAAGATATAGCAATCGTCTAATGCACCGTCGAATACTCGTGTACGACAATGTCGTACAGTATGACAATGTCGTACAGTATAGACTTTGTCGTCGCAGTGTTGGTGATGTGAAGTATCTTAAAAATTTGTACAACAAGGCAAATTTTGAACTGCTTTATTCGGCCGAAATGTTTTACCGCCAAAGACTTCCTCGCGACGATTACAACATTTCACAAAGTTCAACTGGACGTAAGTGGTTTGCGAGAGCCAAACCGCTTTCTCTTGCACTAAAATACATTGACATTTCAGTCTCTGCCCGTATAATCGCGGCGAAACGTGCCGAAAAAAGCGATTCGGCAAAGATTGCAACTATCAGACAACATCAAGCCGATTGTCCTTTCAGCTCGCATTTGTCATCAACAGAAACTCAGGTAAATACAGTTCTTGAATCGAGCCTTTCATTCTTTTTATTAAAAGTTATAGTTCGCCCAGATTATAAAATTCGTTTAGGCGGCACGTGACCAGCCGCAACCAAGATAAGACCCTGGGTACGAGGTTGGAAATTCCTTACTCTTTGTGTACAGAACCAATCAAATTAAACCATTGTCATGCTAAATATATTAATAAAACCGGCCCGGGCGTGTTGTTATGTGAAATTTGTTTAGTCGAAAGCTAATATTTTGAAAAGTTTAGCTTAGAACTTCACGAAATTTACGAAAATAATGCTTTGATTATGTTCTTTCTGCCCATGCAAATAATTATGCGTGAAAGTCAGTGTAAAGCGTATAAAAGAGCGTAAGAGAAAGATTGTAAACAAAAGCCCAAACTGAAACGTGTACAAGGATTGTCTTGTACGAACTGCTGGGACTAGTTACTTCAAGCCAATATTTCACGTAATATAGCTCAGAACTTTACGAAATTTACGAAGAATATTGTTTTGACTATGTT
This sequence comes from Corallium rubrum, assembly GCA_964035015.1. NCBI lineage: Eukaryota > Metazoa > Cnidaria > Anthozoa > Scleralcyonacea > Coralliidae > Corallium > Corallium rubrum. The sequence goes on from OZ036001.1 coordinate 5,649,985, forward strand.
CTTTCTGCTCATGGAAATAAATATGCGTGAAGATTAATCTAAAGCGTAAGAGCGTGAGAGAAGTTAAAGGTTGTAGACAAAAGCCCAAAGGTGTACATGCAGGGATTGTCTGAAGCGAACTTACGAAGAATGGCATTATAAATGTGTCCTTGATGCCTGTGTAAATAGATCTGCGCGAATGTTTTTGAAAAGGCTCACTAGTTTCGGCGAAATGTATCTAATCAAATAATAAATTTTACGGGGGTGTCTGTCCTCCTTCGCAGACGCGTGGGCTACAGAACCGCCGCTGAATACAGCAGAAATCCGGATTTTTCGCAGTTTGTCCTGGTCTTTCATTAGGCTCACAAGCGGTGAGACAACCACGACTATAGTATATGACCAGCAACTCCATAAGACCAAAGGCAGGGCTTGATATTTTTAGTTTGCTATATACTCCCTCGATATTAAACTCGATTAGATCTTGAAGGTCAATAGGTCAGCTTCCCAAATTTGGGAAGTTAGCTGTGATTGGGCCGTTTCAGGAAAGGAATTTCGTTGGAGCAGACGTTGATGGGCGGGAACAAAAGCCCACAAGACGTCTGCGAAGGAGATTATATTTCGTGTTGCAACAAGAGCTCTTGCTAGTGGTACTGAGAATTCTAGCCGCAGAGAAGGTCAGCCAACGAGTGAGGTGACATACTTAGACCTCGCAGTTTCCAGCAAGGTAAGGCGTCACAATCACATATCTCAACGTAGATGAATTAACGTCTTTACATAGCTGAAGCTAGAATACTAACGTTTTCACTTTACTGAAGAGTAGACCCTGTCGCACTTTTCTACTCCGCGTCGAAGTAGTTGCGCTTCTGCTGGTTCAAACCACAATCAGGGGACTGTATCTATCTGTATCAGAATCACGCACAGTCTTAGTTCAACATCTTAGGTTTATTACTTCTCTGCAACTCGCTAGCATTCTGCTCGCTAGGCAAGTTTTTTCTTATGATGGCGTCGTCCGGAAGCTCCACCTTATACATTGTCTATTTAAACCATTGTTTTCTGCTCCCCAGGTGTGGACGTGGCCTGATTCAGTGTCTGATCAAAGTTCACAAGTATCTCCTTAATACATATTACAAAATTTGATTATAATAATACAAAACTAACAAGACGCTTGCTCAGGCGTTCACTCGGGCTACTGATTTCTGCAAATATTGGCGCAGTCTTCGCACATCTAGAAAACCTGAGGAACACCGTGTGCAAGTGTTTGAGCCGAATCTCAAACGATCTTAATACTTTCAGTAGAATAGACCAAACCACAAAACCTTTTGTGCTGAATTCGGCAGATTCAAGCGATGGTTCCGATATAGAATTCATGTAAATCCTACCAACAGAAAATATTTAAACATGCATTTTTGAAACACATTTCCAAAAGTAATACGACACCTTCATGATAGGGGGACTTGTAGACGAGACCATTAATACATCTAAACATATTTTTTGCATTATTTGGTGCCTACCACATGTGCTTCGTAGTTGTTGGACCAAGCAGCAAGGCGATTAATGCTAGGTAAACAGTACGTATATGTTCTTTGATATTATGTGGCTCTTTCTTGTATCTCTAGTCCTCAAGTCAAGGCTTCCTAGCTAGGTACTGATGTCAACACGGCATTTTGAACATGTAATATACTCGTCTATTCTGTCTTCACGGACAAACCTTGTCAGAAACATTACTGATCAACTACTGATGAATTCACTAATACGGCGGAAATCACCTCAACCCAACTCGATCAAAGGCAAACTGGCAAAGCTGTCGAAAAGAAAGAAGTCGAAAAATCGAAAATCGAGCACGCCTTACAGTTTCGTAAGGCCTGACAGGATGATGCAATAATGCCATTTCTTTTCCATCCTCCCCCCCCCCCCGCCGCCCCCCCCCCCCCCCCCCCCCCCCCCCACACACACACACATACAAAAAAATCAAACCCCAACCCGACCACAGGTCGCCCGAGTAATTAATAACAAATAATAACTACAGATCGAAGAAAACAACTGTGAAATCTCCTACCAAAAAATACAGTTTGTTGTCACTTGTAGAAATTGATATCTTACCTCGACAAGATAAAAATTGTAAGACAGTTCAAAAGTGTCCAGTACGGCCAGTTCAGAAAATCCATCGCCGTCGTGGTGTTGACAAACTTCAAACGTCCATGCAATTTTTCAGAGCAAATCCTTCTGGCGTATGCGATGTAAGTTATACGAGGAAACTTCTACGTCACCAAACGTCAGAAAATGGTCAACATTCTGACAAATATGAAAGAAAACATCTCAAATCGAGATTTCGTTGACTATACATAACTCGACCAAGAGGTCTGGACATGAGACACAGTACCCTTGCCAAGATTAAGTGTGCTAGCAAAATAAATTGCTAAATCGAATTTTTAGTAAGATAGATTGTTGGTTCATAAAGTATAGCGAAATAAAATATGACGAAAGTCCGTTGGAAAGCGGAAATGCTGCGTGCATTCGTGCACGCAAAGCCGCGGGACAGGTACTAACGACTTGTCACAGTATGAAGACTGTTGTCTAGATATTGAAGAAACTAGTCTGTTTCGGAATATCAAATAGCCTAAGCACTATCATTCGACCTTCAGCTACCAACTTGACCTGTAGCTCAGTTGGTAGAGCATTGGACTATAGTAAACCGAAGGTAATGAATGAAGTCTTTATTTAATCACGGAATTTTAACAACATAAAGCTGGTTCCCATACAAGTTCTATATTACAAAATATTAAAAATATAATATTGACATCTAATATATGCATGCAGTAATTAAAAGTTACTAGAATCATTAAGGATCATTAAGAAGAGTCAGAATTACTTTTCTTAAAAGAAACAACAGACTGTATACGTATTTGACGTACATTTTCAGGGAGCTTATTCTATATTTTGGCTCCATCATACGAAAAGCTTTTTTTCCAAAATTCAGTATTGGGGCGAGGTAAAAATAATTTTGTAGTGGCTCCACGGAGTTTCCTCTGATGGAAATATAGTAAGGTTAGATATACTGCCGAAACAGTGAACGTAGGACTGTAGGAGTCTAACGTTTCGAGCAAAGGCCCTTCGAGTTCGACAGAGAAACGTTTCTCTCTGACGAAAGGCCTTCGCTCGAAACGTTAGACTCCTATACAGTCCTACGACTACGTTCTCTGTTTCGGCAGTATATCTAACCTTAAGCCTCATCGCCGATGCTCACATTTGCGGCGATCGGGGATTGTCTGGGATGATCGCCGATCATCCCAGACAGTCGCAATCTCGTTCCCAGAGCCAAATCCCTCGCACGCGAGGGGAAAAAAGGCTCTGGGACAATCGATTTGAAACTTGACTCTGATTGGCTAAACGTTCGACGCCTACTGCGCTGCGCAGATAATTTCACACCCATGCTCCCAACGCCGTCTTCATGTCTTGCTGTTGTTTTCGTGAGAAGGAGCGAAGAAGAATACATGTTTATTTGGGACTAAAATCTGACAAAATGTGCGATAAGAGACAAGAAATACTTTTTTGCCTTTGTAATATGTTTGGAATTCCGAATTCGAGTTTCCATCCGAGAAAAAGAACGTTTGGGTATGACAGATATGGCGCCGAATCACCGATTTCATCATTGTCATCATTTGTTCGTGGCGAAATATACAGATTTCACAGTTCCCCGTGCTTGTATGTACAAAAATAAATATCATTGGGTGTGATTTCAATAAAGTTTCCGTTGGAATATTGTCATGACTATTTGAATAATAACTTTAATAGATCAATTCATAATTATCTGAGTTTACCGGTTTAAAGGTACATGTATACGACTTTATGTAAGTATCTTCTGATTTTAACAAAAATATATTATTTTATCAATTATATGACACTGTTTATAGCTTTTATATGTGAAAAATTACTATTCCTTAATTGGCCAGTATGGAATGTAGAGGCTGTGCACCGGACATGTCCGGTGCACAGCAACGGGAAATGGTGCACAGACTGGTGCACAAAAATGCAAAATAGCAATAATTGGCGCACACGAAAAATGGTTATAAACAGCGGTGCACAAGCTAAGTTATAAATGGTAGAGACATTGAGACAATGCCACTGACTGATATGATAACTATTATAGTGTAGAAAAGCTGTGTTGTTTCTGCTCCTAATAATGGACTTAATTAATTATTTTGAGCTGAATTGTTAATTTTAATTTAGTTATTTTGACATAACCAACTTAAACAAAGAAATAAAGACCAAACAAACATGGGAATTAATAGACCAGACTGACCTTCAGAATTCTGTAAATTCTTCCCCCAAAATGCAGGAAATGGCATTTCAGAGAGTCTAGCTTTCAAAAATTTTCGGGGGAGCATACCCCCAAACCCACCCTACATAGTTATCATGCCTGCAGTGCTAAAATTGGCAGCCCCATCCTTTCCATGCTGGTGCCATGCACATGGACAAATCTACATCCTAGTATTGGTGCACAAATATACAGGATAAGCTGATGTCCGGTGCACAAAAGATGGACATTCCATACAGGTTAATTGGCAGTATTGCCTGGCAGAAGGCATTCCGCATTGCTTTCTTAAAATTATGTGATAATCTATATAGTGGTCTAAAGTTAATTAGAAAAGTGCATTATTTTACATGGTTATATCCAAATGGGTTAAATTAAGCATTAGTTGCCAAATTACACCATCCTGTTTTAGACAGGGACTGCAGAAGATGTTTTTGAGTGTAGGGGGTATGCGGGTTAAGACAATATTAAGTAACTGAACAAACATACTTGCATCAGTTCAAAGTTTTGTCAGACTGTTTGAGCCTTTTTAATAGGCCATTTTCAAAATCACATGATATGGTTCATACATATATTATGCTGGAAGGATAAAATGTTTAATATGGCATCAATCTCATTGAGAAAGTGATGTAGGATCAGTTTATCATGCTTTACCCATACAGCTGTTCTTTACTCAAATCCTAAAGCATTTTCCCCCAATATCGATGGCATTATAAAATGTTGTCCTTCCAGAATAATAATTATATGTATGAACCATACCATGTGATTTTGAAAATGGCCTATTGGACATGTCTGATAGGTATACGGCTGTATATCATGCACATACCTGCATGGTAGTTTCTTAGCTTTCATTTCATTGCCATTGTTATAATAATTATATTAGATTAAGTTAGTTAAAAATTTTGTGGGGGTGAAAACGGTTTGTCACCCCCACATGGGGCACGCTTCCATCACCCCTGCTCATGTCATTTAATAATGATACTGACAGATGGTATAATTGTAAGGCGTTCATTCATAAAGTGAACAGTCAGTAACGGTTACAAATCAAATTATAGTATATAAGGTTTATTGTTATATACCAAAGACTTTCGTTTGCCAAAGATGAAATCCTATTGGTCAAATCATGGTCACGTGTTGTTCAACAAACTCAATGTTTCTTTTTGCCGAGGGAAACATTGCACTGTTTCCCTCTAACGTCAACAATGAAGGAAACAGTGCAATGTTTCCCTCTGACGTCAGCTTTAACCATGCGTTGTTCACGTGAATACACAATGATTATACTTTGGACTTTTCGGAACATTTTGAAAACAAGAGCTGTTTCGAGCTTGTTTTGTACGAAATAGTCCATTTTCCAAAGGAAAGAATATCTATACATCTCTTCAAAGAAGGCCTGAAGAAAACCTGGATAAATTTAAAGCTGTTTTTTGTACTTGCTGAGTCTGGTGTATTTGTTTAGTTGAATTGAAATTACGAAGACAAAGTCACAAAGTGTTTTGGTAAGTCTTTTTGCCTTTTGTAAGTTTCGAGTCAACTTCGTATTTTGTATTTTAAAAGTCTTTGGTATATAACAAAACGCTTGTTGACTTTTGTCTCGACAAACATCGAGTTTTGCGGTCCCTCAGGCTTCAATGTAACCCTCGGGCTAAAGCCCTCGGGTGACATTGAAGCCTTCGGGTCCGTAAAACTCGATGTTTCCCTCGGCGCCAGTCAACAAGTGTATAATGCTGCTGAAAATATCACGTTAGAAACTACGTTCAATATTTTGAGCAGTACTCAAACCTTACTATATTTCAATTTGTATTTCAACACTGCTAGCTACGCAGCACACTACTTTATTTCAGTAATGGTTACAGGTCAGTTTTTTTTGTTATTGTTTTTAATGGAACCTGGTGGCATAGCAGCCATGAAACAGAGAGTTAGAGGCCCCCAACTCCTAAGGGCCCTCCATCCAATCTATGATCTCATAATTGTGACAATAGGCGAGTTTCAGGGTGTTGCGCGCGCATCATTTTTCAAAAAAACTGGCAAGCTCCACTCAAAGTAAACATACTGTTTAAAATAAACAACGTGTAGATGCAGTTTCTGGATATAAAACATTGTTATTCTGCTGTTGTTGGCTCGCTAGCAAGTCTGTTTGCCATTCCTTACTTTGTGGGGAGCCCGCCAAGAGCCCGCCAATTTCTTTCCAAAACGATGCGCACGCAACACCCTGAAACTCGTCTATTGAAATTAATTAGTGGAAATGTATCCCATGAAAATGTTTTTTCAGGTGTGTTATTGTGTAAAATTACCAATGCCTGTAATTATAATAAACACTAAATGACCTAAAAAAGCTAGTGGTTTGTTGACATAGTACTGTTACTGTTTGAGTCATTAATATTTCATGGTCCAAGTTCTCATCAGCAGTATTTACCACCAAACTAGTAGGTACTTTACAGTATGAATTCGTGTTAGAGCCACATGACATTCAGAGATGGTATTTGTTCTGTGTAGCAAAATTGAAAAAAAATATAAATTTTTCAATTTTAAATACAGTAAAAGTCCACTGAGTTGGTAAAATTTTGATCTTCAGGCTCTAACCGAAGGCCAAAAAAAAAGTCTTCTGTTCCTGGTCAGCGCACGTGTCTTCTTTTTTCTTGCATGTGAATACTTTTTTTAACATTTTTAATATTAATTGACTACAAATGACACCAGCGGATATTAAATATTTGATCGGTCTATTCTCAACCAACGTTTCCTATGAAAACCACTGGTATGTTTGCGGGCACTGATTGAAGGCTTCATATTCAATCATGTGTTCATGTGTTCATGCTACATGTACATGTTCAGTATACCATGTGACAAGTATATTATAAGAATACTCAACATGTTTCAGATGTCTGCTCAATCAAGGTTTGCCGGGGGGGGGGGGGGGGAGGCCAAAAAACCCACATCGATTTTGGGCATGTGCTCTGACTAGAAACAGAATACTTTCTTTTTGCCTAATTTACCTTCAAAGTCTTGAAATAGATAGAAAATAATAATACATGTAATAATAATAATAACACTGTATTTAACAAGGGTAACTAGAATTACAAGTGTAATTTTCATCTAGGCCCTAAATCTAATAATAACATCTCAAGTCTAATAAGCAAATCTCAGTGACTAGGGTCCCCTTAGAAGGCTAATTTCCTAAGGGTTCCTAAACTTAGTAGCAGTGTTGGCACTACTGGTGTTCAAACTGTGAACCGCAATGGGGCCCATCAGCCCATCCAAATCCCAAACTATTAACAGACTGCACAGGTTGTCACTCAGATTTTACTCAAAAGTTCTCTCAAAATGCTCTGGACCCCCTACATATGTTGTCACTTTGTGGGAGGGGGGACCCAAATTTTTTTCTCACACTGGGGCCCACACCCATATAGTTCCACCACTGCTCAGTAGTTCTGTGTTGGGTCACCGATAGTATAATTGTGGCAATGATTAAATTATTGTTGAGTCTAATAATCTAGCATTATGTGTATCGGATTGATTTCTAAATCAAAGCAACTCTACTGTTAAAATGTTCAGTCATGGTAGATATACATGTAACTATCGATCTTAGAGGAATTTTATTTTGTTTACATGTTATCCTAGAAGTTCCTTCTCTCAAAATTCTAAATTTCTTGTTATACTAGAAGCAACTCGGTCTTGCTGATGCTGTGCACATCGAGCTATTATAGTTTAATAATAATATACTGTTGGATGGTGTCACACATCAAATGTCATCATCCATCTGATCACAAGTATACACCATAACATCCATTGTACCATACACTTTTTTCTCCTGTGTTTGGCTGACTTGCCGCAGCAGAATATATTATATTTCACTGCTCTGGGTTTACTTCAATAATGTTTGCATTGATAATTAGTAACCCCTAAAGACTCACACTCTCATTTTCTCTGGTTTGGGTTGCTGTTGCAGTTAAAGCCAATTTAAATTAATCAGGAAATCTTGTAGTAAGCAAGCCCTGGTTTCCCATAAGCAAGGTGAAAATCTTTCCTAAAAGACCAAATACACATCAAATCAAATGAGTTTAAATAAACAAATATATACTAAAATTAGAACCATACATATATTTTGGCTTGGTTTTAAAATTTATTGTTATAAAGCTAGAGTTTCACTGGATACAACGATGACCGGTCATTGGTTGATTTGTGGTCACATGACCTTAGCTAAATTTCAATGTCTACCGAGCGGGCAATAATTGAGAACTTATTGCCTGCTCGGTCAATAAGTTTTCAATTGTTGCCCGCTAGAACTTTGAACTCTTCACGGCATCCTATAAGCAAAAGCTTGTTTGGTACGAAAAACAGAATATTTATAGGTCTTCAAAGCATGTGTGAAGATTAACTGGAGAAATGTATTGCTGTTCTTTTGTTCTGAGACTTACATATTTTGTTGGTTGAAGTGAAATTACAGAGCCAGGCAAAATAAAATATTTTGGTAAGTCTTAGCGTTTGTCTTTTGTGTACTTTCCCTTGATAAACGTCGAAATTATTCAGCAAAACTCAAGCTATATAACAAAACACTTAATATGTCTGGTCCCTCGGGAAACAGCTGGTTTTGTTTTCCCTCAAGTCTCGATGTTTCCCTCGACTTCGTCTCGGGAAATATCAAGACTCTCGATCGGGAAAACAAAACTAACTGTTTCCCTCGGGAGCAGACATTAAGTGTATATTATTTCACACTGGAATTAACTATATGAACTGAACTTTGGACCAGATTAGGTAAGCATTTAATAGGCCAGACAATTAACCCACTATAACATACCTAACCACACTACCACGGTAATTCAAAAACAAGCATTTATGAGAAAAGCATACCTTCATACTGTCGACAAATACTTCTGGATGGGCAAAAATTAGTTGATACTTCAACAGCAGATCATACAGTCGAAGTGGTACCACCATATTTATAAGGAACATCTGCGTTGACTCTCCCCTTTCAGAAAATCGTACACGAAAGGCAATAGTTGAAAAATTAAGTATTTACCAAAGCCAGTTGGCAGCAAGCACATCTCGGGAGCATACCAGTTTAAATGCCAGTTGTTAATTAAATGCCAGTTCACGCGAATAGCGTCCTCTGCCGAGGCTTCACTTTTAAGCCGCTTTTCCCAAATGTTTTCCAAAGAAAAATCAATGGCAGCATCCAGCGAGCAATTATCGTCTCCTCCACCGTCTGTCATAATGAATTAAAGTAATATTTTCGCCAATATTCTGAAAACCTCTCCAAGAGTGCTGAGCCGCAATCAATTTTCGACCGCGTAATAGGTTCTAGAAGAGGCTAGGTACGAAATAACTACTGCGCAGGTCACGGGACACCCAAAAATTGGGTGTCTCAAATCGATTTGCCCAGAGCCATTTGACTTGCCCGCGCGGCCGGGAATATTTGGCTCTGGGGACGAGATTGAGACAGTCGCCGTCGATAACCGATCAATGTGGGAAAATAACATTTTTTTGTCAAAATGGGCGCCCCCTAAATAACAGATTATTACTCTATATGAAGCTTTCACTCGTCATAGCGCTGGTACTGTGTAAGAAATATAGAAAGAAGAGTTTCTGGGTGCGAAAAATATTTGAGACAAGGGAAGAACCGAAGAATCATGGCAATTTCATGCATGTTTGAAGTGCTTGGTTTTCTTCCAGAGACTGGGTCCTAATTTGTCTTATTTCATCGGATTTCAGTTTTCATTTGTTTTGCTTGTCTTAATTCATCGGCGACAGTCGGCGATCATCGGGGAAAACAAATTTTTTTGGTTCTGGCGATGATCGCCGATAATAATTGGTTAATTTTACTCATGGGATGTGGATGTAAAGTCAACATTTTCTTCAACTTGTAACGCAACTTTGCTCATATTACCATCCACCTTAAATTGTCACGCAACAATGATTTTGTTGCAAGTTGAAAAAAATTGTTGAAAAAGGTAGACTCCAGTTCTACTTGCTGCAACATGCTGATTCAACTTGCAACAAAATCACTGTTGTGTGACAATGTTTAAACAATTCAGGTCGACCCAAATTATTGTATTCGACATTTGATTCATACGTTAATGTGGTCGAATATAATTTAAAATGATCATTTCTATAACAACATGGCGAAAGCAAAGGAGACCAACTCGAAAGTTGACCAAAAGCAAATTAATATTTACAATGTTATTATATTCAACAGTCGAAACGACGGCGAAAAATGATGACACATACTTTACAATACATGGTAATAAGATCTGCTTTTATTAATTATAGCAGGCAGAAATGCAACCACCAGCATCCATATATCGCTCTTGTCGTCGTCAAATAATTCGAAATCCTTGATGGTGGGAGTGTAGAACACTTATCAGAAGCCCGATTCTCCTCGCGAAATCAACGTTTACGCATGTCATTTACGTGTATCGAAAATTATTATACATTAAAATAATTTATGCATTACATTCGACACATGGAAAGTTCGACGTTTGAATCGAAGTCGCTCCAATGTCTCTGGAATGTTAGGATGGACCGGACATATGTCAGGCGCGGTACACACGATATATGGTCCTTATAGATGGACTGGAAGTAGTCATTAAATGCTCAGTCTGCACGTGCCGTATCATGCAACAACCGCGGCACATCAAAGATAATCGAGGTGTTGATTTTGCCGAAGGTTGAAAGTCGAAAGCAGCGCGCTAACTGTGCCAACCCATGTCTCACCCTGAGAAACGAAGAGAGCTGAAATGTTACTGATAAGTGATGGCGTGTAGAGTCAGTTAAACGAGAGGAAAATCCGCAAATGTTTTACCTTCGGAAACGTTACCGTGTGCATAGTCTACTCTTAGGGGCTGTTCAACAGGAGAGTGACAACTGTCAAGCTGGATCAGAAATTAAAAAAAGTAACTCATTTAATAGATTGCGTTCAAATCTGATTATACAACAATTTCGCAGGTGTGATGGCGTAAATTGTTCCCGTGCTGAGATTGTGTATCAATATTTTGTTCCATTCATTTATCAACCGTCGATATACCTATCTCACACGGCCAAATGGTATTTTACATTTTCGTAATCTTTTTGAGAAAAATTGCAATATATCTTGTCACTGCAAAATTTCATTCCATTTCATTTCTTTCTATTTCATTCCATTTCATTTCGTTTCATTTCATTTCGTTCCATTTCGCTCCATTTCATTTCGTTTCGTTTCATTTCGTTCCATTTCGTTTCATTTCGTTCCATTTCGTTCCATGCATTTCATTCCATTTCGTGCTATTTCGTTCCATTTCATTTCATTTCGTTCCACTTCATTCCATTGCATTCATTAGAGTTTTCTCTCCGTTTTTGAACAATTTGCACACTCTCTAGTTTTAAGCATCACTGCACCAAAACGGAGAAAACAAAAATAATCAAGAAAGTATTAATACGTTATCCGTTTCTATTTTTAGAGATGTCCAAAAAACATTCCCGGAGGGAGTTGACATGTCCTTTTACAAGGCAGTCCGTTGAAAAAGCTTTCGGACAAGAAGTACACTTGTTTCTGCATTGCCACTTGCGTGGATATGATCGCCATGGAGACGGCAAGCTGCCAGATTTAGATTATTACGACAAATATGGAGCGCCGGTGAGTAAAGAGAATTCATGGACGGATGGTTATCATGTGGTGGAAAAAAAGTTGGCCGACTACTACAACGCTGTTGTCGATTATAACCTGGATTTTCCATTAATCGCTGGCATGGGAGGAGGTGTTCATCTCTATAAACCACTTCATGATGATGACCAAGAGCCGTGGAACTGGACTGGATGGATACCGCAGCAGAAAAAATGGCTCAGTCAAGGAACATTTTTCAGTAACAGGTTCGTGATAATTTACCAAGTACTATTTCAAAAACGAGTTAAAGTGTTTGATCACGGTATTAAAACACGAGAAAACGAGATGAGAACGAACACGCAGAACGAGTTTTTGAAATATTCTGCATATTCCACAACCTTCGACTTTTTCTATGCCGTCATCGATCATTATTGCTTTAGTGAAGTCATCCGGCCATTGTCCTTTTTCGCACATTTCTTTGCGAAAGCAAGTCAGTTCCCTTCTAGCGGTTCGACTAAGACTCTTTAGCATTTCTCCTGGAATCTCGTCAACACCCCACTGTTTTTCTTCCTTTCATTTGATTGATTGCCACTGCAATCTCACTTTCTAACACATCCAGTCCTAGGCATTCACTCTCTATTTCTTCTATTTCTTCAACTCCCATCTCATCTTCTGTAGGCTTGCCTTCTTTGTTGTACAGAAGCTCTCTATATGTATTCTTTCCACCTTTTTCGGTTCGGTCAAAATTATTCCATTTTTGTCTTTATAACACTCATCTTACTTTGAATCTTTTTCACACTTGTTAAATTCTTTATCCTCGCGTACAACACATCTGATTTTCCTCTTTTATTGAGTCTTTCCAGCTCAGCATATTCTTCTTTCCGCCATTCTTCTCTTGCCTTATCTGTCTCTCTTCTCAGTTCATTGTTCAATTTACGGTACATCTTCTTACCCTCTTCTGTATTTACTGCTTTCCATCTACGTCTTTCTTCCATCTTTTCTATCATTTTTTCAGTTATCCATTCCTTCTTCACTTTTACTCCTCTTTTAAATCCAATGTTTTCTCTCGCACCATCTGCAATGCTTGTCTTCAGTCGTGTCCATCGTTCCTCTATTGTCATGGCTTCGCTTGCAATTCCTCTAATCTTTTGTTTACTCCATTCTAAAACTTCCATACGTCTCCCTTTAATTGTTCTAGATCCCATTTCCTTCTGCTTCTATCTCTACTAACATCACTCTGTCGTTGCATTGCACCACTTTCTTAACACGTTTTCCTGTTCCTGCATCTAGAACAATTGCAACACCTCTTTCACCACCTTTAGCGCCATCTGAGAATATCACCCAGGGATTATTTTAACGTGCAGTGATAACCAATTTGTGCAGTGATAAATGAGATTTGTGCAGTGATAAGCGTGGGTGTTAATTAAGAATGCGTGTTATTCGCGAAAGAATTGCATCAGAAATTATCTTCAAAGGCACGGATATGATTTGTTACCGCCATTAAATAATGACAATAGCCACTTTTTGCGTAAAAATAGGAAATTTAACGTGCCACTTCATAAAACGAACAGATTTAGGAACAGTTTTATCGCTTATAACTCTAATAAGTTTTCTGAATAACTTATGAAACTGTTTTTACCATGAATATGCTGGTTTTTAACCTAATTTAAATTATAGCACTAGTGAGTGTTTTAGTAACAAATTATAAGTCTGCGCATATGTGTAAGTGAACGTGTATTTTCAAGAATTTGAGTCTAATCTTATTCATTTTCTTAAACAAAATACTTGTAAAAATTAGTTTATCTTTCTTAATATCTTTGTAAACCTAACATATTTCAGCAGTAGAATTAGATATATTCTGGAGCTGTAAGTTTAATGTCAAATAAACTATCAAACTATCAAACAGTACATACTACATTCCAACATATACTATTTAATATCAATATTTAAATTAGCAAATACACAAATAAAACGATAAGCTAAAGGACCCTACCGTAAACTAACAGCCTTATGCCCTTAATTTCAACTTTCAAGATACATGAATATATAGGTACTATAGCAGGCCCTACCGCCCTAATAAACAAAACGCTAGTGTTCTTACTATTTAGCCAGACTACCCAACGGTACTGCCAACCTGCCAACCCTAAAATGCTTGAGGCTTCTCTCAGGTCGATGCGTCTGTCCTCGTGTGCTACTGTTTGACCATTGTTATTTTGAAAATGCGAATGTATGCTGTGCGAAAGGGATCAAATCATTAAAAATTTGGAAAAGGAGGGCCGCTTATGTATACTATGACAGATTGACAGTATGACTAGCTGATTACTGACGAGCTATCGAGCTACTCAGTGCTACTGTGCTAGCCTCCATGGCTGTTTAACGTGCTACTGAAGTTACATTTGATGCCTTTTTCAGCTCTTTGTACAGTGATAAAAAATCCTTAAAATAATCCTTGATATCACTCTATGCTTATACCACTCCAGTAGTCACCTTGATCCTTCCATGGCACTTCTCCTAAACCGAGTACATTTAGACCGTTTCTCTCCATCTCCAATTTCACATTTACGATCTTCTCCTTCTTCAACATCGTACGTACATTCCATGTACCAATCTCTAAGGTTTCACAAGGATTTCGCCGGATGACGACCTTGGAAGCCTTGTTTCTTCCACTGCCGGACGCGACATCGTTAACTGTGTCAGCGATCCCGTTCACGTCGTTTAGGGTTCTTCGTATTGGTTTCATCTCATACTATATTGGTTTCCCATTATTTATTTATTTATTTATTTTATTTTATTTTATTTTATTTTATTTGCTTTGCCATACTCAAACAATACGTACAGACATCGACAAAAACAACTGGCAGGGCAACCGCAACAGCTTACGCCAATTACTGTGGTCCCTAAAGATTACAACAAATACAACTACAGTACACCAGATAATTACAAACATTAAGCTAAAAACAACGCGATATCGATTTAGTTAGATCACGAGCTTTGTTGCATTTGATGCATATCGATTTCCATGTTCGTGGATCATCTGCATTAAAACAGTGTTTTAGTGCTAAATTATAGTAATTATATAGTCCTTTTTTAAAGTCTTTTAAAGTTATACATTTAATTGTTAAGTTCCTTGGCAATACGTTCCAGATTCTAGTTGTCCTAATTAAAAATGATTTCTGATACGTTAGATGTTTTACATTTTGTTGTCTGAAATTGTAAACAGTTTGGCTTTGCTGATCGTGTAGGTCTACTTGAATTTTGAGGTTCTGGTAGTATGTCACTGCTTAAGTTAATAATGTTACGATTTGATTTGAAAAGGAACAACATGTCAAGGAATTCGTGCCAGTAACATAAAGGAAGTAGATTTAACGTTAAGAGACGATGGTTATAACTGATGTCACAGAAGAAGGGTAGGTCCATTATATATTTTGATGCGCGTCTTTAGACGCGTTCCGTGCGCTTGATAAGGTCGACAGACTGTGGAGCCCAGACTTGCGATGCGTAAGCGAGTTGGGAACGGACGAGAGCTAGATAAAGTGTTTGACGGACAGAGAAGTTCTTGATTTTTATCGTGGACCGTCGTATATATCCCAGTAATTTGTTGGCTTGGGCGCACTGGTGGAGGACTTGTTTGGACCAGGTAAGTGTGGAAGAGGTCTAGACGCCGAGGTCACGTTCGCACGTTCACGTTCATTAGACTCGAGGTAGTTCCGCGTTGCTTTCCTCGACACTGTTCAGACCTTTTCTTGAAACAATTCAGTACTTGCTCTGAGTAACAGTGCACCATTGGCTCTTAAAAGCTCCTCTGCCGCCTGTATGTTTGAAAGTTCGTTGACCATTACTTGCTGGCTCATCCACACTCTACAAACGTCATCTTCGCCAGCCACCAAAGATCACCTGTATCCGTATATAGGCAGGGGCCCATTAACAGGTTCTACCACTCCAGAGCCAGAGTGGACCTGAAACAGTTTAACGTCATGCTCAGGACATATAGGACAGAACAGAAACAATACTAATGAAGATACAATTTTATATAAAGAATACTAATGAACCTACCGTTTTATAAAAGGAATACTAATGAACATATAATTTTATATAAAGAATACTAATGAACATACAATTTTATATAAAGAATACTAATGAACATATAATTTTATATAAAGAATACTAATGAACATACAATTTTATATAAAGAATACTAATGAACATATAATTTTATATAAAGAATACTAATGAACATACCCTTTTATATAAGGAATACTAATGAACATACAATTTTATATGAATACTAATGAACATACAATTTTATATAAAGAATACTATTGAACATACAATTTTATATAAAGAATACCAATGAACATACAGTTTTATATAAAGAATACTAATGAACATACAATTTTATATAAAGAATACTAATGAACATACAATTTTATATAAAGAATACTAATGAACATACAATTTTATATAAAGAATACTAATGAACATACAATTTTATATAAAGAATACTAATGAACATACAATTTTATATAAAGAATACTAATGAACATACAATTTTATATAAAGAATACTAATGAACATACAGTTTTATATAAAGAATACTAATGAACAGACAAATTTATATAAAGAATGCTAACGACATACAGTTTTATACAAAGAATACTAATGAAGATACAATTTTACACATAAAATACTAATGAACATATCTAACAACCAATATAACGAAACGTTTTTTAGCCGTTCAATAAACTCGCATCACGTGTTTTATCTGGTCAAAAACAAAACACTGCTGCTCGTTTATTAAACATTACAAATTTTTCTGTATATTTCTACAGGTACTTTCTGGGTATTCGCGGAAATGAGATCCAGAACAACTTGTGGGATTACCATCCTCACGACGAGGAAGAAGGCGAAGATACGCATGACCTTGAGTACAGTCAGCTAGAGCCTAACGACCGCTATCGAGGTGGATACTGGTTTCCTTGCCAACCATTTGGGCGCTACCTGCACATCATAGCGTTGAAATCACATGCTAAGACGGAGGAGACGGGCCAATATAGGAGATACAACTACATTGTTCATCCGTTGGCTTACCGTGCATCGATTGGTACCATCCCTGATAATAGCGTCGATGCTATGCAATGGTGTATCATTAACATGCCAGATGAGAGGCACTTTGGACCTGGTAAACCATGGGGAGATAAATGGATGGCATCGAGATATTCAATGATTTCACGTATGTTAAAAATTTGTATTCCGTACTAACCAGCCATCAATCGTACGACACAAGTGCCACGATTGGCATTTCTCGTGTGACATGATCAATGCAATTGCCAAAATTTTACAAGACAAGTTGTGTCAATCGTTGCACAAGATATCATCCCCGAGCCCTGGCGTAGGGCCGAAGGCCCGGAGCCTGGTGAGGGTGCTAATCTCGACACGCGTGGAGTCCATTTTACACGCGTGTAGAAAAAGCGAGGGAGACGTAATCTCGGAAATAGTTTATATATATATATATATATATATATATATATATATATATATATATATGTATGTATGTATGTATATATGTATGTATGTATGTATGTATGTATGTGTGTGTATGTGTATGTGTATGTGTATGTGTATGTGTATGTGTATGTGTATGTGTATGTGTATGTGTATGTGTATGTGTATGTGTATGTGTATGTGTATGTGTATGTGTATGTGTATGTGTATGTGTATGTGTATGTGTATGTGTATGTGTATGTGTATGTGTATGTGTATGTGTATGTGTATGTGTATGTGTATGTGTATGTGTATGTGTATGTGTATGTGTATGTGTATGTGTATGTGTGTATGTATGTGTATGTGTATGTGTATGTGTATGTGTGTGTGTGTGTGTGTGTTCGGCTCGGCGTCACGCGGTAAGAATAGTTGGACACTGGTGATTAGCGATGAAGAAAACTATTACAATCTCTATATATATTTTGCTTTCGTTTAACGAAATGGAACTGGCTCTACTTAACTTAAAAGAGAACAACGATAAAAAGAGGGATACAAACAGCCGGTTTAATATATCTTGAAGAGAAACCAGAGAACCTGAAGGAACCAAACGACGAATGGGTAAACAAAAACTCGATCTGAATTGCAGTGTTTGTGGTCACTCAGTATGGTCTTAAAATCATTTTACAGTTAACGACATAGAGGATTTGTATTTATTTATTTTGCTGATTGGAATCAATATTTATATATTCCTTAAACGCCAAGATATGTATAAAGTTTAGTATACCTTGACTTTGTCCTTTATATGTCGTTTTCAAGTTTTTGAGGTTGCTCTGTTGGTCTGTCCGTCTGTCTGTTTGTCTGTCGCCATGAAATCTCACAAAGTACTGTACAGGTTTTCGTGTGGAAAGATTGATCATACCAAGGACCAAAGCAATTAAATTTGGTTGAATTTAATTGAAAATTGGATAAAAATTTCATAAACGCTTCTTCGTGTAGAAGAAATAATTGAAAAATGCTTGATTGTGTTGTTATGCTTTATATAACCGATATGCAAGCAATCCGGTATAGTGTAACCTAAACCGGTTTCAATAACCTACTAGCGGAGATATGCAGTCTCTGAGTGCCGTCCTCTAATTCAGCTGTTTTTCATTACAGCTATTACTACTCTTACCAAAACATTGAAGATTCCGGCCCCCACAATGGCGAGTTAGGTGAAGATCCAAGTCATCCAATAGATGGTGACACCCAGTATTACTATTGGTTTGATACTTACCCTCTGGAATTTGCTGTGTTTCTTCTTGACTCTGCACTGGCAAGAGGTGTTTACTTGCAGACCCTGTGTGCCAACGATGCATTCTACGAGAGAGGCGGAAACAACAATGGTAAGTTACCATTAGGTATACCAAGGCAAGTATGTATGTATAGTTTATACACTTCAGTCGAGATGATAAATCCTTTATCATATTCGTGATCATTGATTAACCCTTATTTTCCCAACCACGCATAAATCAAGTTAATTGCCCCGGGCTAATATATATTAGCCCGGGGGGAATTAACTTGATTTATCGTGGTTGGATCAATGGTGACGAATGAGATAAAGGATTTATCATCTCGACAGAAGCGTTTTTTTAGACAACCTCTGTAATAACGAACTCAGTATCTCAGTTTTCTTAGGCAACCTCTGTGATCTTGAACTAAGTAGGTTAGTTACCTCAACCTCGGTAGCTACGTCAGTTATTTACCTCGGGCCTTCGGCCCTCGAATGGACAAGCTCACGAGTCCAGCCGTGATTTCGGGGGAGGTAAGTACCGGGGCCCGATATAGAGCTTGAAGTCGAGCCTAGGCTAACTCACAAGACCAATACATGCATGTATGAATAAAATGCTTGATTGCACTCATCATAAAATTATGCCAAAAGTTTGCATAAAATATCGATGAGCGCAATCAAGCATTTCTTCTTCACGGAGAATCTTGCTGTCAGATTTCTCATCCAAATTTTGACTACATTCAATTCAATTGGTCGTTGGTCTATGGCCAACCTTTGTACAAACGTTCATGAAAATCGGTTGCAATACTTTCTGAGATATCCTGGCGACAGACAGACAGACAGACAGACAGACAGACAGACAGACAGACAGACAGACAGACAGACAGACAGACAGACAGACAGACAGACAGACAGACAGACAGACAGACAGACAGACAGACAGACAGACAGACAGACAGACAGACGGACGGACAGACAGACGGACAGACGGACAGACGGACGGACAGACGGACAGACGGACAGACAGATTAGATTAGATTAGATTCACCTTTATTTGAATACGGTAATTTCGATAAGTTACATATTAAACTTCTTTCCATGAAAGCCGTATTATTAAAAATATAAAAATTACTATCTAACAGTAATTATTTAACCTAACTAAATGCAACATAGTAAATATTTTTACAATTTTGAATTTCTTGAGAAAAAGAAAAAAAACAAAAATTTAAAAATGAAGAATTGATTTAGTTGGCAATTTCCGTTTATGCAGATAGTTTATTTTTGAACTGATATTTATTCCGCAAGACTTTAAGCTCATTTGGAAGTGAATTCCAGAGTTTTGCACCTCTAAAGGAAAAAATTTTCTTACAATATTCTGTTTTTGGGATACGAGTAATAATTAAATCATTTTCACTTTCTCTTAACCTTTGCCTGTATGAGTTAATTTCATCACTTTTCATAAACATTTGGCTAAGATAGTCAAGTACAGTGCCACTAATGATATTATTCATTATAACACAAATCCGTTTACTTCTTGTGACGGTGCTTGCTCACCGTAAAGCATACACGATTTGTTTGAGCAACAACTTTTACTGATACCGTATAACTTTATTTACTGGCAACGTAAAATATGTTGCCACCTACACTTTAAAGTCTTGAATGTCCTAATTAAAGCATGCTTGCTGCTTTTATACAAAATGCAAAATAAATCTAAATAAATTAACATAAATAGCCTCGTGGCGGCCACACTCCCCCACGGAAATCTCTCGATTTACTTAATATAACATCCATGATAGACTTATAAACGTTCCGTTGGTACTAAAAGTACTAGCCTTTGAATTGGTCTTTCAAGAATCGATTGAATTCCAAGTCTTTTTCCTTTGTTGGAAATCAAGCCGTCACCAACAGCAAGTTTTACACTGCGCACAAATCCATTCTCGTCGGAATATGACTCTATTATTCTTCCAAGTTTCCATTTATTTCGGATTGTGTTGTCATCTTTTAGGAGGACAATGTCTCCGACTTGAAGGTTGCGGCGAGGTTTGGTCCATTTTGATCTTTCTTGCAAGGTTTGGAGAAATTCTTTCTTCCATCGCACCCAAAATTCGTTCGCTAGGTGTTGAACCCTTCTCCATCTTTTCTTCAAATATGTATCTTCGGGTTGAAAGACACCTGGTGGTGGTAATAGGATCTTCGTTTTCATTGTTAGTAGATGATTTGGTGTCAAAGGGGATAATGAATCCGGATCATTTAAATTGTCTACTGTCAGAGGACGGCAGTTGACAATAGATTCAACTTCGCAAATTAGAGTGCGAAATGATTCATCGTCCAGGCAAGTTCCATTTTTCTGCATTAGACCATCTAACACGCTCCGAACGGTTTTAATCTGACGCTCCCAGACTCCTCCCATGTGGCTTGCCTTTGGAACATTCATTCTGAACTCGATCCAGTCGCAATTTAATTTGAGAACTTCAACACGGATTCTTTCCTGATCCATTTCTTCTAATGCTTCACGCAACTCTCTTCTTGCGCCGACAAAGTTAGTACCTTGGTCACTTCTAATTTGACGTACTGGACCTCTTCGACAGAGAAAACGACGTAACGCTTGAATGAATGAGTCAGTTTCTAAAGTATGAGAAACTTCCAAATGGATCGCTCTAGAGGCCATGCATGTAAAAAGTGCAACATATCTCTTAAGCTCCTTACGTCGTTCTTTGATGTACCAAGGTCCACAATAATCAACAGCACAATACGTGAAGGGAGGTGCTTGTTCCAATCTATCGTTGGGCAGATCAGACATCAGTTGTTCTTGTGCAGTTCCTCTCAGCTTTCGACATAGTACACACTTTGAAATAAGGTGTGCGACAACAGACGATCCACCAATAATCCAAACACCGTTGGCTCTAATTTCATTGAGTGTTAAGCCACGACCTTGATGTTCTACCTTTTCGTGATAATGGGTTATGATCAACTGAGTAACATGACCGTTTCTTGGAAGTATCACTGGAAATTTAACGTCAGGAGGAATTTTTGCCCGCTTGATACGACCACCAACTCGCAAAACACCATCCGAATCTTTAAATGGGTTGAGACGAAGGAGCGGACTCGATTTCGGTACAGCCTGATTTACAGGTAAATCAGCTCTGGAGCCTTGATAATCATCTTTATCTGTCTTCATCTTTAAAACTTCAACATCTGTAGCAAAGTGAATAATTTGCACCGACTTATATATTTCGATTTCAGCTCGTTGTAAGTCTTCCGCCATCACAGGTTGGTAACTACAGGACTTTCTTTCCTTTCGGTGGTTAAGATTAATGTCTATGTTAGCTTTCTTTGACTTGATTCTCTCTAAAAGTCTTTGTCGATAACGGAGACAAACTGCAACTGCTGTTTTTGCGCGATGCCAGTTCGAAAAATATTCCAGAGCTCGAGCAAGACTCCACAACACCCCGGTACCTGTGGCACGACATGAGGTGTCTCTAACTTCGGGATCTTCTGGTGAGATATCCATCTCTCCTTGTAATAACCAATCATCTTCAGAACCCCATAAGAAGTCCGGTCCCGTGATCCATCTTGGATTCCGTAACATTTGTTTGGCGCTGAGACCGCGCGACCCGTCGTCAGCAGGATTAGAACTCGTGTCGATATATCTCCACTGATCTTTCGAGGTTTGGCTTCGAATTTGTTGAACACGGTTAGCAACGTATACATGGAATCTTCTTGCGTCGTTTCCAATATATCCAAGAGTAATTTGACTGTCAGTCCAAAAGAGCTCTTTCGTGATGTTATATTCCAGCTCTCTTTTTATTACTTCACTTACTTTAACAGAAACCACCGCTGCTGTTAACTCTAGTCGTGGAATAGTAACAGGCTTGACAGGAGTTACTCTTGATTTTCCCATGACTAACGAGCAATGGATCTTGCCTTGGGTGTTCTTTAATCGAAGGTACGAACACTGACTATATCCAATAGTACTTGCATCCGAAAAGTGGTGTAACTCTGCAGATGTCACTTGGCCAAATTCTTCTGGTTTGAAGCATCTGGGAATCGATAGATCTTTCAGGCGGTGCAGCTCTTTCCTCCATTTCTCCCATTGCATCTTGATATTGTCGGGAATTTCATCATCCCAGTCCAGCTTGTCGCGACATAGATTCTGAAGTATCCCTTTTCCTGTCAGAATGATGGGCGCTACGAAGCCCAATGGATCATAAATGGAAGTAACGGTTGCTAGAACTCCTCTTCTAGTCAAAGGTCGATCTTGCAGCAGAATACGGAATTCGAAGTTGTCAGCTTCTATGCACCATTGAACGCCTAGCACTCTTTCAACTGGCAAGACGTCGAGATCAAGATTCTTCACTGTTTTGGCACGGTCTTCTTCAGGAATTTCTTGGATCACTTCTTTCTTGTTGCTGATAAATTTATGTAGATTAAATCCACCACGACTACACATTTCTTTGGTTTGACTTATCAAACTAACGGCTTCATCTACGGAAGGAACGGACTTGAGACCATCATCGACGTAGAAGTTCTTTCTTAAGAACTCAGCTGGTCTTTCACCAATGTCCTTTTCGTTATCGTCGGCTGTTTGTTTTAATGCAAAGTTCGAGCAGCCTGGTGAAGATGCCGCTCCAAATAGATGAACCGTCATTCTGTACGTCTCAACTTCTTTGCTTGTATCACCGTGTGGCCACCATAAAAAACGAAGGAAATCTCGACAGTCTTTCGTCACTTTCACTTGATGAAACATTGCCTCAATGTCGCTCATGACCGCAACGGATTCTTGTCGAAATCTTGTCAAAACACCTATTAGCTTATTCGTAAGGTCAGGGCCTTGTAAGAGATGCTTATTGATGGATTCTTCCTTGTACTCCGATGAACAATCGAATACTACACGAATCTTTTCAGGCTTTCTTGGATGGTACACCCCATGGTGTGGAATATACCAAGTTCGACCATCTGCAACCGATTCTTCTTCTGGAGGGACCTTTTCTGCGTGCTCTTTCTTAATCATTTCATCCATGAATTTAACATAATCTTCCTTGTACCTTTCGTCCTTACCGAATCTTGACTTCAACCGTTGGAGGCGATAGGTAGCCAATTTCTTGTTGTTAGGTAGTTTGATGTCATCTTCTCTAAACGGCAACGGAATCTCGTAGTGTCCATCTAGTCGAAGGTGGATTCCTTTAGAAACCTTGTCCAGAAACATTCGATCATCTTGAGAAAGAGATTTTCGAACAATGTCACTGTTTTCGTTGAAGTCCATCTCAAACATTCTGTTGACTGACGATGGATCAATGATCTCTTTAACTCGCGTTTCATGAACAAAGCTGATATCAGGCTTCTTTTCCCTTCCGATTTCTCGAACTTCGATTCGGTTACACGAAACTTCGGTCCGTTTGCGGTCGGTTTGGTTAATCTTCGAGACTGGGCCAACAATTCCCCAACCAAGGACTGTCCGAACTGCATACGGATCGTTGTCATTTCCAGGTATAACCTCTCTTGGTTTAATTGCCTTGGGGCAGTTGGATCCAATCAAAAGACCTATCTCAAGATCTGGTCGGTACGGATGAACTCGATTCGATAATTCAGCTAGATGGTCCCACTCTGCAGCCATCTCAGGTCGTGGAATTTCATTTCTTTTTGATGGGATATCATCTCTGGAATAAACTTTAGGTAGTTCAACTTGCGTTGTCTTCTCAGGATCCTGTAGCTTTAATCCTGTAACTTTCTCTGTAGCAATTACTTCAGTGCCGTGCATTGTGTTAAGCTGTAAATGGGTATTCACACCGTCTATACCAAGTTTTTTCATGGTCTCACGCTTAATGAATGTTCCATTGCTTGCGGAATCCAACAACGCGTATACCATTACTTGACAGTTCGGCTTGTCCTGATGGTAAAGCCACACTGGTAGAATCAGTGAACTTGTTATCTCTTGACAAGATCCAATCGCGTTGCACACACTTACACGCTGATTCATTGTGCTGTCCATCTTTACAAGACTTGGACTATTTTCCGAAGGAGTTTGTGTTGAATTCTCCTGCATAGATATATTCTTTGCTGGGTCGTGTAGCAGTGTGGGATGAGCTTTGTCGCAAATCGTACATTGCTTTCTGGACTGGCATCTTCTTGACATGTGACCAAGACCAAAACATCCAAAGCACATTTCTTTCTTCATGACGAAGTCTTTCCTTTCTTTTAAATTCATCTTCTTGAATTCCTGACAGTTTTCTAGGGAATGACTTCTTGTACAAAGAGCACATCGACGTACTTCAGCAGGTTGTTGATATCGAACTCTCGATTTTGGCGAATCAATATTCGTTGAAAAGCTACTTGAATATTTGCTTGCTTTCCACTTGCGAATCTCTTGCACTTTATCCTCATTTCTTCGATCGCCTTTCCTTTCTTCTTTAAGGGCTTGAGGAGAGAAGACAGGATCTGTAGCAAGGTCAGCTTCGCTCTTCACAAATTTAACCAAATCATGAAAGCTGACAATTCTTTCTTCGGATCTTAATATGTCGTTGGCACGACGACACCATCTGACACCAGAATAGATGGGCAGTTTTGAACAAATTTTCTTTAATAGATCTTCTGAGTTTAATCCTTCCATATACTTAATCGTTTTCATAGCCTCTTCGGTTTGTAACAAAACGTCCGAAAGCTTTTGCAACCCGACACCGTCCATATCTTTAATAGGAGCCCAATTCTTTAATCTTTCTTTATACACTTGAGCGACGCGATAAGGATGCCCAAATCGTTCCTTTAGAAGCTTTCTCGCCTTTGTATAAGCCTCCGGAGAATTCAAGTTGACCAAACCTTTAATAACTTCATTTGCATCGCCACTTGTAAATTGATTCAGGTAATACAATCTTAACCTTGGGTCGTCAACTCTGCTTTCAATTAAACAATCAAACGCGCTCACAAAGCTTGGATAATCGAAGTAGCTTCCAGAAAACACTGGTGGTTGCTGTTTAGGAAGACAATTCAGCCCTTGTTGTTTAGTTAGCAGCTCCAATACCGAACTGAGATCTTGTTGGTTCTCATTTGGGCCATGATTCGGTATTTGGTATGAACCATAATTAGGTGTTAAGTGGGAATCCCGGCCGGTGCTTTGTACTCGACTCTTCGTAGTAGGATTCGTCTTAGGTGGAGGAATAAATTCTAGCACATTTGGATTTAACTCCACTTTCTTCGTAATGCCACGCGATTGCTTTATTACGTCTTGTGTAGGAAGATCTGGCCACGAATCAGAAACTTCAGGAAGGTCTGAAGCTGGACGTTCCAACTGAGTGCTTGCATAAATTGTAGAGGGTTTTCCCCAAACGGGTTCTTTCTTCTTCGTCACGAGATGTTCGTTTGCATTGAAATAGGCTTCCATATCGTTGTCGAATTCAATCCTTTTATCTTCAGACTTTAAAATCACTTCTTGTTTACCTTTGGCAATTTCTTCTTCTATATTCTTCATAGTCGCTTCTTCCGCCTTAGCTTTAGCAATCTCTTTCATGACTTGAAGTCTTTTGAATTCGGCTTCTTTCTCTATGAACTCCATTTCGACTTGAAGAGATGCGGCCTTTGCTGCAGCTTTTGCCCTCTTCGATCTAACCGATGATGTAGAACTTCTTGATGACCTTGAAGACGAGCTTCTTCGTGAAACTATTTCAGATCTTTCTCTCTCGAGTGTTTTTAACTTCTCATTAATCTTGATACGACACTGGAAATGTTCGCGATCTCGCATGTCAAACCATTGATACGCAGCGTTGACTTCTTCATGAATTTCCAATTTTAAATTATAAAGCTGATGGGCTTCGTTTAGCTTATCTCGACACACATCCAGGATATCTCTTTCTCTTTCTAAAGCTGAGATGTCACACAGATCTTCTAAAAGAACATTCACTTTCTTTATTTGCTTTCGAAGCGCTGCCCCAGCTGATGTTCTATTCTTCTTTAAGTTTTCCATGACCCAGGACATGCCTTTAGCTGTAGGCTTTCGTCTACGAGTTCGTTCATTTGCTTCGGTTTCGCTTCTACTCTCGCCAAGCTTTGGATTCACTTCACAGCTTTCCACGGCTTCAGGCAGCGAGCGACTTTGTCTTGTACCGCTATAAATTCTTTGATGATGGTCCATCCTTACATTAAGTTAGGTTCATATTTTACTGTGACGGTGCTTGCTCACCGTAAAGCATACACGATTTGTTTGAGCAACAACTTTTACTGATACCGTATAACTTTATTTACTGGCAACGTAAAATATGTTGCCACCTACACTTTAAAGTCTTGAATGTCCTAATTAAAGCATGCTTGCTGCTTTTATACAAAATGCAAAATAAATCTAAATAAATTAACATAAATAGCCTCGTGGCGGCCACACTTCTTCTAACAGACAGCTGATCCCAGTTTAATTGATTTAAAATATCGCTTGACCTGATATCATATCCTTGAAAAGTAATGATGCGAGCCGCACGATTTTGCAGTTTTTGTAATTTGCTAGAAAGGCCCTTATTCAAATTTGCCCATACGGCATCACAATAATCAAATAATGGCAAGGTAAGTGAGCTGTAGATGACCAACAATATGTTCTTCGGAACATATTTTCGTGCTTGCTTGAGGCAGTTTATCGAGCGACCTACTCTTTTACAGATATGATAAACTTGTTCATGCCAGGCTAAATTATCATCTAAAACTACCCCCAAGTGCTTGGCAGTCGTTACTCTCTTTATTGGTTGATTGTCAAATATTAGAGATGAAACACGACCTAAATTAGACAATCTAAATTCTGAACCAATGAACATATATTCTGTTTTCAATACATTTAAACTAAGTTTATTAGATAGCAACCATGTTTTGACATTATTTAGGTCACAATTAACTTTTTGTTGACAGACAGACAGACAGACAGACAGACAGACAGACAGACAGACAGACAGACAGACAGACAGACAGACAGACAGACAGACAGACAGACAGACAGACAGACAGACAGACAGACAGACAGACAGACAGACAGACAGACAGACAGACAGACAGACAGACAGACAGACAGACAGACAGACAGACAGACAGACAGACAGACAGACAGACAGGGGTAAAAACATAACCTCCTGCCGGAGGTAATAAATATAGGTGGGACGTAACAACACGGTAGCAGTAGACATGTTGCATTCTGTAACAATTTTTTTACTCAGTACTTCCAGTTTAACTATAAGAATCCAAATATTTATTTTAAATTAACTTCAAGAACTCATAATTCACGCGAAAAACACAAAGGAAATCAGTACCATATCCGTGGTTTTCTCCTGTTTGACAGTAAACTTTAGTTTTGAATTTCTCGGCTTAGACAACGTTATTTTTTCAGTCAATGAACTTAGCAAATGGGTCGTTTTTGAAGCTATTCTGTTGCTCATGTTTTGAATTAACTTAAATTTATTTTCAGAATCCAAAGAAACTCTAGCCGCTGACCCAAAAGGTTCTCTTTGGGAATACAACATGGAAAACCGTGACGTCAAAAACGATTTAAGGTTGGGTGTAAAGGCATTACCTCCTCCAAAAAATACTAAAGCCGTACCCCTGGACCGTTGGAAGTTCTTAATGTCTCGACCGTACAAAATGAAAACATCGTTTGGTTATGTGTCTCTGATTGATCCTCGCATGCACTTGAAAGAAGCGGTGTTCAAAAACGAAGATGGAATCCCTCATATGGGCCTCAACGAGGGCGAAACTATGGCATTGGATTATCTGACTGAAGGACGCTTCTATTCTACCACTGGTTAGTTATTAACTACTTATTAACCGAGGGTGAGGTCTTTACGTAATATTTCATAAACGAGTGGGAGTGTTTTACCAGGGGTTACAAACACGAGAGGACAATGAAAATCACGAGGCCGTTATAACCGAGTAATTTTCATTGTTCTCGAGTGTTTGTAAAACATGAGAGAATAATAAAAATCACGAGGCTGCAGGCTGAGTGATTTTTATTGTTTTCGAATGTTTTACAAACACGAGAGAACATTGAAAATTACGAGGTAATAGGCCGAGAGATTTTTGTTGTTCTCGAGTGTTTGAAACCCCTGGTAAAACACGATACACGAGTTTATGAAATAGCTTCTCAGTCGTCTATATATTATAGTCGAATTTGGGGAGTTGGTGATATTAAAAGCTTATTAACCGAGTGCGAGGTCTGTACGGGAAAGTATTTGCCTGAGGTTTTCGTACAGACCGAGCGACGAAGGAGCGAGGTTTGTGCGATAAAACCGAGGGCAGATACTTTCCCGTACAGACCGAGCAAACGAGGTTAATAAGGAATTTATTATATGGCTATTAGTTCATTCTATTTTTAAATTTCGAGGGTTGTTTTCGTCTTCGGAGTATGCTGTTTACCTTATCTGTTGACTTTTGTACGTGTTGCTTCTTGGCCTTCTTGTTTACACCAGTTCGGCTTTAATTTGTGGTGTTTTTAGATAAACGACTTTAAAGAAAACCAACAGTAATGTTCCAATACATTTTATTGTTCAGAATATTTGAATAAAGATACCTAGTTCTCCTTTATTGTATTCAAATCAACTCAGAAATATGTTCCCGCCAAAACTTACAGGGCTGAGAGAAAAAAGCGTATTGACCCCGAGGTCAATATCGTAAAATCCCGACCTCTCGGGAACCAATCAGCGTGCGTCGTTTTGCGTACGGACTGGAAATCAAACCCAGCCATATAATAATGGTTCATATTATTAGACAATGGTGTAGTACCAATGGTCTCATGTTGAATTTATAATTAAGAAATGTGCCAATAAACAGTCCTTTGTTTGTGTCGTTTATTATCTGATTTCTTAATTATGAATTCAGTTTGCGCGACCTTTACCTGGTTTCAAAACTCATACACATGACCAAATATTCTTCGTATGGGTAATAGCATGGTTTTGAGTGCAATTTGGAAAAAACATGCACGAGTGAGTTTTTCAAAGACTATCAAAATTGCACGAGTCCGAAGGACGAGTGCTATTTGAGGTCTTTGAAAAACTCACGAGTGCATGTTTTTTTCAAAAATTGCACTCGAAACCATGCTATTACTTATTATACAATACCCTGGTTGCTATGCGTGTTTTCATTGGTTGTTGCCCATGATCTATTAGAGGACAGACACATGGATCACGTCAGATCACGTCAGCTGACTTGCTTTTTTCTTTCTTCATGCATGCCCCATAATCCGGCAAGAAGTAATGTGTAATTTTTATATTGTATAAAACAAATAGATTCCACTTTTTTGTTGTCTGTTCAGTTATAGATGCACAGAAGACGTCACAACGTGTTAAGAACATCAGTGACCCACTCGACTGCGTCTCGTGGGCCACTTTTTTGTTCTTACCACGTTGTGACGTCATCTGTGCATCTATAACTGAACAGACAACGGCAAAATGGAATCTATTTGTTAATTAGTAATATACATGAAAATGTTAAGCAAAATGTTCTTCCAGCTACAAAGTTACATACCCCTCATTGCTCCACTTCTCGAAGCTTTAATGGTTGAAAACTGCTTCATTTTGTTCACTAAATACGTCAAACGTTTTACTCCGATAGCATCTAACCTCTTCTAGTCTTCTTGTAGGAACTTTTATGACAATATTAAAGCAAAATTCACTCTGTATTGCATTGAAATGTTCTTCGACAACTTTATGTTTTGGTCGCCATATTGGATTTTCTCGTGAAGGAAAAACCATCCTTCAAAATCCGCATAGGCATTTCATTGGCTTTCCGGTAGATTCCAGTTGTTTATTAGCCAATCAGAATGCTTAATACTCATTGAAATTTGCACTGTATTTCATTTTTCTGCACTGTATTACACCTTTTCTGCACTGTATTACATTGAAATTGCACTCCTCTCGACCAATCAGGATGCAGTAATTTTGTCATGTATATTATTAAGATAATAATAATATGTTTTCAAACTATTTTTTCAAACTTCAAGTTCATTTCTTTTGAATTTTCTTCATAAATTATTAATAAATTTGGTAAAATATCAAACTCGGGGCTCTTGTTACTTTGACCAAGCGATAGCGGGGTTAATACGTTCAAGGCCGAGGTCTGATATTTTACCGTAAAGACCGAATGGTTATTAAGGTCTTCGTTAAGGTTTTCAGGGTCATTTCTGTAAAGCACTCTCAATTCGTCAGAATTTATGCCACAAAAATAAAATAGATATCGTTAGAAAGCTATTAATTTGTAGAATACAATGGTGTCTTTAGTTTCGCGATAAACACAAACCGTTAATAATTAGGAATTCTTTAATTAAAACCAGATGGCTTCACTCGGGGCGACCCGAGTAAAAAGCGCTTTATTTTGTTCAAAATCTTTTTTTGTAGTTTGATGCCGAAATAAATTTGCAGTAAAACTGTGTCAGCGTTTTTTGATATTTCGAGTTTTGCCGGTTTTATTGACGACCAAAGTTAAAAATGCTGTTTTTCGACCAACATTCGGACAAACTAAGTCATAAGTTCGAAATCACGCAATAAATAAAAAAACAACAGGCTGACACCGTTTTGCTGGACATTTATCTCGGAATCGAACTGCGAAAAACTTTTTGAACAAAATGAAACGCTTTGTTTTTAAGTCGCCCCGAGTGAAGCCCTCTGGTTTTAATTTAAAAATTCACAACTATTAACGGTTTGTGTTTATCGCGAAACCAAAGACACCATTGTATTCTACCAATTCATAGCTTTCTAACGATATCTATTTTATTTTTGTGGCACAAATTTTGACGAATTGAGAGCGCTTTACAGAAATGACCCTGAAAACCTTAACGAAGACCTGAAGTAGTTTATTATATGGCACTTTTTAATACAAAATCAATCTTGTATTTCTTGGTCTTCGCTTCTTTCAATTTCGTCAAACACCAGACTAGCGTTTTTCCCGTTTGAGTTCCAAAATCTACTCTCATGTTCATCGTCATTTATTTCATTTATTTTCGTCGTTTTGGGATAACCGTTAGGGCATTTTCATAACGCCCGCGGCCATTACGGAGAAATCTCGCTACGTCATGCAGCAACCAATCACTGCGCGCGATTGCCTTAAAATAATTCCTACCTACTTACTTACCTACATACCCACCCACCCACCCACTTAACGACCTAAAACCTACCCACCCAACCACCCACCCACCTACCCCAATGATTAGCTAAATATTCTATCATTTTCAGGTATTTGGGATATCTTTAACTATGATTTTTACCAACTACTGCCATATAAAATCTACAATCAAGCCGACGGCGAGAAACTCTGCTACGAGTTGACCGAAGATATGGAACTGGTATTCACCTTTGCAAAATGCCAGAAGAAAAACGAAGATTTGGTTTGGAGGTACACGATCATGGCTGAAACAGCGGAGTCCAAGGGTCTTCAAACTACGCACGGCTACTTCAAGCTGGACCCAGAAGATACGACAAAATTGGATTTGAGGAATTCCTACGATAAGCATCGTGTCAAGTGGTTGTATTTTACCGCCATAAGACCAAAAAACCCTCAGCATCGCGCCTGGTTCAGTACTATAAGAGGACTTGCCTTTGGGGAACCACTCTTCCATGGTAAACTTGCTTTGATCGTATTTCGTTTCGTTAATTGATTTTTATTCCTGAACTAAGACTTAGACAACAAGAACGCAAGTTTTAAGCTATAATGTATATAGACTATGTATTACTCAAGGGATATATTTAGCTTAAGAGGGATGGCAAAGACTGCAAGGCATCGGAAAGACGGCGAGAGAATGGTAAAGATCGTGAGGGATAGGAAAGACGGACTTGGTATAGGAAAGACCGTGAAGGATAGGAGACAGCGAGGGATGGAAAAGACGGTGAGGGATAGGAAAGACAGCAAGGGGTGGCGAAGCCCATGAGGGGTAGGAAAGATGCGAGCGAGTGGATGGCAAAGGCTGTGAGGGATAGGAAGGACGGCAAAGGATCACAAACACCGTGAGGGATAGGAAGGACGGCAAGGGATGGTAAAGACCGTGAGGGATATGGTGATTTCCTAGTTTCTTGTAAACGAAGTAGTGTCATAAATAGCTAGAAATTTGTCGTTTGATTTGAAATATACACTATACTCGGTATTAAAATACTTTTTTAAACTTCAGCCAAGATAGCAAAACTTCATCACTCTGTCTATCCGACCAAGAAAGATGAGAAAGATAGCTCTGTGATTGGACAGGCTGCTTCGGAAATCAAACCGTTTCATTGTAAAAGTGGAAACCTTGATTTCATTTTGGGAAAAATCCCAGAGGAAGAGAAAGAAAATATCTACGTCTACTTCATGCAGGTTTATCCACTCCAACAAGATTTATCCTCGGAACCAATCAACAAAAATATCAAAGAATCCTCCCAGTACATTCCACCTCGTATCCGGCAAAGTGTTCATGGTTACTTTAGTTTACAGTGTGATCACCCCACAAGAATAACCCTCAGTGCATCTTGGGACAAGAAAAAGGTAAGTATTTAATATGTGTTTAATAATTTGATTTACCACCAACTTATAGACCAACTTAAAGCTTTAAAGTAAAACTTTCAAGCAATATATCCAACAAGGTCTTCCCCCGATTTCATACTTTTCAAGGAATTATTCAATTCACGTTTAATTCAGAATTTAGCGAGGTCTTTAAAAGAACGGAGCAATAGGCGAGTTCAGGGTGTTGCGCGCGCATCATTTTTCAAAAAAACTGGCAAGCTCCACTCAAAGTAAACATACTGTTTAAAATAAACAAAGTGTAGATACAGTTTCTGGATATAAAACATTGTTATTCTGCTGTTGTTGGCTCGCAAGTCTGTTTGCCATTCCTTACTTTGTGGGGAGCCCGCCAATTTCTTTCCAAAACGATGCGCACGCAACACCCTGAAACTCGTCTATTCAACTGATTCCAAAACTCTGTGCCGATCTGGTACAAAATGTAGCTGTGACGTATTCTTTGTCCGGTACACGAACGAGGAGCCATATTTTTCGACATCATGCAGAGGATGAACACTGACGAGTGTTGGATCTAGCTTCTCAAACGAATTTATACACTCAAACCTGTATTGAGCGAACACCCTCGGGGAATTGGTTAGTGTCCGCTTAATAGAGGTGTCCGCTCAACAGAGGTTCTCGTACCCAGCCCCCCTGTCAATCTCGCACCCATTCCCGTACCCCCCCCCCCCCCCCCCCTCCACCTCCCCGATACGATTTCTCCCATTACTAAACTAGTTTAGTATAAATTTACAAGTTTATAATGCAAATCCTCGAATTTCCTTGGCTATTGCAGGAGTTTATAATTGGTGATATAAACCTCTGGGATAAACCAATGAAAGTCATTCTTTTAAAAAAATTGACCAATGACAAAATGCGTGGTATAGCACGAACAATGATCATTAGAGCCAGCGGTTGTTCTATTAAGCAACAATGGCGCCGAAATTATAACGGAGTGTGCAAATGAAAGAAGAAATTGAACATTTAGGCGAAGCAATACGGTCCACAGAAAACAAAAATGGCTACAAAATAGTTAGATGGAAATTATTAATGGTAAAATCGTTAAATTGTTATCTGTGTTCGTTTAAAACGAAATAATTGCAAACAAAACACATTTCAAAATTACGCTTGCTGTTGACAAGATTTCATGGTGTAAACTATACGCTAAATTGAATGTTTCTCTCAACTTTTTGTCACTTTTACAAATCAAATGAGTGGATATATATTGTTTCAATATTGTACATGAAAATCCATGCTGAATTATGCAAGAAAACTTTACCTTTCCATCAGTTACTGCACGGGCCAAGGAAATGTCCGAAATGTCTGTTGATGTCAAATTGAACATTTGTTGTTGGCGGTTAAAAAATGTATTAAACGAGCGTCAAAGAATATGTTATGGTCGAAAATTTATTTAACTTTTGTTGGTAAATTTATACTAAAACAATTAGACAACTCGCCCTCGTTTTCTATGAGCGATAGTCAACTCGGCTTCCCCTCGTTGACTATTCACTCATAGAGAACTCGGGCTTGTTGTCTAATTGTTAAATAGAAACCAATAAACGATATTCGTAATACAAATGTGTTTAACAATAACATGAATAACAAAAATTATATTTAAAATATCATGCAAATCCTGATTGTTTGATGTCTATGCGAAGAACAATTTAAATGAAGTTTATTACTGAACGCCGTCGAGTACTCATTGGATATGGCTTGGAAATTCCTTGGGTGTATGAATTTCGAGGAGACCACTTCTCTTCTGACTGGTTGAGGAATAAATTAGATACTGAGAACTTGGACGTTGGAGTCCAAGTCTCCAATAAACAATAACATTAACTCGAACCAAACGCAGTTATAAAATATGCAACAAATTATGTACTGATTATTGTCATGCATTTATTGATTTCCGTCGTGACACTGGTCGTGAGACATTGAAAGCAGGAAAGACGCTAATCTAATATCTACCATAAAAGAAAACGCTGTCCGCTTAATACAGGGATTTGGTATCGTTTTACACTGATTTAGGTGTCCGCGTCCGCTTAATAGAGGTGTCCGCTTAATAGAGGTGACCTTTGTATGGTTAACATGGGATTCAATTCGGGACTTTGGGAACTGTCTGCTTAATACAAGGTGTCCACTTAATGGAGGGCCGCTTAATACACGTTTGACTGTACTATATTTTGAGAGAAAACCGACCTAAATTTAGTTTGCTAAATCTTGACTAATCTTCCTCCAATTTCTAAATACTAATTAAATATTCGTTTGCTTTGAATTTGAGTTTGAGAAGTCCTTTTTTGCATAACATGCGGTCAAAAAGTTAAACTGATTTCTATTGATCAGATCACAATTGTAATTCTATTTTTTTTTAATCTTTTGATGTTTTTCAACTCCCACATCTACTTAAAAAGTTGGTCGTCTGTATAAGCTACATAATTATGTTAAAATAAAGAGATTTTGAGTGGTACGCCAAAAAGAAATTAGAGAACTTAAGCAAATACAATGAGAACGTCAAGAACAACGTCCTTAAGACAATAGAATTTACCTCATACAACAAAGAAGATGAATAATTTTTAGTCCCAAGAGTAATCCTAACGCTGTCCGTTGGCCCGTTCTACATGCAACGTTATTCAGATAATTTTCACGTCTTCAGCACGACGTTAGGGACTTTAAGATTCAGAAAACGGAGTACGGCTACGGTAGAAAGTTTAACAGTGATATTAAATGATGGTGTATTTATACATTCAAATTTCAAGATACATAATCGCACGGACTCGTTTTGTTCTTAAATTCTTGAGGGAAACCACTTGTTCAATCTATGTTAGTCGCGAGAGTAAGGTTAAGCTTTCCCAAGGCTTCTGTAGTGATTCAGGTTCCGCGTTGTCTTTACAACGTAAAAATGCTTTTTCTACGTTGTCAACAGAGTCACGACGACATGAAAATTACTCTTGGGACCGTCATTTGCAAAAGTTCTTTGTATATGACATAAAATTCTATTGTTCAAATACGTTGCCGTAGTTGTAGTCGTCGTGTTTTCTTAAAGTCCCTGTTAACTCGTGAAACGGCGAAACCTGTTAGTTGAGTTTGACTTCAAACTATGCGATGAAACCCTTTTAGAACTCTATAAGCTTTTGGATGTCGAAAAACATACTTTAAGTATTCAGTGATACGTAAAAGGATTGTTGGTTTTTGCCAGAAACTGAAGTTTCGATTGCCGACGTCGTCCTAGCTTGCTTAAGGTCTTCGTTAACGTTTTCAGGGTCATTTCTGTAAAGCGCTCTCAATTCGTCAGAATTTATGCCACAAAAATAAAATAGATATCGTTAGAAAGCTATGCATAGGCGTAGAGTATGGGGGGGGGGGGGGCTGAGGGGCTTTAGCCCCCGGAGAAATCTCAGTGGGGTGGCTGAGCCCCCCCCCCCCCCCCCAGAAATTTTGCAGCAACTGACTCATCCATCACCATTGACAAATCATAGGTTACTCATTAGGCTAAAGTAACTGTTACAGCGTCATTCCTGTCAGCCAAAAGCACCCATATACAGTGATACGTCAACCCAGTAAACATGATTTTATGACATTTCATGACCTTCAATGTTCTTAAATTCACCCCTCAGAATGCAGGAAATGGCATTTCCAAGACTCTAAACCCCCCTAGAAGAGTCCCTTTTTGTAAACGCCACCCACGAGAAAATTCTTAGAAAGGTCCTGTGCAGCACTTCAGCCCCCTACACGAAAATAAAACTCTACGCCTATGAAGCTATGAATTTGTAGAATGCAATGGTGTCTTTGGTTTCGCGATAAACACAAACCGTAAAGCTGGATTTCCACTAGGCGAACAATGTCGCGCGAAGCGACATTTTCTTTTGTCTCGTAAGCTCTCAGGTGGAACTAATTAACCAAGACAAAAGCAAAAGGTCTCTTGGCTCGAAAAATATCGCCTAGTGGAAAACGGCCTTTAATAGTTGTGAATTTTTTAATTAAAACCAGAGGGCTTCATCACTCGGGGAGACTTAAGAACAAAGCGTTTCATTTTGTTCAAAAAAATGTTTCGTAGTTCGATTCCGAGATAAATGTTCAGCAAAACGGTGTCAGCGTTTTTTTGATATGTCGAGTTTTGCCGATTTTATTGACGACCAAAGTTAAAAATAGGTACGCAATGCGTACATGCGCCTACGTTTAGGGCTACAGTATACATCGTTCGCAATCACGTGACATTGGATGCCATCTTGCTAAAAAAACATGATGGTGACTGGTGTATCAACAGTGTATGCCAAGCAAGAAATCAACCAATATGATGGTGATGTATCTATTCACATAATCTGATTATTCTCACGATACTTATCATTTAATAACAACAACTACATGTATAGTAATTGTGATAAGACATAACTGACAACTACCTGTATATTAAGTAAATCCACATATTTGCATGTACCAGGAGGAAAATTGAGTCCAGTTAATCAGATTATGTGAATGGGCCTTTGGTTGCAATAATCATCAAAGACACTGACAGGCAGTGTAAATGTGTAATTAATATAACAGAGGACATAAAAATTTCTGAGCCCCAGACAGGGCAAACCTGCAATAGATGATCTAACCATTGAGAGGGTCAGATGGAGAGCTACAGTAAGGTTGCAAATTCATAGTCATAGCGCTCCTAACTGGTAGCGTTTGCATACGAGATGTAGTTAAAGTGATCTGATGAGTTGTACATGTAGGTATACATGTAGTGCATGTGGTACATTTACGAGCTTAAACGTACTGCATGTATATACTACACACACTTCACTTAATAATTTGTTAAGTTTGT
Source organism: Corallium rubrum (assembly GCA_964035015.1). Classification (NCBI taxonomy): domain Eukaryota; kingdom Metazoa; phylum Cnidaria; class Anthozoa; order Scleralcyonacea; family Coralliidae; genus Corallium; species Corallium rubrum. The sequence goes on from OZ036001.1 coordinate 5,687,876, forward strand.
TTAGTTTGAGTTATGCGATAATTCACTACACAGATAATGTCTGATTAGAATGTCACCTCTAACACATTGGTCCCTGTGCAACAACTGTCACAAGCTATGAATACATGTCAGTCAATATATTTCTAAAACAGAAAACAAAAAAATCGGTCATTTAGGGAAGAATATATATAAGTATGTATCTATGAAGCAAAAAAGTGTTATCAATAATAATCGTGGTAGGAGCATTTATTAAGAGTTTAATTTTTGATTCCATTTTGGAAGAAATGGATCGCTTGGTTGGACTGATTTATAGCATATACAGTTGCACATTTAATAAAATATAAGATTATACAGTACAGTGTATACTATTTTGACGCATATTAATGCGACAATGGCTTTTAGAGTATTAAAATCCCATAAAATGAATCAGGGTATCCTTTCTATATTTATTTTTGAAACTATAAACTGTTTCGTCTGTAACTGTCGGGCTTATAGCCCAGTACAACAGCCGCCGTCTATACAACAAATAATCTTCCTCTCCGTGATTTTACCAAAGGAATTCAATTCAAAGCTTATTAAAATTCGAACTTCACGACGAACTTCACAACGAACTTCACGAACTTCCGTACCAAGTTCCCAACCTTCCAACGAATGTTGACAAACGAATGTCAACAGGCAATTTACGTCATGTTTCCACAAGTTAATTCCATAGAGAGTAATAGTATAAGTTATAATTACTTCCTTACCTCGATAAAATCTCCCCGAAATCAAAAGAAACAACTCGTTTTCAATGACTCAATCGTTCGTAGACAAGATGGTAGTCGACGCCATATTCACTAAATCACATTACACACATAGCTACATCGGGAAACATCGGAAAACCTTCGCTTATATTGGCTAAGTAATTCGCTCCGAACGTTCGCGCTCCGATGAATCTGATAGAGGAAAACATATTACGTCACAAAAGTGACAATACACAGCCAGTTAGGTTTTTAACGGGTACATAACGTCTACTGTTGCTATAGCAACGTAGACGCAAAAGTGCTGTCTTTCGACCAACATTCGGACAAAGCAAGTCATAAATTCGAAACCAGGCAATAAATTAAAAAACGATGACACCGTTTTGCTGAACATTTATCTCGGAATCGAACTGGGAAAACTTTTTTTGAACAAAATGAAACGCTTTGTTGTTAAGTCGCCCTGAGTGAAGCCCTCTGGTTTTAATTAAAAAATTGACAACTATTAACGGTTTGTGTTCATCGCGAAACCAAAGACACCATCGTATTCTACAAATTCATAGCTTTCTAACGATATGTAGTTTATTTTTGTGGAATAAATTCAGACGAATTGAGAGGGCTTTACAGAAATGACCCTGCAAACCTTAACGAAGCCCTTAAGCTCCCTAATGTCGTTTGGACACGAGCAAGTTTTGGCATTGATTACATGTAAATGTGGCGAATTCGACATTTTTTAGCACAAACCCATCTTCATGATTACGATCTTTTTTTTGTCTTTTGACACGTTTTCAACTCCCAAATGCTCATAAAATGTTTCTTGATTTTATACAATAATACTAAAATAATGAGGTTTTCTATCAACCATAGTCCCTTGAATTATATTGTCTGGAGACGCGGCGAACATCAAAGCGGTTAACAATGAGCTACAATTTAGGTTGAGGGTGGCAAATAAGGTTTACGTTCATTAATATTTATAAAGCAACGCTGTTATTGGTTGATTGCTTCATTATACCAAAAATACAATGTGATCAGCAAGCGTTAAAGTGAAATAAGGTGCACAAACGTGAACAAAAACCTAGAACAAAGAGTTTGGCCGCGTTTCCAGACAATTTATTTATAGGGACTATGTATCAACTAATACGTTGACCTTACATATAAACATAGTCCCTATAACTATTTTTGGTATAATGAAGCAATCAGCAAATAACAGCGTTGCTTTATAAATATTAATGAACGTAAAACAAAAGATTGTGCACCTTATTTGCCACCCTCAACCTAAATTGTAGCTCATTCTTAACCGCTTTGATTTTCGCCGCGTCTCTAGACAATATAATTTTATATCATATAAAGAAGCCGTGCAAAATTAAATAAATACAAAATGGAATTACCATAGCATTAAAAGCCGTATAAATTAGTTGCAGAAAATAGTCCAGAAAACAGATCACAAGTTTGTGGACTAAACCTTTTTTTCTATTTTAGGTGAAAGGTGGCAAAGTATACTTTTATTACATCGATGGAAAGACAGGTGAACCAAAATCACTAGATGGCACTTGTGTTGAGCCCAAGTTGTTTCGGAATGAGATCCCATAATTGAAATTCGAACATTTCAATTGATTTTGTAAATGCATGCATGCAATATAATAGCTATACGATTGTCTTTTTGCTTCTTTAATGTTCTCCTAATTCATTAGTATGCAGCAGTAGTTGAGCCCAAGTTGTTTCCGAATGAGATCCCATAATTTAAATTCGAACATTTCAATTGATTTTGTAAATGCATGCATGCAATACAATAGCTATAGGAATGTCTTTTTGCGTCTTTAATGTTCTCCTAATTCATTAGTATATGTAGCAGAATTCATTAGTAGACAGCTCTTTAGTATATTAAACAGTTTTCTGACTAAATTTTGCTGTAGTTTTGTTCTTATATATCTATCATTTATAGAGCAAAGTGAAAAGGTGGTGAACTGCCGAGCCAATATAGTTTTCATAACGAAATAATGACATTTCGAGCAGAGACCTTCATCAGAGTATAAAGTTACTCTGATGAACAGGGGCGGATCCAGCAAAAAAATTGAGTGTAGCTTTATGACGTCATAATCTGTATATGACGTCATAATCTGTATATAACGTCATAGTTTGTGTGTAATGTTATATTAGAAAAGGCCAGGAATTTGTAAAATACAGCAAATCATGAGTGATCTCATCACACCAACAACGTAGAACATCATCTTTACCAAACGCATTTCAACAGCTGTGAAATGCGGTAGCCCGCGAGCGATTCGCGAAGTTTAAAACCGTGCGGCAAATTATACGCATAATATTCCCAAACATGTAGCGCGTCACCGTGCGCATATAAAATCAAGCACAAATGTTATCACAACTACTCACTGGTTTATTAAAATTAACATAAAGTCAAAATGCTCTTAAAGATAAAACAAAATACTGAATTGTTGCGCGAAGGTCTTCCGTAAAAATATATCATCCACCAAGTTATTTAAAATTGTTTGATTATCATACAGATATATGAACGTTTAGTTACTTTACTGGTCGGAGTTCGCCTGACTATATGTAATTCCTTCAAGCTTGTCAAGACAAAACTGCTTTAAACGCACTACATTTTCTTGACGACACGCTGCAGTGCGTCTTCAGCGTCCGTAGATAATAACCTTTCTAACTCTAGTAAGAGCTCAGGCATCACATAATTTGAGCGAAAATTGCACTGATATTAATTTGTCTTACCGCGGTTCTCACTGTTTTGGTAGTGTCTCCTCGAGACAAATAATATATAAAAGCGCACCAGGCGACTATGACTTCGTGTTTTTAAGGGATCAAATTGCCTAAATATCCAAGCATCGCTCATCAACAAACTTGATTGGATACTCTTAATCAGTATAGCTCCCGCCAAATTTGAGCTATACTCAACAATGTACCTGATTGGCTAAGTCTAAGCAGTGTAGCTCCCGCCAAATATGCGCTACACTGTAAAAAATAGATGTGATTGGGCAGACATAAATAGCCACACGCATTGGCAACTTCCCTTGCGGGGGCGTGAATTCTATAAACCGATCGGATTAATTCACGCGTGACTAATAAACATCATAGAAGACGGAGTTCTTCGAAGTTTAATAACTTGACATTGATTTTGCCTGAGTATTCTACAACAACGGATGTCATATTATCGACCTGTATTAGTACAGAAGAATGCGCAATACATCAAATTTGACTGATGCTTAAGCATCGTTCGCTACACTCTGGATCGGCCCCTGGATGAACTACTTCTGGTAGTGTATGCATGGCGGAGTAAAACTCATTATTTTAAAGCAACTGCATGTCACTCAACCAGCCCAGGACTTTTCTATTTATTTAATAATCTTTATACATGGTAGCTTATCAACCAAGCAAGTAGCTAAAAAGAGCTAAAGTAAAATAAAGATTGTTTTTCATATATGGCCGTTAAAGTTAAAACTTAAATTTTAATTAACTAAATGATACAGAAGCTAGAACAACTAGAGTAGAATTATATATTGAGGAATTTACCTCGCTAATGGAGTCAAAAGAAGTCTGAAGTTTCAAACCTTACAAAACAATGGAAATATTTTTATTTCTTTCATAGGGTTAAAATAACTCACTCCTTGAAATTTACAGTGCATATAGACACGCGGGTCGGCGGATATATATACATATGCGTGTTTAATATATATCACCGGAGTGGGAAGCATGGTCAGACACCAAGGCGTGCGTTTTGGAGGCCTCGCATTTTTTGGTTTGCTATTGGCAATCGAGAGCCCTTTTTAGAGCAAAGATGTATAATTAATTGCGGTATTTTATAATCTTCACAAATCTCTTAGATCTCTTTTCAAAATGCAGGAAATAAATGCCATTTCCGAGACTCTAAAATCTGGACCTCCCTAGCGGTTCAAGGCGCGACGACTTTCAGCGCCCCCCCCCCCCCCCCCTCCCCCATAGATAGATAAACTTTATTTGTTCAGGATAGCCCAGTCAGCTACGAGGCTGGTATTCAGAGGGGCCCTGAAATCAAAATACTAATTACATGGTATAAACTACAAAAATTTACTAAATTACAAATTCAGTGTAGAAATCTAACTAAATACAATAAATACTGGTCATGAACAACTAAAAACTATCAGTACAATTTCATTCCAAGAAACCTGAGTAAAAATGATCAAAGACGCGGAGTCTTTAATTTGTGCTGGAAGACAATTAAAACAAACTGTGGCTGAATATCTAAATGTCCTCTTTCCAAGATTTCGATTTGGCTGGGGAAGATGTAGGTCGTGTCTCCTTCTTGTATTATAACTATGAAAGTTACCGTTTCTAGGGAAATAATTACAGAGATATTCAAGGATCATATTATTTATGCATTTATATGCTAAAATACAGTACATTTGTGCATTTTCCTATGTAAATTTAAATTCACCCGGTCTTAGTCATCTTGCATTGCTCTCATTATCTCGATTGAAGAAGTACCCGTGAAATAAATTACAGTATCATCTACAAACCTATTGAACCCTAACCCAAAACATCTTCCTATGCTTCTGTAAATTTACAAGTTTCTATCAAAAATCATTGAATTTGATAGTTTAATTGTTAAATACAATAAAACACATCAATTTTTAAAGAGTGAGTATAAATAAATAAATATATAACTAAATAAGTATATATTAACTATACTTTATTAAATCAATAAATAAGTTTTAAAGATCGAGGGACAAATATAGAAACCCCACAAATCTTAATATCATTTTTAAACTTGCGCGAATAAACTGAATTTCGCGCGGTGAGAAATTTAATGTAGATATAAATGTCTTAATTTCTGCATTGTACAATATAATATAATAATAATAATATTATTATTATTAATAATAATAATAATAATAATAATAATAATAATAATAATATAGTTCTTAAAAACGCATTATACAAATGTCTCAATGCTTTTTACAATAAAATCATAAAATTAATTAGTCAGTAAAAGTTATTTAAAAAAGGTGTTGAAGTTCGTTTAATAAAGTCAGGAAGGGAGTTCCAGAGTCTTGGAGCACAAGAGAAGGATTTGTCGCCATATATCTCTGTTCTTGTTCTAAGGCAGAGTTAAAAAGTTGAAGTTGCTGGAGCGATGAGTGCAAACAGGAGTATAATAACGTAGAAGATCAGTGATGTAGGTAGGGGAAAGTTCATTAAGGGCTTTATAGGTCACCAAGAGGAGTTTGAAGGTTGTATACGTTGTTGTACTGGAAGGCAACGAAGATTGAATAATACCGGTGTGATATGCGCAGATTTCTTTTCTTTAACAACTAGTCTGGCAGCAGTGTTTTGTACCCTTTGAAGCTTTTGTAGTTCACAAGAAGGAAGACCGTGAAGCACCCCATTACAGTAATCGAGTTTAGATGAAATAAAAGCATGAACAAGATAATGTAGAACAAGTTCAGTATCTTCTCGTGATAGAAATTTTCTTATTTTGGCAATTTGATGTATTGAGTAAGGTTACAGGATACCCTAGGAAGCCATTTCAAGAAATTTGTTACCGCTCGCTCAATTTTTTCCCGATTTGTCTCAAATTTGCACCAAATGTAGTTAAGTTGTGACGGACACTATCGTATTATACAGTAAATAAGAAATAAAATAGTGTTGCAGATATACTCATCAGTTTAAAATCACAGTACCTTCGCGCCGCGGTTTAAGGCGGTCTTTGGTTTTACCAAAAAGCTCTCAATTTATCACATCAGTACACTTCTCAATGTTTGTTCTAAAAAGTGTGCATTTTTTATTAATGTATAGTGGTTTAGCAGCTAGGATATTTTATTTCTCGACCTATGCTGTGGCACAAGCAATTGACAAATAAAAGCTTGTAACTCAGGTAATTTTTACATAAATAAAACGCGCGAACACACTTTTTTAGAACAAACATTGAGAAGTGTAAATATGATAAATTGAGAGCTTTTTGGTAAAACAAAAGACCGCCTTAAACCACGGCGCGAAGGTACTGTGATTTTAAACTGATGAGTATATCTGCAACAATATTTTATTTCTTATTTACTGTATAATACGATAGTGTCCGTCACATACTTAACTACATTTGGTGCAAATTTGAGACAAATCGGGGAAAAATTGAGTGAGCGGTAACAAATTTCTTGAAATGGCTTCCTAGGGTATCCTGTAACCTTAAGAAACTGACTGACACGTGTTATTGATATATGAGCTTAATATGCCTCGACACGGCCACGTTGATCTGCGTCCTTCGCAATTCAGCTAGGGCTGCAGGTAAGGATGATTAGCCCCCTGTCCAGTCCTTTTTTAAAAGTTAAATTACTCTTGATACAAAGCATAAACAACACCGACTGCAAATACACTTGGACTCTCAAACGTCTCCGAAATAACTTCATCAAACTCTTCATTTAATAAACACCGGCTTGCTTGGAGATATTTCTGTCCGGATTTTGAACCAACCGTTACGGTACAGATGATTTTATAACGAGGAATATTCAATGATTTTACAGCTGACTTGATTTGCTCGCTCAACATCATAGCAAGGATATTACAACGATCTGCATCATAAGATTCCTCCCAGAGACTTCTTCGTAGAATTTCGCAGATTATCTGGCGAACTTGGGAAATGTTTATTCTTACATCTGGTTCAAGTTGATTGGTATTCGGTATTTTACTTGCAGGGATCTTCACTTTTCTGTGCTGGCTTTGTCCATGTGTTTGTTCGGCTGCATGAAGATAGTCTTTGTATCTTTTGTTGTTCGTGATTTTCTTCTCGTCTACATGCAGACCGTGAATAACTCCGAATTGATTTCTTGGTTTTCTTGTGTTGTGATGATTATATACGAATCCTTCCATTGTTTTTGTACAACGTTTACCAGTTAAGCGCATAAACAAATGAAAATCTTATAAGCTAAACAAACGAAGTAAACGCCTTGTAAATCGAAAACAAAACTAATTAAGAAAATTCTCTTTCAACTTAAGATGTATAAATCTAATGACATGACAACACCGCCTGGTTAAATAAACACCTGCTACTGCTGCCATACCAACAAAGCAACGCTATAAACAAAATATACGACAGACATTTTGAGGCCGATAAAATTACTTGAATTTTATAAAAAGTTGTAAACGGAAAATATTGAGTATATATATGTCAACAATATATATATATATATATATATATATATATATATATATATATATATATATATATATATTTTTATTATACCCTCACAAATAATCGTCCAATCAAATGTCTACATTAGCGTCATGTAGGACAACTACATATTGGGCAGCAACCTTTGGACAGGTGCACAAGGTGTATTTACTTGTCAATTGGACGATTATTTGTTCGATATAATAAAACACCTATTGGATTCATCTTTGCCGGATATGGAAAATGTTTAAGTCTCAAATTTTAATATTAGGCTCGACCTTCGGTCTTGCCCAACATTGAATATTCGACTTAAATATTTTGCCATATCGGGCTTACATGAATCCAATAAGTTATAATATATATATATATATATATATATATATATATATATATATATATATATATATATATATATATATATATATATATATATATATTTAAGGCCGATAAAACTACTTGAATTATATAAAAGTATTGTAAACAGAAAATATGTCAATGATATTACTTGACTTTTAAAAAAATGTTGTAAACAAAATTATATCTATATACGTGCCAAAAATATATATGTCCACAGACATTTTGAGGCCGATAAAATTACATGAACTTTTTTAAAATCTTATAAAAAATATAAAACTTAAAGTTGACATTTTACTCTGATGAAGGGCTCCGCTTGAAACGTCAGTATTTCATTATATCAAAGCTATTCTCAGCAGTTTACCATCTTTTCACTTTGCTAAATCACCCTGCCTATGCAGTTCTCTACTTCTACTTTTGTACAATGCCGAGAAGAGACTGAAACGAGTAAACTCAATGCAGTGAATAAATATGGTACCAGTCTTCTCTCCAAAATCTCCATGTCTAGTAATTTAGACACCGCACAAGGAAGGGACTATATCGTCTGAGATTAACCGCTCAGTTACAATCAAAATGCAAGAATCGTTATATCATAACCTCCTAAATTAGTATAGGTAATAGCATGGTTTAATTCGAGTGCAATTTGGAAAAAACATGCACGAGTGAGTTTTTCAAAGACTATCAAAATTGCACGAGTCCGAAGGACGAGTGCTATTTGAGGTCTTTGAAAAACTCACGAGTGCGTGTTTTTTCAAAATTGCACTCGAAACCATGTTATTACTTATTAATAATATACATGAAAATGTTAAGCAAAATGTTCTTCCAGCTACGAAATTACATACCACTCATTGCTCCACTTCTCGAAGCTTTAATCGTTGAAAACTGCCTCACTTTGTTCACTAAATACGTCAAACGTTTTGCTCGTAGCATGTAACCTTTTCTAGTCTTCTTGCAGGAACTTTTATGATAATATTAAAGCAAAATTCACTCTATATTTCATCGAAATGTTCTTCGACAACTCCATGTTTTGGTCGCCATATTGGATTTTCTCGTGAAGCAAAAACCATCCTTCAAAATCCGCATAGGCATTTCATTGGCTTTCCGGTAGTTTCCGGTTGTTTATTACCCAATCAGAATGCTTAATACTCATTGAAATTTGTACTGTATTTCATTTTTCTGCACTGTATTACACCTTTTCTGCACTGTATTACATTGAATTTGCACTCCTCTCGACCAATCAGTATGCAGTAATTTTGTCATGTATATTATTATACTATGAATAGGTTTAGAACTAACCCGTTCATTCGCGTTGTTGTTGTGAAACAACTTTATCTATTTACTATGCATTCTAACGTCAGACCATCTTACTCGTCAAGACTGGACAACTCAGAAAGCCATGCATGCATAAGAAAGTTAACTATATTGACCAGGAGGTCTCCTATTGACGAGTAAAGTTGTCAAATCAGATTGAACAAATACAAAAAAGAGCAATAAAGATCATCCTGCCCAATCTGTCATCCTACAGTGAGAGACTCGGCCGGTTCCTGAAACTAGAAACACTAGCAGACCGAAGACAACAACTTTGTCATAAACTTTACAAAGGATTTGTTATTGGTGATACAAACAAACTAAATAAACTTCTCCCAGTACCCTTAGTTTTTTAAATTCACATTATGTAAAATTTATATTCTTTTCATCCCATGTAAAATCTGAAATATCTATCTAACATAGTAATATAATAAGGTTGGTGTACTGCTGAACCATGGAATGTTAATTGTTAAGGTCTAATATTTAGAGCGAAGGGCCTTCACTCGAAGTGTTAGACATCTACGACTACATTCCTCGTTCCAGAAAACAAAATGGCGGCACATTTCATTATCGACGAAAGAGAACGAGACACTGTCTACGAGAAGAAAGCGGCAACCTGGATAAAAGCAAGCAGCAACGATAATCTTTAAGGTAGCAAAAAGTGTATTTATAACTATAGCGTGTACTAAGGATAGAATATATACATTTTAAGACCAAACCGGGACCAGTTGCGACAAATGCAACTACACAGGCCTTCCGGCAGGAATTGAACCCACGACCTTGCGATTCTAGTGCAATGCTCTGACCACTGAGCCACTAAGGATCCTTAGTACACGCTATGTAATCGAGTGAAATGCCCAATATTACTTATAATATTCCCAATTCTCTCCTGGCATTACCACCTTATTATATACAGAACTCGCGATCAAGCTCTCGGCAACGGCCTCCGTGGCTCAGTGGTCAGAGCATTGCACTAGAATCGCAAGGTCGTGGGTTCAATTCCTGCCGGAAGGCCTGTGTAGTTGCATTTTTCGCAACTGGTCCCGGTTTGGTCTTAAAATGTATATATTCTACACTCGAATTTTCCTTCACCCGAAATCCTTAGTACACGCTATGTAATCGAGTGAAATGCCCAATATTACTTATTTATAACTATAGTTCCTCACACCTCAGTTCCTCTGCTGTATATCTCGTGATTACGGTGTTTTCGAATGATAATTTGCAGTCTTGCCGAAAAAAATATTTTCCGACGAAAGTTTCATTTGCCGACAGCAGTTTTGCTAGGGGGTCACAATCCTACTTAAAGGGAGAATAATTGTAATTAACTAAAGTTGAGAAGTCACGTGAGAGGAACAGCTGAGGATTCGAGAGATAACTTCACAGACGTGCGCTCGCCAGTTGCCTCGTGTTTTTCGCCATTGTATGCCTTTGAACTTTTGTTTGGTCTCCTGTATTTAGTTAAAGTTATATAATTATTAAAGCTTGAAAAGATCCCGTAACATATTGGTGGAGGATGCGGGCACTGTCAGAGCTTGCTTAAGAAACGCTGTTTTGCAATCAAAGTTTCAAACCATTCAAAAAAAGTCGTGGTCAAGGAACCCTGATCTTCGCTTATTTTATTGTGTGTTTATGAGCACGGAAGAAGGAACTTGCCACTACAATTTAAGGGGTACAACCAAGGAAAAGCTCCATCCGAGAGAAGAAATAACGTCCGACATGAGCGATGCCAAAGAACATATGGAGGCAATGGAGAAGCATTTTGATTCCAAATGAAAGCATTTGAGGACAAACTGTTAAACGAGTTCAAACAACAGCAAGACCTTATTTGTGCTGCCGTAAAAACGTCTTTTAACCGGACACCGACAGACACTGTCGATCATGAAGGTCGTGCCTTTGCTATGTCCGTGACCTTGATCTTTATTCTTGGCTTACTTGTTATTTCACCTAAGTGGCAAGACGTTTATTCAAGATTCAATGATGATATATATCCTAATTCAACGAGAGAGAGATGCAATAGTGAAGAATATTTGAGAAGCGAATTGACAACGACTAAGACCGATGTTGTCGCTACGACGGCTTATATCAAAACTTTTACTGGAAGAAGAAAATCGAAATACATTGGTGGAAAGATACTCTACTACCCAAATTCAATTAAAACGTTTCGGGTGTTACTTATATGTGGAGATATAGAGCCAAACCCTGGCCCAACAAAACAAAGCACTGAAAGAAAATCACGCTGGAAATATCCATGTGCAGATTGTTCAAAGCCGGTTAAAAACAATCAGGATGGAATTTTGTGCAAGGACTGCTCTCAGTGGTATCATGCTAACTGTGCAGGTATTTCGAAGAAAATGTTTAGCTCATATTATTTACTACACCCAGAGGATGAATTTTCTTGTATTAACTGTTCGATAAATAACCCATCAGACTCCTTTTTTGAGGAAATACAAGCCGAAGGAAATCATATTAATCATGCTCCGCTAACACAAAATGCAAATCGAGACCTGAATAATACAACTAATGGAGTGTTGGAAGACAATGAGTTTAATGCTTCGCCGAGCCGCAATGAAAACAAATCGGGTTTAGAACAATTTCTTATTGAGAGAAAACGTCAACCTAATAAAGCTTTGATTATTCATATGAATATTAATAGCTTGCAAAATAAATTTGACGAATTGAAAACTCTTAACAATCAAATCAAATCAAGTATTATCTTCATCTCCGAAACAAAAATAGACGAATCCTACCCAAATAGTCAGTTTAAACTACGGGGCTACCATCTTTATCGTCGAGATCGCGTAAAAGGTGGCGGAGGACTAATTGCTTATTTTTCATCAACGCTTTCATCCAAGCAAATAAAGCTCCCGAAAAAGTATAAAACATGCGAAGTATTAGCAATTGAGACGAAATTAGGCAATAACGATACTTTATTTGTTGGAATTTATAGACGACCAAAACAACGTAGTGGGGGTTGTTGTTCGAGGTATATAGAGAAGGTTGAAGAGGAATTAAACGATATTGCTATGTGGGCATCTCTGCGGAAGCAATCGGTAGTAATAGTTGGCGATTTGAACATTGATAAACTGAAACCTAAAACGAGGGAAGGAAAAATTCTAACAGACCTCGAAGACGTACACAATTTTCAATGTATGATAAAAGATCCCACAAGAATAACCCAAACATCGGCCACGCTTATCGACGTAATATTAACTAATAAACCTGAAATGTTTAAAAAATGTGGAACGGTTGACCCAGCAATAAGCGATCATCAGTTAATATATGGAATTATGAAAGACTTCGTGCGTCAATATAAACCCAAAGTGATTACCTTTCGAAGTGATAAGAACACTAATTTAAATCGGCTTAATGAAGATTTAAAGAATGCCCCTTGGCATTTAGGAGAGATTTTTGACAAAATTGACGATCAATACTTACACTGGAAAACGATGTTTGAAGAAATAATACAAGATCATATACCACTAAAGAAAATGAGGGTAAGAGAGAAAGATGTCCCATACATGAACTCGGAATGGAAAAAAGCTATAAGAATGAAAAGAAAATACACACAGATATACGCCAAGCATCGTACACCCGAAAACTGGGAGTTAAAACGAAAGTGGAGAAATATTGCAACGAATGAGAGGAGGAAGGCTATTAAAACGTATTGGAAAACAAAAGCTGATGAGTTAAAGCTAAAGCCGAAAGAATTCTTCAAAACATTTAAGCCGTTCCTTAGTGACAAAGTTAAAGAAGACGGTAATATAAACATAAATATTGATGGAAAAACAGAAACAGATCAAGCAAAAGTAGCCGAAGAATTGGCAAGTTATTTCTCCACTGTGGCAAATGATATTGGTGGGAACAGTGTAATCAACTTGCAAGAATGTGACTTCGAAGATCACCCAAGCCATCGCATCATAAGAGAAGCTAGAGAAAATTATAAAAATTATAAAGCAGACTTTCACTTTAAACAATTTGAAGTCTCTGAAGTTCAAAATCAATTAAAGAATGGTCGTCGTTAGGTCCGTTATTATGGAACATGTTTCAAAATGATATGCCACTACAGATGAAAAATCCACATTTGTATCTATATGCTGACGACCATCAACTTTACACCATGGGTAAAGAAATTCAAAGAGTAAAAGATGATTTGGTTAATGATATGGTAACAGCATCAAATTGGTACAAAGAAAACTTTTTAAGAGCGAATCCTGAAAAATTTCAAACGATAACGTTAAAACCAAATCGAACAAATGATAATGATATTGATGTGTCTCTTAGTATTGATGGTTACCAAATACCTAACAGAGAAGATCTTAAAGTACTGGGAGTAAACCTTGATGAAATTCTTGATTTTAATAAACATGTCACGACTGTGTGTAGAAAAAGTAGCAGGAAAGTTGGGGTGATATTACGTTTACGGAAGTTAATTCCTACATCTGCAAAGCTACAACTTTACAAGTCTGCAATCTTACCGCATCTTACGTATTGTCACTTGGTGTGGCACTTTTGTCGAGCTTCAGATAAAAGAAAGTTAGAGCGAATTCAAGAGCGAGCCCTCAGAGCAGTATATAATATAACTGACTCAACTACTACGTACCAGCAGCTACTCAATCGTGCTAATCTCCCAAGTTTAAATAATAGAAGACTTCAAGATACAGCGATATTGATGTACAAAATTAAGAACAATTTAAGTCCTGTTCACTTAAATGAAATCTTTATAAAAAATATTAATCACTACAAACTGCGAAATGCAGATTTTAACATACCGCGATACAGTACAGTAAAATACGGTAAACATTCCCTAAGATACTATGGCCCTTATATATGGTCTAAATTAAACAAAGAAGATAAAGAGAAACCTAGCTTAGAATCTTTTAAAAGGAATATTAGAAAACAGGACTTAGAAAGCATACTGGATAATAACTGCAGAAATTGTATTTTATGTTCAACTTAATTATTGTTATTTTATTTATTGATCTATTTATTTTTATTTATCATATTGTATATAGGTGTATTTTAAGAAATATTCTTGATAGTTTTAATAGGTAAATTATTGTAAATTTTGATCTAGTAGTATAAATCGTATTTTAGTCTAAAACATATAAATAGTGTCCCCAATTAGCTGTACATAGCTAAATACATTGACACTTAAATAAAGTTATTCATTCATTCATTCATTTCAAAGACATTTAGTGGTAACGAGAGCGAGGATGTAAAAAGATGGCTTGAGAAATTTGATCACCATCTTCGACGACGACGAATTTCACCCAGCGACGACCTTGCTCTTTCCGAACTAATCTTTTTTTTAACTGGTACCGCCGAGTCCTGGTTTTATTCTCTGCCAGAAACCAGTAAAGATAGTTACCAAAGTCTTCGAGGTGCAATGAATGACCGTTTCGCCTCAGAAAACAACAAGTGGAGACAGTGGCAAGCGTTGAGTAGCCTTCGACAAGAACCTGCAGAATCCCTAGAACACTATATCGAGTCAATCAATTTCCGTTGTCATCAACTTGACGTTACTGGTACAGACAAAATGCGTTACTTTGTCCAAGGTCTTCGACCTGAAATTAAAGAAGAAGTCCTCATGCGACCACGTAAATCATTCGAAGAGGCAGAACACCTTGCTCGGTTGAAAGTTGCTGTTAAAGAGTCTATTGACCTGAAAGATCAGCACCACCAAGATCAGACCATCCAGATGTTAGTAGAGAAAGTTGCATCTTTATCTGCTAAATTGTCACAACCTACCCCACCAACCCCACCAGTCATCGCTGCTACAACCTACACTTCCAACAACCCCACAAAGCAGAGGATACAAAATCTACAAAGCAAAATCAAGCAGTTAGAAGACCGAATGGACAGACGATTTGAGGGTCTTGTGAAGAGTTATGGACGCAGTTATCAACCACGCCAGAGCCAAAATTATGGACAGCGAACGTCACGTACAAGAGATGGTAGACCTATTTGTTATGAGTGTGGCCAAGCTGGACACATTTCAAGAGATTGCCCAAATGGAGTTGAAGGTGAACAACAATTTATACCATATACCTCACCACTGCAACAACAATCCTTTTTTTCTCATGGCCCACCATCCCAAAGACTTCCACCTCAACCACTGCTACCTACTCGACAACTGCCACCACCTCAACTATTTCCACCACAAAGCGATAACTTTGCAAGAACCTTTACACCACCAGGACCACATAACCCGATTGCATGTTTAGCACAATATCAACCACCAATCACACACGAGAAACAGCCTTTTCCTGAAGCCTTGACAAAGGACATGCAAGATGTTGGTCAGTCCTCGCAACAGGAAACGACATCTCAAGATCATCAAAAAAAAGGTATGTCTGTATCTCCTGATTTATTTGTCAGTGGTATTGTAAATAACCAGCAAGTCCAAATGCTGGTTGACACTGGGGCAGCTGTTTCTGTTCTGAGTGCTGAATTTGCTAGGGAGAATAACCTTGCCTTCCCTTCTACCCTCCAAAATGATACAAATCCTGCCAATACAGTGATGACTGTTAGTGGCGAGAAACTACCAATACTTGCATGGGAATGTTGAAGTTGTTATTGGAATAAATGGGGATACATATCCAACCAAATTGTTAATTATTTCTGGACTTGGATATGATATAGTGTTGGGACGGGATTTCCTGAAGTCTAACAATGCTGTCATTGATTTGGGGGACCAAACCCTGACCCTCAACCCACCAACCCAAGTGTCATCACAAGAAGAACTCTCCACCACCTCAGTTCAGGCATGTGCAACAATGGTTATTCCTCCAATGTCTGAAGCTGTAATTCCTGCCACTGTCACCAATTCTATGGTAAAACTGGCATTATCGAACCTACTGACAGACTTTGTGAGAGATACCAGCTGCGTGGGGCCACAGTTTTAGCAACAGCATCCACCAGTGGTGCCATCCCTTTCCGCATCATGAACCCAACAACCAAACCAACTACCCTCTACAAGTCCACCACATTGGGAAATTTTTCTACCTTGCCACCTGAAACGGAACCCATTGTTATAGACAAAACTCCACCACCATCATACCCCTTGTCAAGTGACCCAAAGACCACAACTCCCACAGCGCAACCACCTTCCCCAGACAAAGCCAGTCCAAGACACATCTCAATTGACCTCAGTAAGTCTGATTTAACAGCTGAACAACAAATACAACTGGGAAATCTTCTTGATAACAATTGTGACATTTTTGCCATTACCCCAGATGACCTAGGGAGAACATCAGTGATTAGACACAAAGTTGACACCGAACAACATCCACCTATCCGTCTTCGCCCATACCGTGTCTCCAGCCACCAGCGAGATAAAGTCCAACAGCATGTTGAACATATGCTCGAACAAGATGTCATTCAGCCATCCATCAGCCCCTGGGCAGCCCCCGTTGTGTTAGTCCAGAAAAAAGATGGAACTGATCGTTTCTGCGTCGACTACCGACGACTAAATCACATCACCAAAAAGGACAGTTACCCCCTCCCAGGAACCCAGTACTTTTCCACTCTTGACCTCCTGTCCGGATACTGGCAGGTGGAACTTGAGCCCAATTCTATGGAAAAGACAGCTTTCATTACTCAAGGTGGCCTGTATGAATTCAAGGTCCTTCCATTCGGTCTGTGCAATGCTCCCTGTACATTCCAGCGTCTTATGGAATGTGTGCTACGTGGCTTGTCCTGGAAAATTTGCCTCATATATCTTGATGACATCATAATTTTTTCTCGGACATTTGAGGAACATCTGCATCACCTAGAGGAAGTATTCAATCGACTTCGCCAAGCTAATCTGACACTCAAACCTACTAAATGTCATTTTGGGTGCAGCAAAGTTAACTTTCTAGGACACGTCGTTTCCAAGAAAGGGGTCTCTCCGGATCCAAACAAAGTCAAGGCAGTTTGTGACTTCCCTTGTCCTACCAATCTTAAAGATCTTCGCAGCTTTCTTGGCATTGCGAATTATTACCGAAAATGTATCCGTAACTTTGCAACGATAACAGCCCCCCTCACTGAACTCACTCGAAAGGGCGAAGCTTTCCTATGGTCTGACGCTCGGCAGCAAGCTTTTCTACAGCTTAAAGATGCACTAACCAGTGCACCGATCCTCGCTTACCCAGATTTTGCAGTCCGATTCGACCTGTATGTTGATGCCAGTAATGAGGCAATTGGAATGGTTCTTGGCCAACAACAAAATGACAAAGAAGTCGTCATTGCTTACGGAGGCCGCAGCTTAACGAAGGCTGAAAAGAATTACAGTGTCACTGAAAAGGAAGCCCTGGCGCTTGTTGAAGGCATCAAATACTACCAGCCTTATCTCTATGGTCAACGATTTACTGTACACACCGATCACAGTGCTCTTCAGTGGCTAATGAACATCAAGGATCCTACTGGGCGCCTGGCTCGTTGGTCTCTCCGAATCCAGCAGTATGACTTTGATATTAAACACCGATCTGGCACACACCACAGCAACGCTGATGCCCTCTCCCATCGTACATATCCTGTCATTGCAGCCATCAACCAACCAGGATATCAACCCACCCGAATCTACTCGATGCAGCGCAGAGATCCAGATCTGTCTGACATTATTAACCACCTTGAACATGGCATCCTTCCAGCCTCCAACACAGCCAGTCGTGTGCTCTTACACACTATTGATAATTACTTCCTCGACGACAATGGCCTTCTGTGTCATATATGGACCCCCAATGGCAAAAGTAAGAAACCTCCCACGTCTCAGCTGGTAGTACCGTCCGCACTCAAACACGAAATCCTTGTTTTATGTCACGACAACCCGACTGCTGGCCACTTTGGTGTCTTCAAGACCTACGAGAAGCTACGCAGAAAATATTACTGGCACAAAATGTACTCCGACGTCGACCACTGGGTCAAGTCATGCGTACATTGTTCCATGAAGAAGACCCCTCACACAACAGCTAAAGCACCACTTCTTCCTATCCCTGTGGAAGGCCCATTCGACCGTGTAGCCGTTGACTGTGTCGGTCCATTTCCGCCATCACGCGCTGGCAATCGCTACCTTGTTGTATTTTCAGATTACCTGACTCGGTGGCCTGAGGCTTTCGCTGTGCCTTCTATTAAAGCGCCAGTCATTGCCGATCTTCTCATCAACCAAATCATGGCTCGTCATGGCGCACCTCGCACACTCCTGTCCGACAGAGGTAAGAACTTCCTCTCCTAGCTTGTTTCTGAGGTATGTCGCATCATGGACACCAAACAACTTCGAACCACTGCATACCATCCGCAAACCGATGGCCTTGTTGAACGCTTTAACGGTACACTTGTACAAAGTCTGTCAATGTATGTGAGTTCCGACCAACGGGATTGGGATGAACACCTTCAGAACGTGCTCTTTGCTTACCGTGTTTCTCCATCCGAAGTCACGGGTGAATCACCATTTTATTTGCTCTATGGCCGCGAACCTCGTCTCCCAGTCGATGTTAGCCTTCTTCCACCTGTTGATGTATCCTTGTCTGTTGCCGATCATCGGGCTCGTGTCGTCCACAATGTTGAAGAAGTTCATGAATTAGCCCGTGCTAATATTCAACGCGCTCAACAACGCATGAAAGATTACTACGACCGAAACGCGAGTCCATCGACTTATACTGTTGGCAGTAAGGTTTGGGTTTACACCCCCAAAACCCGGAAAGGATTATCCAAGAAGTTGTGTCACAACTGGCATGGCCCATACAGAATCGTCACGAAGCTCTCTCCAGTACACTATAAGTTACGAGCTACTGACAACCGGCGTATTTCCACAACGGTACACTCCAACCGGCTCAAACCGTACGTTGATCCGAACCTCCGTCCACTTACTCCTCCTACCGACGACGCCAACGACCCGTACTTATCCGAAGCCGACTTCCCTCCCGACAGCTTCGACTCTGGTTCAAGTCCTACCGACCATTCTATCGATAACCCTACATCATCTCCTCCTTTACCACTTCCACCACTCGATCAGTCAGGTAGTTCCAATGATCACCCTGTCCCACCCGATAATGGGGGTATATTTGCAGCTGAACACATAGTCCGAAAACGCATTCGAGCAGGAAAACCCGAGTACCTCATCAAATGGAAAGGATACCCATCCTCACAGAACACCTGGGAACCTGAAGACAACATTATTGATAAGAGACTCTTAAATAAATTTTCTAATTAACCCTACATGAATACTCTAACTGTTGACATTTTGTTTCAGTTGATTAAATCAGCCAGGAGGCTGATTCTTAGGGGGGGGAGTAATGTAAAGGGAGAATAATTGTAATTAATTAAAGTTGACGGCCCTGATAAGGGTGCATGATGAGGGATGTCTATAACACACTCTAACGAAGTTTTGAAATTAAAATGTACATGTCATGATGCGGTGCATGGTTAACTCCGAGTATTGATTTTCTGTACAAAACATATATTTCACTCGCGCAGCCACATATACTTTAAAGTCCCTATGAAACGAAAATTAAGTTTGTCTTATTTGAAAGAACACTTAAAATGATAGAGCAACATCTTTTGCAGTTTTTCGTTTCTTTGCTTCGTTCTTGGGATATTTCAGTTTGTTTGAAGTAAATGTCGCATGTTGCGACGTCATGACACGTACATAATGAGTTATAGGAAAACGTATTGTTATATACCAAAGACTTTCGTTTGCCAAAGATGAAATCCTATTGGTCAAATCATGGTCACGTGTTGTTCAACAAACTCAATGTTTCTTTCTGCCGAGGGAAACATTGCACTGTTTCCCTCTGACGTCAACAATGAAGAAGGAAACAGTGCAATGTTTCCCTCTGACGTCAGCTTTAATCATGCGTTGTTCACGTGAATACGCAATGATTATTGCATCAGATTCAGAACTTTGGACTTTTCGGAACATTTTGAAAACAAGAGCTTGTTTCGGAGCTTGTTTGGTACGAAATAGTCCATTTTCCAAAAGAAAGAATATCTATACATATCTTAAAAGAAGGCTGAAGAAAACCTGGATAAATTTAAAGCTGTTCTTTGTACTTGTTGAGTCTGGTGTATTTGTTTAGTTGAATTGAAATACGAAGACAAAGTCAAAGTGTTTTGGTAAGTCTTTTTGCCTTTTGCAAGTTTCGAGTCAGTTTGGTGTTTTGTATTTTAAAAGTCTTTGGTATATAACAAAACGCTTGTTGACTTTTGCCTCGGGAAACATCGAGTTTTACGGTCCCTCAGGCTTCAATGTCACCCTCGGGCTAAAGCCCTCGGGTGACATTGAAGCCTTCGGGTCCGTAAAACTCGATGTTTCCCTCGGCGCCAGTCAACAAGTGTATAATATATCTTTGCTATTGTCAAATATAATCACTTGAAAATCTACATGTTTAGTGTTCTAGGCGAAACACACGCACATGCTTCCCTCGAATTATTTTGGTTTGATAATAGCAAATATATATAACTTTTTTCAACAACTCATTATGCACGTGCGACGTCAAAATGTTTAATTTGCATATGAAACAAACTGAAATATCTCTAGAACGAGCAAGGAAACGAAAAGCTTCAAAATATGTTATCGACCACTGTAGCCTTTAGTATTTTACTCTGGCTAACGCCAGACGATTTAATTGTTGTTGTTATGTTAGGTTTATTAAGAATCAACTTGTATGTTACGCTAATAAAAGCGCAACACAAAAAACTTGATTTTACATGGGATGAAAAGAATATAAATTTTACATAATGTGAATTTAAAAAACTAAGGGTACTGGGAGAAGTTTATTTAGTTTGTTTGTATCATCAATAACAAATCCTTTGTAAAGTTTATGACAAAGTTGTTGTCTTCGGTCTGCTAGTGTTTCTAGTTTCAGGAACCCGAGTCTCTCACTGTAGGATGACAGATTGGGCAGGATGATCTTTACTGCTCTTTTTTGTATTTGTTCAATCTGATTTGACAACTGTACTCGTCAATAGGAGACCTCCTGGTCAATATAGGTTAACTTTTTTATGCAATGCATGGCTTTCCGAGTTGTCCAGTCTTGACGAGTAAGATGGTCTGACGTTAGAATGCAGAGTAAATAGGTAAAGTTGTTTCACAACAACAACGCGAATGAACGGGTTAGTTCTAAACCTATTCATAGTATAATAATATACATGACAAAATTACTGCATCCTGATTGGTCGAGAGGAGTGCAATTTCAATGTAATACAGTGCAGAAAAGGTGTAATACAGTGCAGAAAAATGAAATACAGTACAAATTTCAATGAGTATTAAGCATTCTGATTGGGTAATAAACAACCGGAAACTACCGGAAAGCCAATGAAATGCCTATGCGGATTTTGAAGGATGCTTTTTGCTTCACGAGAAAATCCAATATGGCGACCAAAACATGGAGTTGTCGAAGAACATTTCGATGAAGTATAGAGTGAATTTTGCTTTAATATTATCATAAAAGTTCCTGCAAGAAGACTAGAAAAGGTTACATGCTACGAGCAAAACGTTTGACGTATTTAGTGAACAAAGTGAGGCAGTTTTCAACGATTAAAGCTTCGAGAAGTGGAGCAATGAGTGGTATGTAACTTCGTAGCTGGAAGAACATTTTGCTTAACATTTTCATGTATATTATTAATAAGTAATAGCATGGTTTCGAGTGCAATTTTGAAAAAACACGCGCTCGTGAGTTTTTCAAAGACCTCAAATAGCACTCGTCCTTCGGACTCGTGCAATTTTGATAGTCTTTGAAAAACTCACTCGTGCATGTTTTTTCCAAATTGCACTCGAATTAAACCATGCTATTACCTATACTAATTTAGGAGGTTATGATATAACGATTCTTGCATTTTGATTGTAACTGAGCGGTTAATCTCAGACGATATAGTCCCTTCGTTGTGCGGTGTCTAAATTTCTAGACATGGAGATTTTGGAGAGAAGACTGGTACCATATTTATTCGCTGCATTGAGTTTACTCGTTTCAGTCTCTTCTCGGCATTGTACAAAAGTAGAAGTAGAGTGCTGCATAGGCAGTGTGATTTAGCAAAGTGAAAAGATGGTAAACTGCTGAGAATAGCTTTGATATAATGAAATACTGACGTTTCAAGCGGAGCCCTTCATCAGAGTAAAATGTCAACTTTAAGTTTTATATTTTTTATAAGATTTTAAAAAATTCATGTAATTTCATCGGCCTCAAAATGTCTGCGGACATATATATTTTTGGCACGTATATAGATATAATTTTGTTTAAAACATTTTTTTAAAAGTCGAGTAATTTCATTGACCTATTTTCTGTTTACAATACTTTTATAAAATTCAAGTAGTTTTATCGGCCTTAAATATATATATATATATATATATATATATATATATATATATATATATATATATATATATATATATTATAACTTATTGGATTCATGTAAGCCCGATATGGCAAAATATTTAAGTCGAATATTCAATATTGGGCAAGAACCGAAGGTCGAGCCTAATATTAAAATTTGAGACTTAAATATTTTCCATATCTGGCGAAGATGAATCCAATAGGTGTTTTATTATATCGAACAAATAATCATGCAATTGACAAGTAAATACACCATCGTGGGCTCATAAGCAAAGCTTATGAAAGTTTATCATTGCCGAAACACGCTTCTTTGCTCTACGAAACTACGAAAAAGTCAAGATTTTGGATGATAACTCGACAAATTCAGGTATGTTATTACTTAGCAATTTTACTTAACCGATTGTTGTGTCTAAATTATCGTATTTACCGAATGAAACCTATATGTTTTACTGATTTTATAACATGCCCTTTCAAGTCACACGTGGCATTTTTATCAATGTTTATATTTATTGCGAGTTTTTTCTTGTTCAAATGAACTCATGAAGATGGGGCAAAATGAGACACATCCAACTTTCCTAGCAAGCTAAATGTATTTGATGTTTAAGTAATAGTAAACCAAGTAAAGTAGCCATTTGAAGTTTTCAAGAGTTGTCCTATTGCCAACACATTCTCAAATCTCAATGATATATTATCAATAATATATATATTATATATAATGATTATATTAACCAGCACTATTTTTTATGTTGAAGTCTTTTAACCCCACCTGCTCTTGTTCAGAAAGTTTAAACTATTTAAATGCATGGTTGTGTCAATTTTATATAACATTTCATCATGCATTCAGATAATCTTGAAATTGTTATTGTGTGTATGCTGAGTGCAGCATGAAGCTTTGCAGTGCTTGTGAACTTATCATTAATCAAATCAACTTGCATTATATTTAGCATGGTTCGAAACTATGTTCCGAAAACCCAACGTGCAAACTGGAGTGAGGAACAAATTAAACTTGCCATTTCATCAGTCGACAAAAAAGAGATGTCCATATGGAAAGCTGCCACTGCCTTTGGAGTACCCAAGGATTCATTGAACCACCAAGTTAATGGTAGGATGAAAAACTTGTTAATTGATGAACGGCATAAGAATGTTTTAGGGTGTTACCGAGCTGTTCTTAAACCTGACCAAGCGAAAGAACTTGAAGATCATATTGTTAAGATGGACCAAGTTTTTTATGGTCTATCAATTAATGATATCAGATCAATAGTGTTTGAATATTGCCAGAAAAATAACATTACCACTTTAATCAGGAAAATAAAATGGCTGGTCGTGACTTTGTTAATGGCTTTCGAGCTTTGTTAATTTGTTCAAGCGAAAAAAGATTGTGAACACCAATACTGAGGATGCAGAATGTCCAATCTGTGGAGAACTATGGTCCAGATCAATGCAAGGCAAGGACTGGGTGAAAT
This sequence comes from Corallium rubrum, assembly GCA_964035015.1. Lineage (NCBI taxonomy): Eukaryota > Metazoa > Cnidaria > Anthozoa > Scleralcyonacea > Coralliidae > Corallium > Corallium rubrum. Next base: position 5,712,192 of record OZ036001.1, read on the forward strand.
GCCTCGAATGCAAACTATGGTGTCACGAAGAATGTTGCACTGTAGTTGCAACCAGCGTGACCTGTGACTTGTGTTTGTAACTTTGACTTCAAAATAATCTTTAAATGTATTTTTATAGTTAGTTATGTAGTTCTATTAAATTACTTTCTATTTAAATTTGACTGTTATTTAGTGTTTTCACACTGTCTGTCTCATTTTGCCCCACTGTGGTGGGGCAAAATGAGACAAAAATCACTTTCATGTTTTCCTTGATTTACGCCAAATAAATTATTTCCAACATTATTTTTTGTGTTGTATATCTTGCTTAGAGTCTACCTGAAATATCCCAGTCCAAAAGAACATTCCAAAAATTATCTCTCCCTTTCCAGGGCAATAATTGTCCATAAGTGTCTCGTTTTGCCCCACATCACCCTATGTATGCAACATTTAAAAAACATTAGGTAAATATTATCGGCCTCAAAATGTCTGTTATATATATATATATATATATATATATATATATATATATATATATATATATATATATATATATATAATATAGTTGACACATATATACTCAATATTTTCTGTTTACAACTTTTTATAAAATTCAAGTAATTTTATCGGCCTCAAAATGTCTGTCGTATATTTTGTTTATAGCGTTGCTTTGTTGGTATGGCAGCAGTAAACAGGTGATTATTTAACCAGACGGTGTTGTCATGTCATTAGATTTATACATCTTAAGTTGAAAGAGAATTTTCTTAATTGGTTTTGTTTTCGATTTACAAGGCGTTTACTTCGTTTGTTTAGCTTATAAGATTTTCATTTGTTTATACGCTTAACTAGTATAAACGTTGTACAAAAACAATGGAAGGATTCGTATATAATTATCACAACACAAGAAAACCAAGAAATCAATTCAGAGTTATTCACGGTCTGCATGTAGATGAGAAGAAAATCACGAACAACAAAAGATACATGCAAAGACTATCTTCATGCAGCCGAACAAACACATGGACAAAGCCAGCACAGAAAAGTGAAGATCCCTGCAAGTAAAATACCGAATACCAATCAACTTGAACCAGATGTAAGAATAAACATTTCCCAAGTTCGCCAGATAATCTGCGAAATTCTACGAAGAAGTCTCTGGGAGGAATCTATGATGCAGATCGTTGTAATATCCTTGCTATGATGTTGAGCGAGCAAATCAAGTCAGCTGTAAAATCATTGAATATTCCTCGTTATAAAATTATCTGTACCGTAACGGTTGGTTCGAAATCCGGACAGACATATCTCCAAGCAAGCCGGTGTTTATTAAATGAAGAGTTTGATGAAGTTATTTCGGAGACGTTTGAGAGTCCAAGTGTATTCGCAGTCGGTGTTGTTTATGCTTTGTACCAAGAGTAATCTAACTTTTAAAAAAGGACTGGACAGGGGGCTAATCATCCTTACCTGCAGCCCTAGCTGAATTGCGAAGGACGCAGATCAACTGGCCGTGTCGAGGCATATTAAGCTCATATATCAATAACACGTGTCAGTCAGTTTCGTAAGGTTACAGAATACCCTAGGAAGCCATTTCAAAGAAATTTGTTACCGCTCACTCAATTTCCCCCCGATTTGTCTCAAATTTGCACCAAATGTAGTTAAGTATGTGACGGACACTATCGTATTATACAGTAAATAAGAAATAAAATATTGTTGCAGATATACTCATCAGTTTAAAATCACAGTACCTTCGCGCCGTGGTTTAAGGCGGTCTTTTGTTTTACCAAAAAGCTCTCAATTTATCATATTTACACTTCTCAATGTTTGTTCTAAAAAAGTGTGTTTGCGCGTTTTATTTATGTAAAAGTTACCTAAGTTACAAGCTTTTATTTGTCAATTGCTTGTGCCACAACATAGGTCGAGAAATAAAATATCCTAGCTGCTAAACCACTACATTAATAAAAAAATACACCCTTTTTAGAACAAACATTGAGAAGTGTACTGATATGATAAATTGAGAGCTTTTTGGTAAAACCAAAGACCGCCTTAAACCGCGGTGCGAAGGTACCGTGATTTTAAACTGATGAGTATATCTGCAACAATATTTTATTTCTTATTTACTGTATAATACGATAGTGTCCGTCACAACTTAACTACATTTGGTGCAAATTTGAGACAACAAAATTTCTATCACGAGAAGATACTGAACTTGTTCTACATTATCTTGTTCATGCTTTTATTTCATCTAAACTCGATTACTGTAATGGGGTGCTTCACGGTCTTCCTTCTTGTGAACTACAGAAGCTTCAAAGGGTACAAAACACTGCTGCCAGACTAGTTGTTAAAGAACATTATTTTAGCTTTAGCTTTTTTTCTCTGTTCTTTAAGTGGTTCCCATCCGAATGCATCTAATGCAGTAGAGAAGGAAGAGAATGGTTAGAAGAGAATATAGTTCGAGATAGAGAATAGTTCAGTAGAGAATAGTTCGAGATAGCGAAAGTTCGAGATAACGGGATAAATTATACTGTAAAACAGTGAAGAAATATGTTGAAGGGAAATCAACTCTTGTTCGAAATGTCGGGGTTTTCGAGATAACCGAGTTGTAGATAACAAGGTTCTACTGTATAGTCAGTCAGTCGCAACTAACCACAATAGCCACAATCAGTTTGTGACATGTTGACATCATTTTGAGCCCTTCATACATAACTCTCCGAGAAGTCTCCCCACCGACGAGTAAAATTAATCGTCTGGCGTTAGACAGAGTAAAAAGATAAAGTTGTCCAACAACAACAATGCGGGTAAAAGGTTCACAGTATTCTACAACACTCAAGAAGTTGAGTACATTACCAGAGGACACGCTGCGTGTGCCCAAACTACTTCAAAATATTTGGTCACCTTTGTAGCTTCCCTTTGTCCTGCGTGCATGATCCTAATTTTCTTATTTCTTTCATCTCAAACGTTAGTATTATTTTTTTTCGAAATGTTATGGACCAATTGCAGTGACACCAGTGCTGGGAATTGGATAGGGTATTGATTGCACCTCAACCTTTGCTCGTCTATTTCATAAAAGATTACTTGTATGAGTGGTACTTTATGTATGTTTATTACACCAAGCTTGCAAATATACCACTTCCACTACATGTATACGTACCATCTATAATATCAAAGCTACATCTCATATGCTAAACACTACCACTTATGAGTTTCCAATTTTAGCTCTCATACCACAGCATACCATACCATACCATACCATACCATACCATGCCATACCACACCATACTACTGTATATACCTTTACATACCATGCCAAACCTGGGTCAGGATTTTGAGATCACAGCAGCACACCCCAGGGATTATTTTAACGTGCAGTGATAACCAATTTGTGCAGTAATAAATTTTTCTTTAATATTTAAGAATGGGTGTTATTCATAAAAGGATTGCATCAGAAATTATGTTCAAAGACACAGTGCATACTACATTCCAACATATACTATTTAATATCAATATTTAAATTGGCAAATACACAAATAAGACGATAAGTTAAAGGACCTTGGTCCACTATCTTCTGATAACGTTAAGTGTACCGTAAACTAACAGCCTTATGCCCTTAATTTCAACTTTCAAGATACATGAGTATAGCTACTATAGCAGGCCCTATCGCCCTAATAAACAAAACGCTAGTGTTCTTACTATTTAGTCAGACTACCCAACGGTGCCAACCAGCCAACCCCACATAACATGCTTGAGGCTTCTCTCAGGTTGATGCATCTGTGCCCGTGTGCTACTGTTTGACCATTGTCATTTTATTAAAAATTGGGAAAAGGAGGGCCGCTTATGTATACTATGACAGTATGAATAGTTGATTACTGACGAGCTACCGAGCTACTCAGTGCTCCATCGCTGTTTAACGTGCTACTGAAGTTAGATTTTATGCTTTTTTTAGCTCTTTGT
>OZ036001.1:5721106-5743606 GCA_964035015.1 Corallium rubrum
GTTTTGTATCAAAAGTCAGGTCCTTTTCTTCGCAAAGTGGAAGAGGGAAGCAAGGCGATAAAGGCAGCAAAGCGGTAGGGGAAGCGAGGCGGTATAGGGGAAGGGAAGCAAGGCGGTATATAGGGGAAGCAAGGCGGTATAGGGGAAGGGAAGCAAGGCGGTATATAGGGGAAGCAAGGCGGTACAGGGGAAGGGAAGCAAGGCAGTATATAGGGGAAGCAAGGCGGTACAGGGGAAGGGAAGCAAGGCAGTATCAGTAGGGGAGGCAAGACGGTACAGGGGAGGGGAAGCAAGGCAGTATATAGGGGAGGGGAAGCAAGGTGGTATAGGGGAGGGGAAGCAAGGCAGTATATAGGGGAGGAGAAGCAAGGTGGTATAGGGGAAGGGAAGCAAGGCGGTGTAGGGGAAGGGAAGCAAGGTGGTATAGGGGAAGGGAAGCAAAGCGGTATAGGAGAAGGGAAGCAAGGCGGTATAGGGGAAGGGAAGCAAGGCGGTATATAGGGGAGGGGAAGCAAGGTGGTATATAGGGGAGACAAGACGGTATAGGGGAAGGGAAGCAAGGCAGTATATAGGGAACGGGAAGCAAGGTGGTATATGTGAAGCAAGGCGGTATAGGGGAGGGGAAGCAAGGCGATATATGGGAAGGGATCGGAAGCAAGGCGGTATATGGGAAGGGAAGCAAGGCGGTATATAGGGGAAGCAAGGCGGTACAGGGGAAGGGAAGCAAGGCAGTATCAGTAGGGGAAGCAAGACGGTATAGGGGAGGGGAAGCAAGGCAGTATATAGGGAAGGGGAAGCAAGGTGGTATATGGGAAGCAAGGCGGTATAGGGAAGGAGAAGCAAGGTGGTATATGGGAAGGGAAGCAAGGCGGTATATAGGAAGGGATCGGAAGCAAGGCGGTATATGGGAAGGGAAGCAAGGCGGTATATGGGAAGCAAGGCGGTATAGGGGAAGGGAAGCAAGGCAGTATCAGTAGGGGAAGCAAGACGGTATAGGGGAGGGGAAGCAAGGCAGTATATAGGGGAGGAGAAGCAAGGTGGTATAGCGGTATAGGGGAGGAGAAGCAAGGCGGTATATGGGAAGGGAAGCAAGGCGGTATATGGGAAGGGAAGCAAGGCGGTATATGGGAAGGGAAGCAAGGCGGTATAGGAGAGGGAAAGCAAGACGGTATATACAGGGGAAGCAAGACGGTATATACAGGGGAAGCAAGGTGGTGGGGAAAGCAAGGCAGTATAGGGAAAGCAAGGTGGAAGGAGGGGCATGCAAGGTGGTGGGGAAAGCAAGCCGGTATGGGAGCCCGCCTCTCTCAGATCCATGTGCCTGCCATATGGTGGAATAAAAGTAGGGTGCTGCGTAGACAGTGTTGAAACGACAATCGAAATATAGTAAGGTTAGATATACTGCCGAAACAGAGAACGTAGATGTCTAACGTTTTCAGCGAAGGCCCTTCGTAGACTCCTAACTATATTTCGATCAAATATTTCGGTTGCCTGCCATACCGCCTTCTTCGATTCCTCACTCGCGGATACCGCATTTGCCTCGTTCACGACCACAAACCCCTTAAAACTGGCAGCCACGCGGGCTAATAACTGCGATTTGTTATATTGCTAGAGTTTCACTGGATGCAACGATGACTGTCATTGGTTGGTTTGTGGTCACATGACCTGAGATAAATTTCAATGTCTACTGAGCAGGCAATAATTGAGAACTTATTGCCCGCCCGGTCAATAAGTTTTCAATTGTTGCCCACTAGAACTTTGAACTCTTCACGGCATCCTATAAACAAAAGCTTGTTTGGTACGAAAAAAAGATTATTTATATGTCTTCAACACATGTGTGAAGACTAACTGGAGAAATGTAATCTGACTGCTGTTCTTTTGTTCTGAGACTTATATTTGCTTGGTTGAAGTGAAATTACGGAGCCAGGCGAAATGTTTTGGTTAAGTCTTAGCGTTTGTCTTTTGTGTACTTTCCCTTGATAAAAGTCGAAATTATTCAGCGAAACTCAAGCTATATAACAAAACACTTAATTGTCTGATCTCTCGGGAAACAGTTAGTTTTGTTTTCCCTCGAGTCTCGATGTTTCCCTCGACTTCGTCTCGGGAAATATCAAGACTCTCGGGAAAACAAAACTAACTGTTTCCCTCGGCAGCAGACATTAAGTGTATAGTATTTCATGGTAATTTTGGCAAGAAAGTCCTTTAGCTCGGAAATCAGTGGCAAGGTTTTGAAAATACCTGTTTGAACAAAACGACTTATAGACTGGGTACGGGTTTAAAAAGAAGCATAAAGAAGACAAATTCCAGTCTATCGCGTGCCGGTAATAGCCGATAAATTCCTCATGCATATAATTGATTTCTAAATTGACCATCGTGTCATTTTCGACTTGAAAGAACAAACGTAAAACACGAAAGAAAATAGTTGCACATTCTGTGGGCTCGCCCGGGAATTGAACCCGGGACCTCTCGCACCCTAAGCGAGAATCATACCACTAGACCAGCGAGCCACGCGCAGATTTTTACTAGAATATTGGATATTTATAGTTAAACACAGACTGTTGGAGAACAAAGAGCAGTTCTTCTGATCTCCTAGCAACGGAAAGATCACGACACGAGATGTTAACAATAGCGATTTTTTGCTGCGATCTGGTAACCGGCAAAAGCAGTCGCGTAGTTTGGGTTTTCGCTTGTGGTTTGGTTTGGGTTGCGATTATTTTATACATGTTTGTTGACGTAATTACTGTGACACTCTGCTATATATGATATGAAACGACTGCGAACTGAATACCGCAATTGTGTCTCAGTGTCTGTAATTGTAAACCACGTGCAGGCAGGCAGCAGGCGATTGGACACGCTTGAATTTGTTAGCAGAACTGCGAACAAATTTTACTAAAACTACTAAAAACGTGCAACTATTACAATAGGGATTACTTTTGGAATACATATCAGGATTTTCATTGCCTTTTAGGCAACACTTGATTTGCTGTAACTATAAGTTCCAGTTCAACATGTTTACTACAGTAATTGATAGCGGATAAACACGAATTGAAACGACTCGTAATCAGTAAAGCGTGCGAAAGTATATAACACGTTGCTAAGCGAAAACTGGTGATGTTTCTAAGGGCAACTTTCGCCAGGTGAAACCGCGGTTGTGAAATAAGGCGCCAAATTTAGTTTCCCGCGCGAAACGCATTGTTTTAGTAATTCATTCGTGTCCAAGACTGAGCAAGTGTTCTACCAGAGGTATTAAATAAATCCTCTGGCGTTAGCAGGACTTGTAATAAAAACAAATTTGGACAGGAGTTAAATTACGGGTGTCAGGCCAAGTTCAAACCGGAACCGTAGTACATGTAGACTAATCAAAACAAAAACCTAAATATATATATATATATATATATATATATATATATATATATATATATATATATATATATATATATATATATACATGGAAGAGTGGGTGGATGGATGGATGGTTGGATGAATGCATGAGTGAATGGATGAATGCATAAATGAGCGAACGAACGAACGAACGAACGAACGAACGAACGAACGAACGAACGAACGAACGAACGAACGAACGAACGAACGAACGGACGGACGGACGGACGGACGGACGGACGGACGGACGGACGGACGGACGGACGGACGGACGGACGGACGGACGGACGGACGGACGGACGGACGGACGGACGGACGGACGGACGGACGAACGAATGCGTGAATGAATGAATGAATGAATGAATGAATGAATGAATGAATGAATGAATGAATGAATGAATGAATGAATGAATGAATGAATGAATGAATGAATGAATCATATAAACGACTGCACATACATATGAAAAACGCAATCAATATACTTAGAAGAATATAAGCCGGAGCCAGCCAACAATTTAAAGAAAAATAATAGAAAACACAATCCGAAACATCCTGAAAAAACAACACAAAAAGATGAAATGGTAAAATTTCGACCCTATTCTAAAGTCATCATCAGACCAAGTGACTAAAATAAAATAAAACAAAAAATACAGAACGTTGATATTTTATTTTAGTCACTTGGTCTTATTCAAAAATGGCCGCCGAATTAGAATTCTTTTATGTGCATATAAATTAGCCCTTATGAACTCGTTTTAAAGTAAAAATTATTTTGAATTTCACACATGAGAACGAGTTCATAAGGGCTAATTTATATGTATATAAAAGAATTTTAATTCGGCGGCCATTTTTGAATAAGGTCTATAGAGTCGAAATATTTAAAGTAGTTCTCTGATGCAAATATTTTTGGCAATGTTTCTGCATAGTGTTAAAGTGACACTAACCCCAAAAACTTTTTCTCGCAAATCTAAGAGCCCTTATGGAGTGGATTAAGTCAGTTAATAAATTATTGGTATTGCACGTTTCGTTGATCTTCTGTAGGCGTCCAAAGTGGCATCTGCATGTCCCATGGCGGAGTAGGAAAGGGAATGGGTATATTCCTGGTGTTACGTCACACAAGTCAAACAAGGAACTCCTTTGAGCTCTGTCTGGTGAATACATAGAATTTTTTGGGTTGAAAAGTCATTTTCCCAACTAACTCAATGTAAAAATTCTATGCATTCAGCAGACAGAGCTCAAATGAGCTCCTTGTTTGGCTTGTCTGACGTCACACCAGGAATATACCCATTCCCTTTCCTTCTCCGCCATGGGACATGCATATGCCAATTTTTGCAACTTTGGTGGTCTACAGAAGACCAAAGAAATGTCCAATACCAATAATTTATTCACTGGACTAATCCGCTCAATAAGGGCTTTTAGATTTGCGAAAACATTTTTTGGGGGTTAGTGGCACTTTAAAGATATTATGATAGTTGGTAATTGTGCGAAGTTTCATTTCAAAATTCTCAAAAGCAAAGTTGTACTTTACGTGCGAAGTTTGTATTTTGGAGCGCTGCCATTGAATTGGCCGTGTTTGAGAAGAATGAGTTGAGGAGAACTTATGACATCATAGACACCAACCTCCTGTTGGCTTTTCTACTTGTTTTCCTGTTTTTATTTCTCCCAATATTTCTGCAGCAACAAACTCCTTCAAAACTAACTACTGATGAATCTACCGATAATTATTCATGCCGAAACACTTCTCCGCTACCTGTTTTTGTTACCCGTCTACGTATTAATGTCAAGTGACTTAAAGTAAAGTAAAGTTATTATTCGTGGGTTATTTAAATAACCTGGAAAAATTTCTGAAACTAAATAATCTTTATATATAAATCTTTATATTTATGTATTTTAATTCCTACGGGGGAGCGCCTCGCATGGGTCCTCGAGTCCCGTTCGCGCTCTTCCCGTTTGGATATCTACATATATACTGTAAAGTATGCACTAAAGTTGTTTAAAAAAAATTATGTTATTGAGTCTATAGCCGTGTTTACACGGCCAAAATTTAAGCACGCTTAAGTTAAGCGTGCTTAAAATGCGCCACCTTGGTGCGTTTACACGGTCATTTAATAATCCCTTACTAAAACACGTACACCATTATTCAGCATGGCGGACGAGCTATATTTTTGGTTTTGGAAGCTTCGTATGGGTAGCATGCGTCAAAGAACAACGGAAGACATTGGTACACGAGAAAGAGTAATAGCTAAAAGAAAGAAAGAAACAAAGGAACAAAGAATAGCGAGATGGAAGCTTCTACAGCAGGGCAAAAAAATGCATTTTATCGTATTAATAACACCGTATTTATAGCAAGGATTTTTACATTTATGTATTTATAATATAGGTATTTCAATTTGCTGTATTACATTCCGTATGAAACAAAATTAGGCCGTTATATTTCCTATAGCGAATAAACCGTTATCTCCATGTCACTATCTTTAAACGTGTCCTTGATTATTTCTCTTACTTTAGTCCATTCTAACTTATCCAGACCACACCCAATGCGAGGCATTGCTAACGTCTTTACAGTGTGTTGTTCACAGTGTTCTTTCATTGCTTTCAAGGAATTTTGTAGTGTCTCATACGTTGGCTTGTGAAAATACTTTGGTTTAGTTACCTAAATAAAACAATATTTATACAGTCAAACCCTTGATACGCAACATAGAAATTTTGTTAGGTTAAGCCGGTTTTCCACTAGGCGACTTTTTTCGCGCGAAGCGACTTTTTCTTTTGTCTCATGAGCTCTGAGCTGCAACTAATCAGAAATCTACTGAATTCGAACAAGAGAAAGTCGCTTCGCGCGAAAAAAATCGCCTAGTGGAAAACCGGATTAACAGCCCCTTTTGCGCGGACACCCCTTCTAAGCGGAAACGGACACCTATCTTGGATCCCAGTGAGCAACGTTTTCTTTGATAACAGTAATAATCAACAGTTGGGATTAACAGTTACACAGATAGACCAACACTTTGAATTGTAAACTTGCTAAAGTCATTAATTCTTTGAACGTTTTCATGGCGATAAAGTAATATAAATAAGTTTTGTGGAAACACCACGTAAAATTTTTCTTTGCTAAGCTTTCGGCCTGTTGACTCAGGCCTTCATCAGAGCAATAATAACAAACTGTTGGCTCACGTCATTTATAAATTAATTATCATTTATGAATTAATTAAATAGGCAAAGAAATATTTTACGTGGTGTTTCCACAAAACTTATTTATATTGTTAAAGTAAGTCAGTTGGTGCTGTATTGATTGTTTTAGATAGAATTATAGAGAAAATAAACTATATATATTAAACACGAAAAGCTTGTGACCACATGCATACCCCCTACTGTCCAGCCCTCAGACTTTTTTCCTCAAAAAAATAATCACAAACAAAAAGAATTTGTTTCATAATATAATATAAGGTGAGTCATTTACATAAATTTATTGAAGTCATCTTTCTAATTTTGTATTTTGAAATAACAAATACCTATACTGTACATGTATTTACTGACATATATATATATATATATATATATATATATATATATATATATATATATATATATATATATATATTTTAACAACTGACAAAAATATGGAATCACCAGCGTTAGATATACCAACAGATAGACCAACACTTTGAATTGTGAACTTGTTTAAGTCAGTTGGTGCTGTATTGATTGTTTTATGTAGAATTATAGTGAAAATAAACTACATATACATTAAACATGAAAAGCTTGTCACCACATGCATACCCCTATTGTGCAACCCCTTTTAAGTGGACACCCAGGCAAGGTCCCAAAGATGTCGGCGTAATATAGGAGTTTGACTGTATAAGAATTAATGAAAACAATGAGTACAAGAAATGAGTTTATTTTCATACCAAATAATAAATATAACGTCCATCTCTCTCCAAGATAGAAACCTCACCAGGCTTTTTTCCTCAAAAAAATAATCACAAACAAAAATAATTTGTTTTATAATATAAGGTGAGTCATTTATATAAATTTATTGAAGTCATCTTTCTAATTTTGTATTTTGAAATAACAAATGTCTATACATGTATTTACTGACATACAGTGTGTATATAGATCAATAATTGACAAAAATATGGAATCATCAGTTCTCATTATATTTATATATATATATACTTATTATATATATTTAGACATGTGTATATTGGATTTTGTTAAAGTGTTGTTGAAAAAACCTTTTGTATTATACAATACAGATAAAATAGTATCCCTGTCCATAAAAACAATACAGCTATGTATATACATCTCAAACTCATTAATAATTCATGAGATAATCAGCCAATTACAATAGTCCATTCAATCACCTGATTGACGTTGGATACGCCAGGAAAACACGCTAATATATATATATATATATATATATATATATATGGGATATACCACACTGCATAAATTATAAACCATCAAGAACACTATAGTCTAAATCAACTCAGGCTGCATTGTGCAGTTCTACTGACTGAAAAGACAAAACATAATTGCAACTAGTGTCTGGCTACCATCAGCAACTGTGGACCATCAGTTGCTGATGGTAGTCAGACACTGGCTGCAATTATGTTTTGTCTTTTCAGTCAGTAGAACTGCACAATGCAGCCTGAGTTGATTTAGACTATTACTATATATATATATATATATATATATATATATATATATATATATATATATATATATATATATATATATATATATATATATATATATATATATATATATATATATATATATATATATATACCGAGAATTGACTGTAATAAAGTGATTACAGAACTTGTCAATGGTTTTAGAGCGCTCAATACCATTACCATTACCATTATATATATATATATATATATATATATATATATATATATATATATATATATATATATATATATATATAATACAACTGCATTAAAAACTGTCCAAATAACACTAAAAATGAGCACAAATATACAGTGATATTTGGATAGTTAGTTATTTGGTATTAGTAAAAAACCGGTTTGACAGATTTTGTCAGCCAATCAAATTTATCACTTGGGAACTACTTCATGTATGCTTATTATTTTGTCCTGGTGCAAATCACGCTACTTCTCTGGCCTTTTTACAGTTTGCTTTTTCCATAAAAATTTGTTGATCAGAGCAGCTGTATAATAATAAATCTCTTATAAGATGTTTTGGTGTGTAGTATCGCTGTATATTTTTACTCGTTTTTTTGTATTTTGACTCACCATGTGGGGCTCATCAAAATAAAGCACAACGCGTAAAAATATACAGCGATACTACACACCAAAACATCTAATAAGATATATATATATATACATATATGTATACATATATATACATATATGTATACATATATATATATATATATATATATATATATATATATATATATATATATATATATATATATATATATATATATATATATATACATATATACATATATATTTGTGAAATTCATTAATAATTCATGAGTTTTGCAGCCAATCCAATTTCAGAAATGACATCACATGTATACCCCTGTAAACCCCATACAAACCACTAGTGCTTGTAACTAATTAGCATCTCAATATGATTATCCCAAAGGAATTTTTACTATTTATTCATTTCACAAGTTGTTTACAACACTCGCGTCCTTGTTGTATTGAATATACAATCACTCGCCTTCGGCTCGTGTTTTTTTAATTAAATAAAACACGGCCGCTCGTGTTGTAAACATTACATATATATATATATATATATATATATATATATATATATATATATATGTAATGTTTACAACATGAGTGGCTGTGTTGTATTGAATATACAATCACGAGCCGAAGGCGAGTGATTGTATATTCAATACAACAAGGACGCGAGTGTTGTAAACAACTTGTGAAATGAATGAATAGTAAAAATCCCTTTGGGATATTGAGATGCTAATTAGTTACAAGCACTAGTGGTGTATCAGAAGAGTATACATCCACTAGTGGTTGTAACTAATTAGCATCATTGGTTTTAGTTTGTATGGGGTTTACAGGGGTAACATGTGACATAATTTCTGAAATTGGATTGGCTGCAAAACTCATGAATTAGTAATGAATTTCACAAATATATATACATATATAACGCTCCTTCAGTGTTCAACTTCAGTGTTGTTGAGCACTCTGTGAGGTTGGTGTAGGTGTCCATTAGCACAAAATACAATGCTCACTACCCTTGTGTCAGTTTGAGCACTCTGGCCCTATACAAACTCATGCTGTCTAGATGTGCATACTACTTACACTATCCCACAAGCAGCTGTCACCATCAATTCCTTGCATATACTGTATATAAGTGGTGTTCTCACATCTAGATTGTTCCAAGCTACACTGATGAGCTGTAGTACAGTGAAACACCTGTCTGCCTATATATACAGGCCAGACTGCAGAGTATGGCAGTTTTTGATGAGATCTCGGGTGTGCAAGACAAAAATTCTGGTGTGCAAGTGTGCATTCAGATTTGTCATTTGGGTCATTTATTTACAGTCTGAATAACTCAAGTTGCCAAATTGAAATAAATACGGTATTAAAATATAAAGCTTTTAACGTTATTTTCTTGTAGTTGATTACCACCCTGTGTTGTGAACTTTTTATGACATTTTATGACCCTCAGTGTTCTTAAAAATCAGGGGCGTAGGAAGCAGGGGGGCTGGGGAGGCCACAGCCCCCCCAATATTTTATAAAGGGGGGCCGGAATAGCTTTCAGCCACCCACCCCCCCCAAATATAATTGAATTTAAAAACATTGCATTATAAGTGCGACTTCGATTGCGCTGATCGGCCAATTAATAATAATAATCCATCCTGACTCACGGATAGCGAGAGACTCACAAATTATAATGAAAATTGAAATAATTAATGAAAGGGACTAACAAAAGAGGTAGAGGAGACTCTGAAAATGCCATTTCCGACGATCTAGAGACTCCAACTTTTCAAAATTTTACCGCTCGGCACCAACCATGGTGGCGCCTCGTGGGAGTTGGCCCCCCTAACTTTATCAAGCTTCCTACACCCCTGTTAAAAATCACCCCTCAGAATGAAGGAAATGGCATCTCCAAGACTCTAAATTGCAAAAATTTCCAGGGGGGCATGCCCCCAGATCCCCCTAGAATAATTCAAGTGTGCAACGTCATTTGACAAAAAATATCTCGGTATGCACTTGCCATACTCTGCAGTCTGGTATACAGGTGAATATCTAAATATCTAACCAAGGTCTTGACATTATTTCCATGTAATATTTGATAATATTCAATATACAATTACTCAGATTTGTTACCTTGACTTCGAAGTTCTCCAACTCCACCAAAATTCTTCTTAAATGTTACAGCAATTCCTTTGCCCATACGTACATCTTCGCTAATACAATGAGCCAGAGAAGTTGTATTTGAACAAGAGAATAGATTGCCTCGGACTTCGTGAAAACGAAATCCAACTTCTCTCACACATGAACGAGCCATGATATGCACTGAATGCACACTTAGTTTATTGCAAGCAATTAGCTAAAGGCACCTAGGAGAAACCAAAAATTTAATAGACAATCTCCAAAGTTACATTTTATATACTGTTACTGTATATCTAGCTATTGTACCTCCTTACAATAAAATTAGATTAATTTAGATGTAGGGTTTATGCTGAAGGAACATTAGACGAGTAAAAGAAAGACAAAGAAACAAATAAATAAGCGAAAAACACGCAGTATTTTAGAATACTTTACCTAACTTTGAAAATGAAAGTTGGTTGCATGTCAACCATCTTGAATCTTAATTTGTTGTCGTTACCAGTTCCCTGGCAGTTGCGCGGTCAGGGAGCAATATTAGAATCCAGTCCATTACTGCTTTGAATGTGTCTTCAGACACAAATACACTGAGTCAGATTTGCCTAAAACCTTTTCTAGAGTAAAGCCGTCAAGCCGAAGGTTAAAATTTTATGTGCTTGTTGTTTGTCATGAAGTGAATCAGGTAATTTTAAAGAACAAGGCAATTGTATATGATGAACTTTCCCCAATATCAGAACCTGGTCTTAACATTATTAAAAAATATAGAAATCATGAAATTGGATGCACGTATAATTGTTGTATCTCCACAACGACTCAGTTTTATTGCTATAT
This sequence comes from Corallium rubrum, assembly GCA_964035015.1. Classification (NCBI taxonomy): domain Eukaryota; kingdom Metazoa; phylum Cnidaria; class Anthozoa; order Scleralcyonacea; family Coralliidae; genus Corallium; species Corallium rubrum. The sequence continues at coordinate 5,732,647 of OZ036001.1, forward strand.
GGTTATGAGTGCGCAATCGCAGAAAGCCAACTCGTCTCCAGGACTCTATTCGCACTAGTAGTGCCCAAACATTCATAGACACCATTGTGGCATTGATTAGGTTTGCCATATTTGACATATTTGGCATCCATTTAATTTTGCTTTATTTACCCATATTTACACGTAGATACTTGGTCTAAACACAGGGACGTAGCCAGGGGGTAGCCGGGGGAGCCGCGGCTCCCCCCCCCCCCCCTTTTGAGATAAAACAACAAACATGTAACTACAAAACTGATGCAATATGCCATTGTGTCAGGAAATAAACTGTAAACAGTGTATTCAGTCTACTGCGTACATGCATTTGGAGTATCTATGTGACGTTTGCGTGTTTTGAGTGTTTTATATGACAATTTTTAACCTTTAGAGTCTGTAAAATCTTCCTCCAAAAGCCAGGAAATGGCATTTCAGCGACTCTCGATTTCAAAATTTCCCGGGGGAGCATGCTCCCGGACCCCCCGAAAAATGTATTTTGATTTCGGCTCCCCCCCTTTCAAAATCCTGGCTACGTCCCTGTCTAAACAAGATAAATTCCACTCATTGATTTGCCGGGCAGGGGCGGATCTAGACTGTTGCAACTGTTGCAAATGCAACAGTCAAAATGTCCGGAAAAACGAAAAACGACATTAAAAGATAATAAGAATAATTCAATTTGCAAATTACCTAATGGATACAATATTTCCGGCCGAACCCCCCTCCCATTTCCTTGTGCAACATCCTTGTGCAACAGGCCTGGTCCGCTGTTGCACCAGATCAGTCTGAAGTCGTTTGTGCAACAGTTGAGCTAAATATAGTCCGTGAAACAGGCTATATTTAGCATTTGTGCAACAGCTAGGGGTAGCTGTCCAATCAAAACACTAGACTGTGCAACAGTTGCAACAGATTGCGAAATCTGTTTCGCTTCTCAGATGATGTTATTGAGTACGCTTCATTCGACTACTCGGCTTCTTTCAAGAATAAATGGCTTCTAACGATGTACGTGTTACAACCGCTGTTGAATATATTGATGGAAGTTATTCTCGAGAGGAAACAGACTGTAAACTTATCGCTCTCAAGCGCGAGTGCGAGCGTAATATTTCAAAAGGATGCGGAAAGAATCTTGGTGAAGATCTACGCTCAGTACGCTGTACTTTGTGCAGGAATCGCGCGCCTCGAATCACTACCCGGTGAGGTAAGCCTTAGCAGCTTAGCTTATGAATAATATTTTATAAATTAATACTATATTATATTATACTGTATGCTAATGAGTCCTCACTCAGTGTTTCATGGGAGTCAGCTCTCCGCTGTTCGGTTTCAATATTTACTGCAGTCAGTGAGTCAAGTCTGTCATTATTAGTCTGACAGTCACTTTCCATATTAAATACATTTTGAGTTTAGACTAATCTCTTTCTCTCGTTTATGCTTTGTACAGTATAGTATTACTAAGCGCTTCTCGGTTGTATTTATGTTTTATTGTGTATCTAATTACAATACGTTATCTTAAATATATACAAAACGGTCTTCCAAGATGGCTTTAACTTGCTCTCAGAATGCGGGAAATGCGTTTTTAGAGGTCCTAATTTTCAAAATTTTCCGGGGGGGGCATGCCCCCGTACCCCCCTAGATGGAGTGAACCACGCCATGCGTGCAACAGTCAAATATTTTCCTAGATCCGCCCCTGTTGCGAGTTCATTGCATTAAAGTCATGAATAAGGAGCAATTAACATATTGCCCTCCCAACAGTTGGCGCCGGATGCATAGGTAAAAATAAAACACGTTAAATTAATCAAGGTATATAGTGATAGTTTTAAAGAACGAAGCCATTCTATTGACCGCCTAGCTACTGTTATAGACCTTATTCCAAAATGAAATATAGTAAGGTTAGACATGCTGCCGAAACAGAGAACGTAGGAGTCTAACGTTTCGAGCGAAGGCCCTTCGTCAGAGAGAAACGTTAGACTCCTACGTTCTCTGTTTCGGCAGCATGTCTAACCTTACTATATTCCGATTGTTGTTTCTACACTGCCTACGCAGCACGCTACTTTTATTACATTATTCCAAAATGGCCGCTTAAATTAGCCCTTATGAACTCGTTTTCATGTGGTAAATTAAAAAGATTTTTTTACTTTAAAACGAGGTCATAAGGGCTAATTTATATGCACATAAAAGAATTCTAATTCAGCGGCCATTTTTGAATAAAGTCTATAGGGGCGTACAGACTTATACATTGACAACCATAGCTTAAAGCCTGGTTCTCATATGTCGCCAGTGGTCGCCGACTCATGATTTAGATGCATGTTAAGTAAAAGAATAAAAGCACTGCTTTTCTGCATTGCTCTTTATTACTTAACATGCTGCTGCACTTCCCGTTTTAACATGCATCTAAATCACAAATCGCCGACGATCGGCGACATATGAGAACCAGGCTTAAAGGTGATGTCCAGTCCGTTCTGCGCATGATCCGCATATTTGTTTATGAGGACCCCCAAACATGACATTCGTAGATAATTACATGAAGTCTTCAGCTCAATGTAAACCGTTAGGAGAGGATATCTCTTCGGATTTCTTCTATTTCTTCTGAAAATGTTTTGTTTCGAGTACAAGTGATGAGGAAGAAACAAGAAAAGCTTACAATCTTGAATAAGGTATCAGTGGATATTTTTATAAACGAAGAAGTAAACATTAGTTTCGTACATGCGCCGAACGGACTGGAGGGCAACTTTAATTAGAAAATTTAATTTATATATAAATGTCATGATTTAAGGGCTAATTATATGAGCTAATCTATCTAACTGATTCCATAAAATTCTTCAACACAGTTTTTTAAATCAATTAATAGCTAGACTAGAAGTTTTTATCAAAAGTGAAGTGCTGCGAGTTGCTACCATTTACTATTTAGTAGTAAAATACTTGTTATCGTCCGAAGCATTTTCAATTAAAGAGCTTAGCATGCGACATTTTCCTCAACATGGACGTCACGCGTATAAAATCGAGCCATTAAAGAGTGATGGCGTCAGCACTCTTGCTTGGAGTGAAGAACGGCAATCTATGCAGTTTTAGGTTGTTGATTTGCAGCAATAACGGCTGTTGCCATCTTTAATGTTGCCATCTTTAATAATGCCTGCCGCTGATCGGTAGACATTGCGTATACCGAGGATCATCGCCCACGAAATCCTAAGAATCGAGTTTGTGGACGCATATAAACTCGGCCCAGACCTCGTCAAAATTAGTGAGCTGCTCGCCTTACGGCTCGCAGCAATTAATTTTCTAATAGTATTTGGTTTCACTGCAATTAATAAAGAATGTCTTAAGTTACTGCAAACCATGACCATTTACATTGGAATATATTCTCCGTATACAGATGAAATCGGAGTTTCGACTGCGCATACAATCTGAGTCGGGATAAAACGTAGTTCATTTATAACATGAGGCTAAAGCAGCCGTAGTAAACATAACATTTCTGATTTCAGAAACTTTTTAATGTTTAGGTATTCTATAAGGATAAAATTTGCTTATCGATTATCCTTGACAATAATCCTAAACGTATAAAGAAATCAACATAACATATTTTTCACGCTCTTTGCCTCGCTAGATACTATTCATATGAAACAACTGATTGGAAAGTTCAGTGATCGTTAAATCTGTGTTCATTGAGTTATTCGGGGTATTATATATGAAAAATTTCACGCCCTAATAACTACAATATATTATATAGAATATATATTGGTAATCTAAGCATAATGTACAACTGATATTGTTTGCAGTTTTAATTCTTTTTTGCTTCTTAAACGGCAAAGTTTGCTTATGAATCGATATTTCACAATCTGGCTAAAGGCCATGACACACGAGATAATTTTCCTTGCAACTTGCAACGCAATGGCGTTGTATTGCAAGATTCAAGAAAGATTTCCTCATGTGACACCCCCACTGGAACTTGCAATATCTTTTTTCGACAAAAGTTGCAAGGAAAATTGCCTAGTGTGACATGGCCTGAAGAGCAAGTCTTGAGTTTTTCAAAGGAAGAATACGAGATTGTTTAACTACACGCGAAATATTTTTTGCAAGAAAAGGTTCGTTCGTTATGGATCAGTTGACTTCGACTGGTTACGAGCTTTCGCTCAGCTAGGTTCCGCTTAACGCTCCAATGATGCTCTGGTAGACTTCGACTGGTGGTCTGTATTCTGTCAATGACAGTAACTAAACGCTTCGTGACTCTTTAAAGGCACAGAATAGTGAAGACGTGTCCTTTGTGTTGTAACCACTGAAGCAGACGATGAATTAACCTTAAACAATACAAGCATATATAAAATCTGACTTTAATAAACATCTTATAAAGTCTTTTAGTTTTAAATTCGAAGCCAATAATTCAGAATTATATAAAAACTGTTTTCCCGCCAATACTCCAGGGTTCTCCTTGTTCTCCTTTGCAAGCGTAAACAATTTCTTTTTACATAACAGTAGCAATATACAACAGGCTTTTTCACATTTTCCGTTACAAATAGTATTGCAACTTTCTAATAGCACTTGATCTAAGCTAATAATTCTACAGATACCCAATTAAACTAGCAGCGTCTACCACCAGAAAGATTTTGTCATTCTTGCTTCATCTACCAAATATGTGCATGTTATATATTAATTTAAAAAAACACAAATCTATGTGATCTATATACGATTTTTCTCGCAGTTTTGAGCCGTGGGGTGTATTTTGTATCGTTTTAATATACCGTAGTTAGTTCAGGTATTATATTTTGTAAAAATATATAAAGTACCTGCTCGAGTATAGCGCCTTATAAGGAACCACCTGTTGTTTCACTATTTACTCTTATACGTTGTCCCTCTTCAGAAGATCTTCGCGGCTCACAACTTCAAGACCACTCAACGGTGAAGAACGAAGACGCAGGAACCGTGTCATGAATTCTTGGTTCTCTCACAACAGAAATATGCATACATAAATCGATATAAATACAGTGAGAAAAATGACAACACGCTCCCAAGGTAAATATATAGTGTTTATAATTTTAGATCATTAGCCCTGCATTTGCATATGTCGATACGCGATTGCTTGTATCGTCTCTCGGAAGCTTTAGCTTTGTACTATTTTGTACATTTCTTATAATAAGTGTATAATTGTGGTATTATCTTAAAGGAATATTTAAAACAAGTTTTCGTTTTGTTACCGATAAGACTGAACGATTTGATGTGTTCGTTGTTTCGTTTGAATTGAAGGCCGCTTCGTTGATCATGGAGAAACTAATACGATCACTAACTCTGCTTTTAATCGGGTGCTTTTTGTGGATTGATTTGTCAAAGACACCTATAATGCTTTCATTAGTTTAGTTTATTGTATTGTAAACCTTCAATAGCGTAGAAAACGGTTTGATTTTTGATTTGTTTCTGATATGAAATAAGGGGCCTAACTTCTTGTAATCAATTATTCATGACTCCAACAAAAGATTTTCCGAAGAACTTGTGAAGAAACACCTGAGCTGCAGAGAATGAAGGAAATGCTCATTTGATTTAGAAAAACTAATAAAAATCAACGCTTGGCTTTTTTCCTTTAAATTTTTTGGCTGGAAATAGCTAAAGCTATGTTTAAAGTTATACGTTTTGTGTTAAAAGGTCATTCTCTTTAAAGGAATGTCGTATTTCAACACTGTATAGCGCATCCAGTGGGAAATAATGTATTTAAAAAGCCAACTTTCCCCTGAAATGTCCGATTGTACATATTCTTAATCTTGACATTCTCCCGAAAAAAAATGTAATATAGCGTTTTGTTCAAAAATTGCATCTTCCTGGACTTTTTCGTTGTGAAAGTTACTACCAAAAAGTTGAAATAGTCACAAAATGTGATATCGAAATGGGATGTCATTTTGGAAAGAATCGTTTTTGAGAGCAACAGTTTCTTCCCTAAGCTAACAAATGCAAGAAATAACATAAAAGACGTATATAATTCTGTTTCTTTGCAAAGCTTGTTTCTTTTTCAACCCTATATTTTGGGTAACAAACTACCAAATTTTTCAGAACGACAAATCCATGAAAATGACGATGATGAACAACAAGATACATTACATTTCTCAGTTTCTCAGAAAAAATGTAAAGATTGCAAATATCTAACTAAAGGGGTTTTTTCCGTATGTTTTTGCTGTAGAAGCTGTCGTAAGTTAAACTCAGAAAAAAACTCTGAGCTCCAGACGGGACTCGACTCACAACTTTAATTCCGAATACCAGCCAGATGGTAGACCGAGGTTGTTTTCGATATTTCTACGCTTGGGAACTAGTCAATCCGTATACGTTTGTGGGTTCCAGTCCCGTCTGGAGCTCACAGAGTCTTTCTCTGAGTTTAAAGCCCCGGTCAAACGAGGATGAGAGTTGATGAGAGTTGACCATGAGAGTTGACGAGAGTTGTAGAATTTACCGAGTTTCAGAAATACATTCAGGATCGTTCCGTTCCTTCGCCATTTTTGTTGAGCCTGTTAATTTTACAAAGTGCAAACCGCTAGCCGCTAAACTCTCATCAACTCTCATATGCCAACTCTCATGACCGGTCAAACGAGCAAAAACTCTCATCAACTCTCATTAAAATTTGAACCAGCTCAAAGTTGATGAGAGTTGATAAGAGTGCATGAGAGTCGATGAGAGTTGGTGGTCAAACGCGACCAAGCTGAGAGTTGCAACTCTCATCGACTCTCATCGACTCTCATCGATTCTCATCAACTCTCATCCTCGTTTGACCGGGGCTTAACTTACGACAGCTTGTACAGCAAAGACATACGAAAAAACTTTACCAACCTCAAGCTGAAAACACTAATAACGCACAAAAAAACAAACATTTACTGAAAATAAACTGACACAATGCGACTTGTAGCCCAACTACACGCGTAAAAACGCACAACTTGTTCACGGTTGTCAACAGGCGTGAACAATGTTGTGCTGCCCGCCGTGAACAATGTTGTGCTACTCGCCGTGAACAAGTTGTCAACAACTTGTTCACTTATGGTTCCAACAACTTGTTCACAGATAAATCAACAATCATGAACAAGTTGTTCCAACAGCACATTTTTATAGCCAGGGCCGCTTTACCCTATGGACAAAAGGGGCAGCTGCCCAGGGCCCCGCGTGAGCGGGGGCCCCCGGCCCAATGAGAAAAAAAAGAAGTTTATTAATTGTGAAACGACTTAAAGAATATTTGGATTTTGAGTTTTTATTATCTGCACAATGTACATACTGATTTAATGTGCTGATTAAATAGTCTCGTGAAAATTGCAACGATATATGTGCTGTACAACTTTCCTTCCCGACACACAAGATAATGAAATTGCTTTATTTCGCTCGAGAAGGGTCTGGGAACTACACTTGGAGATCGCCGGAAGCAGTAAACCGGAAACATGGCGGCTCTTATATTTAGAGACGTTGACATGTTGTTCTGCCATATTCTATTTATAACCTATTCTATGCAAGGAAAATAAACATATTAATTGACCCTGTACATACAGACGCTATAAAATTAACTTCAATATGCATGGGACCACTTACAACGTCAACGCTGTTCTCGGCTATGCCTCGACCAACTCTTAACGCTTTTTTCGTGCTCTCCGAACTTCCCGCGTGCATCCATAACTCGATGGAGCACGCCAAACCATGAACCATTTCTTAAATATCAAAACTCGTTATAATAGGGTTACTATATATTACCCGTTATATTAGGGTTACTATTATTAGGGTTACTATGTTACTAATATTTGGGTTTTAAACAATTCTTAACCTATTTTCCAAAAATCCTATTTCCGCCTTTCCCAACATTTTCCTATATAGGGGCCCCATCATATCTCTCTGCCCAGGGCCCCATAATCTGTTAATGCGGCCCTGTTTATAGCCAACGTTGTTCGCACATGATACAACATGTTGTAACAGCATGACGAAATAACAACGATCAACAACAATGTTACAACAGTGGTGAACATGGTTGATGTATCAACACGTTCTTCAGTTGTTACAACATGCGTGAACAATGGTTGTTGTTTCATCAAGCTGTAACAACTTGTTGAAACAAAGATGAACAATGTTGTTCATTTATCAATGTTGTTCACATGTCAACAAGTTGTTACAGCATTGTTGCAAGTTGTTACAGCATTGTTCAGGCAACAATGCTGTAACAACTTGCGAGATTTTTATGCGTGTAATACTGATTTGACTAGTTCCCAACCGTATAAATATCGAAAACAACCTTGGTCTACCATCTGAGTTCCAGTAGCTCAATGGTGAGAGCGTCCAGATGGCATTCGGAAGGTTGTGGGTTCGAGTCCCTTCTGTAGCTCAGAGTTCTTCTCTCAATTTAACTTACAACAGCTTGTACAACAAAAACATACGAAAAAACTTAACCAACTCAGGCTGAAAATGCTAATAACGTGGAAACGTTGAAGTTCGACGTTGTGGTATGTGACAAATATTTTCCGAATGAAAACAAAGTAGTCAATCTGATCAATTGAATCAGTCGGAAATGTGAGTCTAATTGGCGATATTGGACGTGCATGACAAGGTTTTTCTTTTGTTGTTCTTTCAGGTGCAATTATATCCAACATGTTCTGTAGCGTCTTGGTTTTAGGAATTTTAATGTCTCCTGTGATAGCTTTTTATAAAAAACCGCATATTGTTATGGTCGTCGCCGATGACTTGGTATGATTTAAGTTTGTTTGTTTTATTGTTTCCATTAACCCTGTCCAGACTGGTTTTTTTGGGTCTTCTGGGGACTAAGGGGGGGAGGGGGGGGGGACTGCCCACGGTCAATATCTCCTGAACCATTTGGTGTATTCCAACGAAACGTTTACAGATGGATGGTATGCCTTGCTCAAGTATGTGTTACACTTATGTTGTCATTTTTTGGCGTAATATTTTTTCACCAAATTTTCTACACATAAAGCCCATACATATTTAGGAAAAGTCATAAAATTTCAGAACCATACCTGTACTGGTTTAGGAGATATTAACTTTTAAAATCAGCGCGGGCACTTCTCTAATGGTAGCACGCCTGAAGTTGGGTCCATGCTCCTGTGATAAGTTCATTTATAACAGGATTTATCCTTGTACACCCCTACTTTCTGGATCACTCTTGTCTGTTCGTTGGTTTGTTTGTTTGTTTGTTTGTTTGTTTGTTTGTTTGTTTGTTTGTTTGTTTGTTTGTTTTTTCTTTGTTTGTTTGTATGTTTGTTTGTTTGCTTGTTCATTATTTGTTTATCTTGGAATTCTTAAATTCGAATACTTTCACAAAAATAAATATACATGTACTAGGATACTTACAGTTCTCCTTTACTTATGTAACGTGTCTTTATTGATCTCGATTCTGTTTCTTCTTTAGGGATGGGATGATGTCAGTTTTCACGGTTCTGATCAGATTCCAACGCCAACGTTGGATCGCCTAGCAAAAGAAGGTGTAATCCTCAATAATTATTACGTTTCACCGCTTTCTACACCAAGTAGAGCGGCATTCATGACTGGGAAATACGCCAGTCGGCTTGGTAAGTTCCAGATCGCACTAGTACTGTTTTTGCTGCTACAATCATAAAATAATTAATTGGGACATTTTCCGTCGGAGCGCGATTTCTGACGGCATCGTAAAGTCTTTAAAAAAAATCTGTCGCTTGCTCCAACCACCATCACAGGTCTTCCTCTACCCCGACAAGTCTAACTTCCCCCCTTTCCCCCCCACCATGCAATGTTGGTCCCTGGGGGTAGGTACCCGCACCTCATTCCATGTTTGTGAACCAACATTGTATGGTGGGAGAGGGGGGGAGGAGGATAACTTAACTGTGCAAAATGCATCTTTGCTTAGAAGTAACATTGTTGCAAGTTGTCCCAATGTAATTATTCCATGATTGTAGCTTGCAGAAAGACCTTAGTATTTTATCATAACGGGAGTTATAATGATTTCCCATTTGTTTAGCATACCTCTAGTCCAAATAGGAAGTAGTGAAGTCGGAACATAGTCATTCAAAATATGGTCTGGAAACTCAGCTAAAGTCTTTGGTCTATATTTTTGTTCGCCTTTATGCATTTTTATGCACGGTGCACGGTCACTGAACACATTGTATTTTAGTATAATGAATACGAATATCCAATAGCAACGTTTCAGTTCAATCACTCAACCGTGCTATTTACATATTAATAAACCTAAAACAAAGGATGTGCACGGTGTAAGGTACGGTTCAACATAAAATCACAGCTCATTGTAGTATAATAAAAGTAGTGTGCTGCGTAGGCAGTGTTGAAACAACAATCGAAATATGGTATAGTAGGTTAATACTGCCGAAACAGAGAACGTAAATGGTCTAACGTTTCGAGCGGAGGCCCTTCACGTTCGTCCACTCGCCTCATTAATTAACAAAGCTTTCAATTTGTTGTTTTAAGGTGTGCAACACGATGCCTTTCACAACCAGCAACCAACAGGCATACCGCTGACCGAGTCATTTCTGCCTGACCGTTTAAGACAACTGGGATACAGTGCACGCGGTGTGGGAAAGGTAAGAACACGAGCCCGCACTCAGTAAAACAGCAATGTTGACAATCCCAACATGAATTCAAACTAACCTTACTTTCTTTATGGGTACAGTGGCATTTGGGATTCTTTGCAAAAGAATACACACCAACATATCGTGGGTTTGACTCATTTTTTGGTTTCTGGACGAATACCGAGGACTATTATTCCCATGTTTCATACGATAATGGCTATGGGTTAGATTTACGAAGAGATCTTCAGGTAACGTCATATTTTGTTTGGTCTTTGTTTATTTATGGTTTCGTTTGTTTGTTTGTTTGTTTGTTTGTTTGTTTGTTTGTTTGTTTGTTTGTTTGTTTGTTTGTTTGTTTGTTTGTTTGTTTGTTTGTTTGTTTGTTTGTTTGTTTGTTTGTTTGTTTGTTTGTTTGTTTGTTCGTTCGTTCATCGTCTAAATTT
>OZ036001.1:5746106-5753606 GCA_964035015.1 Corallium rubrum
TAATATAATCAACACGAAACAACGTCCTACGGAGGCTCCGTTTATTCCAGTTACCACTGAGTCTTCGAGGATTCAATACCTTGAAACCACCAGTGATCCCTCGGCATTTCTTAAACCAACCGATATACCGGAGATTGATATACAAAATATGTTAATGGATGGGGTTGGTAGTGGGTTTTCTCCAACTATCGCTCCAACACAAGAGTTTATGTTCCCCACTAAAAACCCCGAGAGCGTCCAATCAGCAAAGAACATGGCTCCACTGAGTCTCGGTGACGTCATCAGTGATAAACCCGCCGGAAGTAAAACTCACGATGATAAAAGTCTGGGGGTTAAACTCCACTCGAACGAGATGAAGATCGATCTGCCTCAGGTTTATGACGTCATTGATGAAACGGATAACCTGCCGGACAACCAAGGATCTAAAGTGAATATGGCGAACGTGTATGACGTCATCGACCTGGATAATTCAGGGACAAAAACAACTAGCAAGCAACTATCAGGTAACAACGATAAGAGTGAAACAGGGTCAGGATTGGGGACTTCGAAGAAACTACAACCACCACCACCACCACCACCGCCACCACGGCCATCATCACCTCTTTCCACCTTCTTCAAACCACACGAAACGGTGCAAACTCCTGGGAAAATTTCTTCTGTGGCTCACGATTTCGAAGGTGATATTGTAATGGATGGACATAAGTTCCACGTCAAGGGTACAGAAACTGGTGATACAGAATGGCTTATGGACGATGCACTTACCAAAAAGCTGCACACTCCAGAAAGCAACAAGGTAGCACACCATCACGATAATAAACTGGTCACTCCAAAGTCCGAAGTGCCTTCACCAAAAAAGAAACCAGCTGACAAAGATGAAGATTCGTCTAGTTATACTGAGGTTACAGATGTTATTGATCTAACGCCAAAACCAGAACGTAAAGTGACGAAAAAGCTACAACACAAGAAAAAGGTGTCTGTCGTAAAAACACCGAAACACGTAGACACGGTTGTAAAAGAGGTCACCATCAAAGACAAACCCAAGAAGATTCCAGTTCAACATTTGAAACGCAACGCAACGGATATAACAAAGAAAAACGACACCAATTGTGAAAAACCGGTTCAACTTGAATCATCTGATAACGCCGTCGTCGTGTCCTCGGTTGTTATCGTCGTTATTGCTTCGGCAATGGTCGTGGGTGTCGCACTAGTCGCGATGATTGCCGTTGTCGCTCGGCATTTTCAAAGGCCGAAAAACCGAGATGGTGGAGGAACATCGTGAAATGTTTTTTTTTTATAAATCTGGTAGGAAAAACATGATACGAACGAAATAAAAATACATGTGTCCCGTTACTTTTTGCAAGACAAACCAAAAGAATTAGAAAATGTATTCAACAAAGAAATTAAAAAAAACAACTGGATTAGATAAATCAGTAACTGGGCGAGATATTTGTCAAACACATAAATTATAGATAATTCTATATTATCGTCCAAATAAATATAATTATATAAGAAACGAACAGAAAATAAAAAAGTTGACGTCTTTGTATACGACTGTAGTTGCAATTTTTTACGTTTGTCTTAACGTCTTCGTTAAGGTTTGCAGGGTCGTTTCTGTAAAGCGCTCTCAATTCGTCAGAATTTATGCCAGAAAAATAAAATAGATATCGTTAGAAAGCTATTAATTTGTAGAATATACATGCAATGGTGTCTTTGGTTTCGCGATAAACACAAACCGTTAATAGTTGTGAATTTTTTAATTAAAACCAGAGGGCTTCACTTGGGGCGACTCAAGTAAAAAGCGTTTTATTTTGTTCAAAATCTCTTTTCGCAGTTCGATTCCGAGATAAATTTCCAGCAAAACGGTGTCAGCGTTTTTTGATATGTCGAGTTTTGCCGAATATATTGATGATCAAAGTTGAAATCCTGTTTTTCGACCAACATTCGGACAAAATAAGTCATAAATTCGAAACCAGGCGATAAATTAGAAAACGCTGATTACTGCTGGTTAAAATTTTTAATATACCCACGGTTGCAAGTGCCTACATCTCTATTTTTTTTTAAATAATAACGTCACTTATTTAAAAAAACTCTACTTTATCTCAAAGAAAATTCCTTTAACAACTTCACAGTACATTTTTAGTGTAGCACCTACTATACAATTAACACAAAATATCAAAAGACAATTAATTTTACACTAACACAAAGACATCTTGAGTGATTCAACGTTTTACACCTAATGTATCTATATATTTATACTGAAATTGCCTATCTCGTGTCTGCCGAGTTAAATATCACTGCCAAACAAAAAACAAATTCGTTATTTTCAAACCTCCAAATCTTGTCGAGATAAATCTTCTTGTTATATAGCTAGAGTTTCACTGGATACAACGATGACTGTCATTGGTTGGTTTGTGGTCACATGACCTTAGCTAAATTTCAATGTCTACCGAACGGGCAATAATTGAGAACTTATTGCCTGCTCCGTCAATAAGTTTTCAATTGTTGCCCACTAGAACTTTGAACTCTTCACGGTTTCCTATAAACAAAGCTTGTTTGGTAAGAGAAAAAGAGTATTTATAGGTCTTCAAAGCATGTGTGAAGATTAACTGGAGAAATGTATTGCTGTTCTTTTGTTCTGAGACTCATATTTGTTTGTCTGATGTGAAATTACAGAGCCAGGCGAAATGTTTTGGTAAGTCTTTCAGTTTATCTTTCGTTTGTGTACTTTCCCTTGATAAACGTCGAAATTATTCAGCGAAACTCAAGCTATATAACAAAACACTTAATGTCTGCTCCCTCGGGAAACAGTTAGTTTTGTTTTCCCTCGAGTCTCGATGTTTCCCTCGACTTCGTCTCGGAAAATATCAAGACTCTCGGGAAAACAAAACTGTTTCCCTCGGGAGCAGACATTAAGTGTATATTATTTTAAAGTGGTTCTCTGTTGAAAATATTGTTGGTAAAGTTTCTGCATAATCCTAAAGATATTATGGTACTTGGTAATTGTGCTAAGTTTAATTTCGAAATTCTCAAAAACAAAGTTGTATTTTACGTTGCGAAGTTTGTATTTTGGAGCGCCGCCATTAAATTGGCCGTGGTTGAGAAGAAGTCATAGACTCAACAAAAACAAAAGATCATTGTTGTTGTCAACAAAAGGGTCATTGTTCTTATTGAGTCTATGACGTCATGAGCTTCCTCGACTCATTCCTCTCAAACTCAGTCACTTTAATGGCGGTGTAACAGGACCAGATGCCCCCCTTCAGAATGCCTCCCCGGGCATCTGGTACTAGGACCAGATGCCCCACCTCAGGACCAGATGCCCCCCTTGTGAAATCGTTTAAAATACTTCTTAAACCAAGTTCGAAATGTATTGAAACTTGTTTCGAAACTAACGATAAACTCTTAGACGTTGAAATGTCTCCCAAAGTGCCATTGAAATGTTAATCGCGATCGGTAATGATTAATGGTTGTTTTTCTATTTTTTGAAACAGTGCTTTCGAGAAAAACCCGAGCTGAAATAGTGCCTTTTTCAGAGTATGCCAGACCCGAAAATCGAGGTCTATTTCAACGCTTCGAACATCAGCTCAACGATGTTACAATCCATAAAAAACGAAACTTGAACATCTATTTAATAAATTGGAAATTCGGCATGACCATGAACATGACCACTGACAATATTGAAATTCTAATGCACTTCCGCGTGGTGGCTTTCGGACTTTCTCTTTCATTACTCGGACACCATAACCATCGAATAACGACATAACGTGGAATAGTGTGATAGCCATATGTACTCAGTAAGAGTAAATATCTGACGCCTAAGAATAAATATACCTCCGCAAAAAATGGAGGCGTATGTATAACCCCGAAAGCCAGCACGCGGAAGTGCATTACAATCTGCCGATTTTCCAATTTATTAAATAGATCGATGTTCAAGTTTCGTTTTTTATTGATTGTAACATCGTTGAGCTGATGTTCCGAAACGCTGAAATAGACCTCGGTTTTCGGGTCTGGCATACTCTGAAAAAGGCACTATTTCGGCACGGGCTTTTCTTCGAAGCACTGTTTCAAAAATATAAAAACAACATTAATCATTGCTGACCGCGATTAACATTTCAATAGCGCTTTGGGAGACATTTCAACGTCTATCGAACGCTTGCAAACTCATTTAACTATCTAAGAGTTTTATCGTTAGTTTCGAAACAAGTTTCAATACATTTCGAACTTGGTTTAAGAAGTTTAAAGGATTTCACAAGGGGGGCATCTGGTCCTGAGGGGAGGCATCTGCTCCTAGTACCAGATGCCCCGGGGGGCATTCTGAAGGGGGGAGGGGGGGGGGGCATCTGGTCCTGTTACAGCGGCGCTCCAAAATACAAACTTCACACGTAAAATATCACCTTTTCTTCAACAAATTTTGAAACGATTACTAACTACCAGTGCTCTACCACTGAGCTATTGCGACTCCCGGCTGAGGCAGTCAGAAATATCCATGTATTATATATCGCACACATTACCGTAACTCATCGGGGGAAATCTAATCCAGGACGAAGTCGGCTTGACCCAAGCCATGGTAAGTTATTAAATATTCAGTTGTCTTTCAGCAGCGTGTATATGTGAAGAAGAAGAATTTCAAATGAAGTCGAATCACTGCTGTAAAGATATTTCTGACTGCCTCAGCCGGGAGCCCCAATAGCTCAGTGGTAGAGCACTGGTACGTGAAACCAGAGACCTTGGGTTCGATTCCCGGTTGGGGCAGTCAAAAAACTTTTCTCTACAGCAGTGATTCGACTTCATTTGAAATTCTTCTTCTTCACACCTACACGCTGCTAAAGGACAACTGAATATTTAATAGGCTATGCAAACATGATAGTGACGCATTACCAGAAATTCGGGACAAGATGGTGGCGCGCGTGCTTATTAAGGACCATAATAATGGAGATTCTCAACAGTAAATAAGGAGAGCACATAATAATTCAAATTTTGCTTAAACGGTAACATATTTCTTCTTTGCCCGACTCCATTTGACTTCAACATGGACTAACAACATGGACAACTTATAACTAAAAAACGTTTGCTTACTTCGACGACAAAGTACTTCCCTACCTCGTCTTATTTTTGTACTGAAAGCGCCACTATCCATAGTGTTAGTCATAGTAATCTTTGTAAACCGGTTCTAGAAATTGGCCAAATTTACCAACAACGTTACGGGCGATGCGAAGTGCCCGACTCGCGTTGCATTCGGCGTGAGTCAGTCTACTTCGAGAGCACATAAAGGTCCTCATTTGTCTCTAGCATAGTACTTCCAAAAGCGTTTGAACTTGCTTGATTTCACAGTCCTTATTATGCACGATTTAGGCGAATTCTAAATAACTCAATGACCTGAATAATGAGAAACACTAGAATACAGTAGAATCACACTCATTAGAAATTCTAGAATACATAATTATATTATTAGGCGAATATAGCCGCTGACCGACAGCAGCGGCACAAATGACCCAAATTTCTGGTAATGGTCGTTAGTCTTACATTTCATAAAAAAAAATAGAAAATGGACGCCCTGTGCTCTCATAAGTCAGGTCAAAATTGACAACATGACATCACAATTAAAAAGAAAATTCCGCTAGGCATAAAAATTGAGCAGTTATTCAAGATCCAGAAAATACGAGAATCAAATAATGGTAAAATTATTAACATTTCCAAATATGACATTTAAATGACCTATTTAAAAGTAATGTATTTTCTGACTGCAGTTCCACTTAAGGTGGCTCCATACAGTTTTTTGAAAAATGGAAAATACAAGTTTGAGAGTCCAACACACGTACATGAACAATTTGGAAAAAGAATAAAACTAAATGTTATGCATAGTTAAACAGTCGGCCAATCAAAAACTGTTACTAAATAAATAGCAACAGTTGTTGCTATGGCAACAATGATGTTTCAAAATGGCTGCGAATTACCCTTCAAACTAATTTAATTCGAGAAAAATTTTGGTGATCCCCAATTTTTTTTTCATTAAAACTTTCCTGGAAGTATGAGTAATCAATAGGCCGATTTTAAAAAAATTCTGTAGAACGAAATTTTTTAAAAATTAACAAACAAACAAAATGATTTTTCCGAAAAAAAATTATTCCTTCTACAGAATTTTTTTAAAATTGGCCTATTGATTACTCATACTTCAAGAAAAGTTCTAATGAAAAAAAAATTTGGGGGTCACCAAGGTTTTTTCCGAATTAAATTAGTTTGAAGGGTAATTGGCAGCCATTTTGAAACGTCATTGTTGTCATAGCAACAACTGTTGGTATAAATTTGGTAACAGTTTTTGATTGTCAGACTGTTTAATTATGCATAACATTTAGTTTTATTCTTTTTGTGAATTGTTTATGTATGTGTTTTGAACTCTCAAACTTGTGTTTCCCATGTTTCAAGAAACTGTGTGGAGCCACCTTAATTCATTTTTTTTTTCAAAATCCAAAGATTATGGATAGGTCAATGTGCAGACATAAGATAGGCGACTTTAACAATCTATGCAGTTGACAGTTGTTCATGGCTTCTCTTGGAGAATGTGTGTTTGGTTAACGACTTCCAAAACGAAGATATTTCCTAACTTTGCTGCCTATTATCTTAATAAATGATGCTGGAAGCCTGGACATATAATAGTCAGTGTTGTACAACAAGAATTTCAAAGGAGACTCAAACACCTCAAAAATAGCAGACGTTGTCTCCTCGTCCTAAAATGAATAAAATCACATCTTTATTATTATTATTATTATTATTATTATTATTATTATTATTATTATTATTATTATTGTTATTATTATTGTTATTATTATTATTATTATTATTATTATTATTATTATTATTATCATTATTATTATTATTATTATTATTATTATTATTATTATTATTGTTATTATTATTATTATTATCATTATTTTTATTACGTTGTCCATTTTTACGCACTTATCTAACCGAAATAATACGTAGCGTCTGGTCTTCTAAATCTGTACCTGCTGAATGGAAAATAGCATGTCCTATACTTATCCATAAAAAAGGCAACACAAATGACCCATCCAATTTCCGTCTTATTACTCTAGAAACCATACCATTAAAAGTGCTTACTTCATGTCTCCGCAATGCTATGTTCTCCTTCCTAACGGCTAATAACTTTATTGAACATAAGATTCAAAAAGGCTTCACACCTAATCTGGCTGGCACTTTGGAACACACTGCTCAAATGACAAATATTATCAACCAAGCGAGAATAAAACAACGTTCTCTTGTCATCACCCTACTTGACCTCAAAAATGCCTTTGGTGAAATCCATCATAACCTGATTCAATCTGTCCTCGATTATCATCACATTCCCAATCACATCAGTGAAACTATAAAGAGCTTGTATACTGACTTCAATACTGCAATTATAACATCAGAATTCTCTACTCCATTCATAACTGTTGGCCGCGGAGTGCTTCAAGGAGACTGTTTTAGCCCTCTACTTTTCAATAT
>OZ036001.1:5758606-5826106 GCA_964035015.1 Corallium rubrum
TGTAGAAGCCTTTAGAAAGTTTTTTACAAAGTTAGGCAAAAATAGTAAATATTCATACCGTCTTCAGTTCGAAGTTCGCTAAATTTTTCCGCTTTCAAATACAATTTTCTCTTTCAAACACAGCTTTAAACTCTAACAGCTGTATGTGTAGCCCGCTTGTTTTTTCTTGGTCGTTTTAGCGTCAACAAAACGTGCCAAATCCATCGGATTAATCTGCTTCTGATCTTCACTCCTAAGGACGGCCGCCATGTTTGTTTTGTTCAAACCGCTGGCCAGCGCGTCATTGGCAAGATATCAAGAATTATCATTCATTTCGTTTCTATCCCGCATTCTGATTGGTTAATTTACCTGCAAATAACTGAGTGCAAATAATTTTCTGCTGCAAATAATTTTATCAGCATGCGCACTAGCGATAACGCTGCTGAAGACAACTAATTCCCGTAAACATGACGGCTAATTCTTCAGCTATCCGAGGAAATAATCGAGAGTATTTGGAAGTATCCATAACGACAATGTGCTTCAGAAAGGAAATAGTGAAAAGGAAGTTTTAGTGAGATAAAAAGCAAGACTCGTGCCAACAAAAAGTAAGTTTTACGAAGATTTTAGTATGCCGAAGACAGAGAGAAGAGTGGCGATCTCTTACTTCAGGCATTTCAATTTCTTAACTATTTTATGAATGATAAATCAATTATTGAACTCGTCTATCGCAAAGTATCATGATTTGTCGGTGTCTCGCTACCAGTTATTTGCCTCTGCCTTCGGCATCGGCAAATAACTAGTAGCTCGCCACTGACAAATCATGATATTTTGCTCAGACTCGTCCAATCAATTGATAATTATTATATATTCAAACTTTATTCTCGTTCGTGATTGGCCAAAACGCCCCCGCTAATTCTCCGTATCTGGAAGCTGACGCGTTATTTCAGCTGTTGACGTGATCAGCGTGCAATAATACCTTGTTTTGGATCGAACTTCGATCCAAAACAAGGTATTATTGCACGCTGTCGAACCCAAGCCCCCAGCGCGGTCGGCAGCTTGCTAAAAATCCCGCCAAAACTAAATATTTTGAAGAGTAAACAAAATGGCTTATAACCGGTTCCCATCGTTAAACGAAGAAGAAATTTCGACGTTGCTCTCAGAGAAAGATAGTAAAAGCACGAAGAGTATAGTTTTTGAATATATAATAAAACAATTATTGGATTCGGTTTTCGCATGATATCGAGAATTATCAAGGACGAGGTTTGTGTTATCCACCGAAGCCGAAGGCTTCGGTGGATAACACAAACCTCGTCCTTGATAATTCTCGATATCATGCTCAACCTCATTCAATAATTGTTTATTATCTGTAGGTTGTTAGCCAATCACAATTGAGATTGTATCAGTATTGTATAATAATATGTCTTATGGCCTTACTCCATCACACGGCTAATAACTCACCGGAAGTATGAATAGTAGTGGAGTAAAAAGTGCAAAAATGCAAAATCGTGACACCCAAGGAAAAAAAACCCCAAAACCCCGAGCCTCCCTACCACAGGTAGCCCGAGTATTAAACTCCTGAAGAGATTTTAACACTAGTGACGTTAATTCTAACCTTCGTAGGTTACAAATCGCATTCTGAACCCGCCTCCACCTCGCTGACTGCCCGAGTGAAACTTCACGTAGATTTTCTTCGACTTGGCTACCATGACGATTGGCTGATTGCTGCTTTCGCAAGTGTAGTAAGTGGTTGTGGCGTGAGGATTGCGAGAGCCTCGTATAACAAGATAGTCTGAACATGGCGCGGTCGCGGGAATGGAGATCTTGGGAAGAAGAAAAATCACTTTACGGTCTTTGGGAGCATTGATGAACCATTCACAAGTGATTCCTGGAGGATAAGGGTCGGGAAAGTTTGGCGTTTGAATCACTCCAGACGTGGCGTTGTTAGGAAACCAAAGACTACATTTTGTTTCTGCAATGAAGAATTAATATGGTTCGTGCTGTGTACGATTTTTGTGTCTACTGCGCATGCGAGTAGATACTATGTCGGCATGCAAGGTTTTCCGATGTTATAAAAGTAGCGTGCTGCGTAGGCAGTGTTGAAACAGCAATCGAAATATAGTAAGGTTAGACATACTGCCGGAACAGAGAAGGTAGGAGTCTAACGTTTCGAACAAAGGCCCTTCGTCAGAGAGAAACTCTGACGAAGGTCCTTCGCCCGAAACGTTAGACTCCTACGTTCTCTTTTCCGATGTTAGTTAAGCAACAATAGAATATTCTTAATTTGGGCCTAATCAAATTTCAGAAGGATTTTCCGATCACATCCCGGAGTCAGTCCGAGCAGTTTTGACGCAGTAGATACATGTACGCCCAGGCGTGCCTGTTTTTTTTCCACAAGTTGTGATTTGTATAGGTACTATGTAGCATGGTTTTGAGTGCAACTTGGAAAAAACATGCACGAGTGAGTTTTTCAAAGACTACTACCATTTGCGTTCAAGCGTTTAGCGAATAACTAGTTGTTTTCGAATTTTGAAACAAATGTTGTCCAATGAGCAAACGTGATAGGGGTAGTTCCACATCAGTGGGTAGTTCACTTCGATATGACGGCTGCCGAACGCATTTATTTTGTATTCTATGTTTGCCGTGGCCCGTGAGAAAATATCAACACACCGTTGAAACTTGAAACGGAAACAATAACAACGAAAAGTTACACCCCCTATTCGTGATCATTCCAATGCTCACAATTAAGCCAAAGAAAAGTATATTCCAAGCAAACGCTGCGGTCTGAAACGAACGATGACAAGTCTTAACAACGGAAAGTTACACCCCCTGTTCGTTATTGATTTGATCTGTCAAACGTTTTGTGATATCATTGGACAACGTTTGTTTCAAAACTCAAAAACAACTAGTTATTCGCTAGTATCAAAATGGCACGAAGGACGAAGGACGAGACTTTGAAAAACTCACGAGTGTTTGTTTTTCCAAATTGCGTGAAAAACCATTACTTATTAATAATATACATGAAAAAATGCCCAAGCCAGCTGTACTTGCATTACGTACAGTGTCCACTCCTTGTATATTTGGTTGTTTAAAAACGCTTTGCGTCTTCTACCACTACTCGAGAAAGTTTACTAAAAGCACTAAGAATCTTCTAGTTTTCTTGCAGGTACTTTACTTGACAACAATAAGGAATAATTAGTTTCAAATTTTAACGAATTGTTCTTCTCCGTTTCAAATCTTGGCACGATATTTGTTTATTATGTGCAGAAGGAGTCTGGGCACGAGGTTGGAAAATGCCATCCGTCAAAATCCGTTGTAGAACGTGATTGGCTCTTTTCAGTTTTTGTTGTTTTTGATTGGCCTATTCGCTTCAAAAACGGTCGTAGTTATTAAGTAGTTTATTATATGGCACTTTTTATTTCAAAATCAATCTTGTATCTCATGAACTTCGCTTCCTTAACTTCGTCGAAACACCGAACTAGCGTTAACTTATTTTCTGCTGTTTCTTTCTCGTCTGGATGCTAGAATTTACTTTTATACTCTTTATCGTCGTTTATTTCGTCGTTTTTCGGCTATAAAAGTTTCTTATTAGGATTTTCTTGTTTGTTTCCAATCGTAGAGCATTAACAATTTTCATAATGCCCGCGGGCATTACGGAGAAATCTCGCCACGTCAGCAACCAATCACAGCGCGTGATTTTACCGGAAGTAATCCGTACCATATAATAAAAATGTTTACGGTTCTTTTTAAACAAAAATAAATTTAAAGGACATTGGCAATAAAAAATAAGTTTGTTTCATTTGAAAGAACTCGTCAAATGGTGTAAGAAGACCTTTTACAATTTTTCCGTATCTGTTTTGGTTTTGGAAATATTTCGACCAAAGACAGCGTGCTGTCCGCCATCTTGTTGTAATATTGGGTCTAATTAACTAGGAAATGGGTGACGTCACAACCAGGGTAAACCTGATGAAGCTACTCCCGTGGATGACCAGATTTCCAAGGAAGGCTTTTTAAATGTTGTGGGACAATTTAAAATGGAAATAGCGCAACAAAAAATCAAGTTTCTAGCTCATAATGTCACCCTGGTTATGTCGTCACATGCATAATTTTGCATATCGGAAATAATTCCAAGATGGCGGACGGCACGCTGTCTTTAGTCAAAATATTTCCAAAACCAAAACAGATATGGAAAAAATGTAAAAGGTCGTCTGATACCATTTGACGAGTTCTTTCAAATGAGACAAACTTGTTTTTTATTGCCAATGTCCTTTAAATGTTTTTGTTATAAAATATTTTCGATATCAATGTAACCAGCAAGAATTTTTCACGATACATGACATATAGCAACATTACCTAAGCATTTCGATTGATCTTTTGCTCCTTGATGAAGTGTTGTCATATTTCTTGGACAGCGGTAGCAGAACTTCTCGGATGCTTGATGTTGATACGTACCACGTGGACATTTCAAGCATCGATGTAATACGACGTCATAATAGTTTCCACTTCGACAAAAACCTGGGAGAAAAATAAACTGAAATTCACAAATTGTTCACAATATATATATATATATATATATATATATATATATATATATATATATATATATATATATATATATACAGTATATATATATATAGACATAGACATAGACATAGACACAGACACAGACACAGACACAGACACAGACACAGACACAGACACAGACACAGACACAGACACAGACACAGACACAGACACAGACACAGACACAGACACAGACACAGACACAGACACAGACACAGACACAGACACAGACACAGACACAGACACAGACACAGACACAGACACAGACACAGACACAGACACAGACACAGACACAGACACAGACACAGACACAGACACAGACACAGACACAGACACAGACACAGACACAGACACAGACACAGACACAGACACAGACACAGACACAGACACAGACACAGACACAGACACAGACACAGACACAGACACAGACACAGACACAGACACAGACACAGACACAGACACAGACACAGACACAGACACAGACACAGACACAGACACAGACACAGACACAGACACAGACACAGACACAGACACAGACACAGACACAGACACAGACACAGACACAGACACAGACACAGACACAGACACAGACACAGACACAGACACAGACACAGACACAGACACAGACACAGACACAGACACAGACACAGACACAGACACAGACACAGACACAGACACAGACACAGACACAGACACAGACACAGACACAGACACAGACACAGACACAGACACAGACACAGACACAGACACAGACACAGACACAGACACAGACACAGACACAGACACAGACACAGACACAGACACAGACACAGACACAGACACAGACACAGACACAGGCAGAGACATATATATATATATATATATATATATATATATATATATATATATATATAGATGTAGATGTAGATGTAGATGTAGATGTAGGTGTAGGTGTAGGTGTAGGTGTAGGTGTAGGTGTAGGTGTAGGTGTAGGTGTAGGTGTAGGTGTAGGTGTAGGTGTAGGTGTAGGTGTAGGTGTAGGTGTAGGTGTAGGTGTAGGTGTAGGTGTAGGTGTAGGTGTAGATGTAGATGTAGATGTAGATATATAACTGTGTCGTGTACCTGTATTCGGATGTGGTTTCTTGCAACGATATTTCAATTTCATTCCTTTGATATCCTTCCTGTCTAGTGAGTATTTCTGACCATCGAATGGTAAAACTAATTTATCAGAGTTAGCCATACGTTTTAAGTTTGAAACAATCCTTTGAAGTTTATTTTCAGTTTCGCATCGAATACAGGACGAGTTGCAATGTATAGAAGAAAAAATCAAATTTTGATCCATCTCAACCTCGAAGTTTGCTTGCAGTATATTGGTCTTCTTTCTGGTACGACATCGCAGTGACATAGCCTGGATCTTACATGGAGTACTACACACGTCTTTCGAAACCAAGCGACGTAGATCTCTGAGGAAGCTTGCTTCTACTTTATTGCTTGTTCGACAATGCTTCACTTGAAGTTTCAAACGGATCTTGCGGCTCACTGAGTTTAAGACTTGTTCATCTAAAACAAATGTTCACCTTTAGTTTCCTGTTCAAGGTGGCTCCCTACAATCATGGAAAATAATTCGTAGACTATCTAATAATTTCCCGAGTGTCCCTCCCCCCCCCCCCCCCCTATACAATGTTGATGTGTGCGTGAAATCACATGCAGAGGTTTATGTTATGATCAACATTGTGTTTGGGGGGAAGGGGAGACTATTTCAAACTATTTGGGTAGTGAATATTTAAATCTTTAACAACTGGCCTCCAACAATATTAAAAGGACATGCTTTTCATAAGAAGTCTACGTATATTATTTCCATGATTGTAGAGTTTTAGTTTCTTCATGGTTTGTTACGTTCAGTCTTATAACATAGCTTTGATATAGCAACGTTTTTGATTGGCTGTTGTGCGTGCTCCATAACTCGATGGAGCACGGGGAAAAAGCGCGGGAAAAAATTTCAGAACAAAACTGAGTTTTAAATTGACTTTTTATGGCCTTTTATATTATCAAAATACCGAGTCATTTAATTTTATTGAGTAATAAAGAACAACAACCCAGAAGGCATAAACTTGGTCTGGGTAACCGAGTTTAAACTGTCCTTTTGGTTGGATTTTAGTGAACAAAAAAGACTTGGCTACGAAAGTAGAAAAACACAACAACCAAAACGATTCGCTGGCTTGTGAAAGGATTTAATGCTATGTTATAAAAGAAATGGCTCATGGTTTAGTGTGCTCCATCGAGTTATGGATGCATTTGGGAAATTTGGAAAGCGGCTACGCCTCGACCAACTCTTACGATTTTTTCGTGCTCTCCCAATTTCCCGCGTGCATCCATAACTCGATGGATCACACTAAACCATGAGCCATTTCTTAAATAGTCTACGGTTATTGATGTCTTGAAAGGGCATGAGCAACAAAAATTACAAGTACACATTTTTTTATTTCTGATTAATAAACTGTCCTGCAATGGTAATCCAAGTAAACAAAACAACTATTGTGCCAAACAACATCACTAATTTTGACAAAAGACAATCTTGCCGTTCGCCATCTTGTTGTAAGACCTTGCCTAATTAACTGACGTCACAAACTGGGTAAACATGATGAAACTTATTCTTCTCGCAGCTGAATTTCTGTGGTATGTTTTTAAAGTGTTGTGGTTTAATCAAGAATTAAAATCATCTACAAAAAATGAGTTTCAGACTTATATATGTGAAAGTATGGCTAACTAAAGGTTTTCGCTTTACCCAGCTTGTGACGTCACATGCATATGAAAAATGCACCCAAGATGGCAGATACTGATTCAGATTAGCAACTTTAAAAGTGCAATTAAGTTGTTTTATTGGAATACTTTGGGTCTAAACAACACACTAGATTGTATCTTCATGTCTGGTTTGCTTTGGAAATTTTTTGTTTTTGTTGCCCATACCCATTAAAATATCTATTACATAATTATTCTGTATACTGACTGAACTGCAGAAGGAGAACCACACTTATGAAGTATTTGTTGAATAGTACTAATATCTGCTTTACTTAACAAATAAAACATAAAGCCCCGTGCATATGTACAAAAAGGCACGTTTGACGTCACTTGAACACGAGTGAAGTTGATGGCGTCAAACGTACCTTTATAAGAGTACATATGCACAGGAGCGGTATGTTTTATTTGTTTTATAAAATAAGAAGACAAATCAAGCTAAAAGTGAGGTAGTTTTGGAATTTGGCGGGCGTTTCCGGCCAGCTGACGCCATTCTACGCCAATTTACGTCATTCATGATCTATGTTCCCTTATAAATGCACGAAGCCCAACCAATCAAAGCGTGCGTAGAGGACACCTTATTTTATAACATGGTATAATAATGGCGTTTGGAATTTGTCAAATTTTCATGGTTTTTGTATAATTAGACGCATATCTCCAGTTTTCTTCGGTCAAAATCTCTAAAAATTGTCATCTGGTAAGTCAATACAGAAAAATATTAGGGAAAGTTGTCAAGACAGATTTTTCGCGATAAACTTAATGGATTAAAAAAAGTTCTGTCTTTTTTGAAAACTAAGAATGTTGTTTAAGTTTTTCCTATTTCTTTACGCACAAAATTTTAAAGAATTTTACTGAAGCAAATGTGTGATATTTGAACATTTGTATTGCTCGGACGGCTGCTGACGTGACAGAATATCAGCTCGACAAGATTGCTATTTACGCATGTGCCGACGTCATACTCGTTATCAGTGCCTCCCTACAGGCACGTAGGGAGCTACCTTATAGGAAAACTCCACATTCGCAATGCTATATGTCATCGCTATGTTAATAATAATAACTAAAGCTACTGTAAACTGATTAATGCATAACTTTAAAGATAAAATTTTAATTAGCTAACGTTTCGTTGCTTAAAGCGCAACATCATCAGAGCAGTTTGAAATCTTAAGGATAATTAAGTATTTATTCATACATGGTTCAAATATTATATTACAAACGGTCAAAATAGTACAATAACAAATTCAAATATTTAAAGAAACAAATGAACGTAAAGATTTTAAGATTATAATAACAAAAAGTAAATAAATACTTTTTGTTATTATAATCTTAAAATCTTTACGTTCATCTGTTTCTTTTAATTGTTGAATTTGTTATTGTACTATTTTGACCGTTTGTAATATAATATTTGAACCATGTATATATAAATACTTAATTATCCTTAAGATTTCAAACTGCTCTGATGATGTTGCGCTTTAAGCAACGAAACGTTAGCTAATTAAAATTTTATCTTTAAAGTTATGCCTTGTCTAAGAGTTATTTGCTGGGCACTTATTTTCATTTTCAAATTACGTTTCCAGCCTGGTATATCTATTGCAACAATATTGATTAATGCATATTCACTTAAATTGACAAAAACAATGTTTATCCATCGAAATGTGAAAACCGTCAGCTGTTAATTTTTTCAAAACTATCCATAAAAAGCCATTCACCATGGTGAATACGTTTTTCCATTCCATAAATAAATTAATAGTTCACATTAAGTCATTGAGTTACTTTACCGACACAGTCATGTTTATTGACGTGAAGACTGTAACCAGAGTCTTTACACGTACACGCGTAGCTTCCTGGTGTATTGACACAATTATGCGCACATCCACCATTGTTGGTTGCGCATTCGTCAATTTCTAAAGAAAAAAACCCCAACAATTCTATGTATTATGGATAAATAGTATGCGTACTTTAATTAATTAAAAAATCATTAATAATTCATGAGGAAAACACAAAGAAAAATCATAATCGTATCGTGGTTTTAGTATATAATAAACGAGCAGGAATGTTTTATCAGATATAAAGACACGAGGCGAAGCCGAGTGTTTTTCTATCTGATAAAATACGAACTGAGAGTTTATTATACGGCTTCCAAGACGAACCACTTGGTAAGTTGATTGGCGGAGTTGTCTAAGCCGAGAAAATCAAAGCTAAAGTTTATGTAAATCAGGAGAAATCTTTATCACATATAAAGATACGATACGGTCATGATTTTCTTTTGTGCTTTCCTCATGAATTATTAATGAGTTTTTGAATATGTGATAAAACATTCTTCTGATTTACAAAAACTTTAGCTTTGATTTTCTCGCCTAAGACAACGTTATTTATCAAAATTACTACGCCAACGAACTTACCAAATGGTGATCGTTTTTAAAGCC
This sequence comes from Corallium rubrum, assembly GCA_964035015.1. NCBI lineage: Eukaryota > Metazoa > Cnidaria > Anthozoa > Scleralcyonacea > Coralliidae > Corallium > Corallium rubrum. The sequence goes on from OZ036001.1 coordinate 5,768,344, forward strand.
ATTCAAAACACTCGCAGGACGTGTTTTATCAGATCTAAAACACTCGGCTTCGCCTCGTGTTTTATATATCTGATAAAACACTCCTGCTTGTGTTTTAAATATTACTTAAATACTTAAAGTGCCTATGAAGCGAAAATTATTATTGTCTTAAATGAAAGAACTCTCAAAACGACAAAGTAACATCTTTTGCAGATCTTCGTTTCTGTACCTCGTTGTTGAGATACTTCAATTTTTTTGATATGCAAATTAAACACTTTGACGTCAGTCACGTCACACGTGTATAATGAGTTACCAGAGAAGGTTCGGTATCTTTGCTATTATCAAACGAAATCAATTAAAAATCTGTATGTCTAATGCTGTATGCGAAATAGACGAACAGGATCGGCTTCGAAGTGATTTCGTTTGATACTAGCAAAGATATAGAACTTAATTTCTCCAATAACTCGTTATACACTTGTGATGTCAAAGTGTTTAATTTGCATATCAAAGAAACTGAAATATCTCAACAACGAAGCACGGAAACGAAGATCTGCAAAAGATGTTACGTTGTAGTTTTAAGAGTTCTTTCACTTAAGACAATAATAATTTCGCTTAATAGGCACTTTAAATAGTTAAATATGAAATGTTAATTTATTAATATAGTTAAGTAATACTTTGTGCAAAAATGGCTATTATACTACTGTGGTATATACAGTCTATATTAAATAGTATTTTAGAAATTACAACATATAGAGCCATAGTAATAGCAATAGCATATATATCGTAATTGTTGAAATAATCCCCTGAAGTGTTTCTCACTGATCTCGAAAGAAGAGTGGATCGAGCAACTATTGTTTGGAAAATGAAGCCAGAATCCAACTAAGAGACCAACTGCATGTGTGAACTGTCACTACGGAGTTTGTTCTCGTTCTGTTTCTTCTGTTTTCGCTTTTTACAAACAAAAACACAGCATTTTATTCCATCTTCGTATTGATCTACCCGTACAAAATTGCCTGATTGGCGCCATTAATTAACAAGAAACTAAATCGACGTTTCGCGAACTTCATTTTCTGACTCTGGCCGAACAATGAGTAGCTCGATCCAGTCTTCTTTTATTATAAGTAATATTGGGCATTTCACTCGATTACATAGCATGTTCTAAGGATTTTGGGTGAAGAAAAATTCGAGTGTAGAATATATACATTTTAAGACCAAACTGGGACCAGTTGCGAAAAATGCAACTACACAGGCCTTCCGGCAGGAATTGAACCCACGACCTTGCGATTCTAGTGCACTAAGAGACCAACTGCATGTGTGAACTGTCACTACGGAGTTTGTTCTCGTTCTGTTTCTTCTGTTTTCGCTTTTTACAAACAAAAACACAGCATTTCATTATAGATCACTGCCTCATCCGCAGGCCCTCGTTGCATCATGGACAGGTCACACGTCTTTTTGGGGCCTGCAAGATCATGTAAAAAATTTGGCATAACTTGGCACGGAATAATTTTGCATAATTAACTACCATTGTTAATAGCTATGGCTATATCCGAAGATTTTGAAGGACACTGAAGACTTATGACATACGAAACCTGACTTTAAAATGAAGGAATTGTTGAAAAAAGCAATTACGGTTGAACTTTGTCGACTTTCGCCGGAATAATCAACGAAAATGCACTTTTAATAGTCTACCCGGAGACTCTTGGGTTTATACTTTTTCGGTTTCCACAACAACTGAAACTTAAATTAGGCTACACTATAGCCTACAATTTAACAAAATTAATATTAATCTCATTAACTCTTGGTCAGTTGACAGTCTTCGATAGCTAAATAAAACAGAAAAACAATAAGAAAAACATGTACTTTCCTGACCGTCGAAATATTTGCCTTTGTTCGGCAGATATTTTCCCTTTCAATTAATTTTTGTCGCTAAAAATACTATTGGCAGAAGGTCGGTAATTCTAAAACATACTGGTTTCTTCATTGTCATCTGTAAGAAAGTTTAGACCGAATTTCCTGGTGGGTCAAAGAGTTAAAAGAACACGGACGTACGTTTGACGGACAGCGGCCGGAAACCATTTTGTTTACAGGACCTTGCAGGCCCCCCCCCTCACAAAAGTGTGACCTGTCCATGATGCAATAAGGGCATGCGGAGGGGGCATTATAGATCTACATCTACATCTACATTTTATTAAGTCGGTAAAGTTCATACGAATATCACACCAACTATAAAAATCTATAAAAATTGTAAACTATATACAAATATAAAATAATCATATAAATAAGTTTTGTGGAAACACCACGTAAAATATTTCTTTGCTAAGCTTTCGGCCTGTTGACTCAGGCCTTCATCAGAGCAATGACAACAAACTGTTGGCTCACGTCATTTATAAATTAAGCAACTGATCAATTAAATCACGTTATAAGAATACAATGGCGTATCACGTTAATTTTATTAATTAGAAAACAAAATCAAGAATGTTCTCCGAATAGGGCACGCCACGTGCCATTTAATGGCTGTCCCTCCTGAGAAATAGTGTGATGTTTAAAATTTTGCGATCTCAATGGATTCTCTTGTTCTTCGCGTGAAGTATTGCTTGTCGCTGGCTAAGAGTGATGACTCTTCCCACTTAACACGATGATCATACTTCCAAGCGTGTTTGGCAACAGCAGACTTTTCTTGTTGCGCTTTTATGCAACATGTCTTGTTTTCCTTCAGGCGAGTTGAGAGATTCCTTCCCGTTTCCCCGATGTATACCAAGCCACACTCACAAGGAATGCGATACACTCCAGGCTTAGATAAGCTATCCACTTCATCTTTATGTGTGAAAAGTACCTTGAACAATTTGTGTTGACTACTGTGAAATACCTATTCGGAGAACATTCTTGATTTTGTTTTCTAATTAATAAAATTAACGTGATACGCCATTGTATTCTTACGTGATTTAATTGATCAGTTGCTTAATTTATAAATGACATGAGCCAACAGTTTGTTGTCATTGCTCTGATGAAGGCCTGAATCAACAGGCCGAAAGCTTAGCAAAGAAATATTTTACGTGGTGTTTCCACAAAACTTATTTATATTACTTTATCGCCATGACAACTTTCAAAGAATTAATAAAATAATCAATTACTTAAAAATTAGATAACTTAGACTTAAAAAGATCTAGTGAATTTACATCAGCAATGTCACTAGGAAAGCTATTCCATTGTCTGATTGTTCTTGGAATTAAAAAAAGAGTAAAAATAAACATTCTTGGTAGCCTTGTTAAGTCTATACTTATAATTATGGCTACCCCGAGTTCTTCGTTCGGTGTGGGGTCGTTGGAGAAAAACGGGTCTACATTAATGTCAATTAGGTGCCTATATTCATTTTGTGAAGGAGAGTGATTCTTGTCAAAGTTCTTCTGGCCTCTAAGCTACTCCACCCTAGCTTATTGAGCATGGCTGTGACACTAGATGTGGGATGGTAATTGTTGGAGCAAAAACGGGGCGCTTTTCTCTGTACTCGATCAAAGGTATCCTTTTTAAGATGTGGGTCCCATGCAAGCAGCACTGGCATACTCCAACTTGGGGCGGACTATGTGGTTTACACAGACACAGCTTATACGCCATATACACCAATATCTCTCTAGATACAGCTTACATGAAAACAAATGCCTCTTTAGATAAACAGACTAGACAAAAGATAAACCTTACCTTGGCATTTTCGTCCATTTTTCTTAAATCCCTCCTTACACAAGCATTTATAAGAATTTTTGTCATTCTCTTTTACGTGACAAATAGCATTCTTGCCACATAACTGTTTTCCACGAGAACAAATGTTATCTAAACACATCGAAAAAATTGCAACGTACAAACCTTTTTTCAATATAAAATGTAAATAATAGTTTAACCTAACTCAGAAAAATTCGAGTGTAGAATATACAATAAAAACCCGCGTATAAGAACCTAGGTTTTTCCAAATTAGCCTAAAAAGGTTCTTATATAAATGGTGTTTACTGTGGAATTAGGCTATTTAGGTTCTTAAACTTATAAAAAATTGATATTGTCATCTAGTAGTTTCATTGAAGAGACAGTTATTTGTTGCCCTGTTCTACAGTTGTGTGTGTGTATATATATATATATATATATATATATATATATGTTAAATACCATGTCTATATATATATATATATATATATATATATATATATATATATATATATAGACATGGTATTTAACATATAAAGAGTATTATATCTGAATGACATTGCCAGTTTCATTACTTTGTAGACGAGACATTTGCCAATTTCATTACTTTGTAGAGCTTATTTTGGCTCTGATTTATGAATTTTTAGTTTTGACTCTATTTGATAAAATAAGAACCTGCTTTGAAATTTTAGCCTAGAACAGGTTCTTATATAAAGGGGTCTAAATGGAAAATCTTATTAAAATCTAGGTTCTTATACGCGGGTATACATTTTAAGACCTAACCGGGACTAGTTGCGAAAAATGCAACTACACAGTAACTTAGTCGACTGGCTACAATCTCAGACAAGATTGTTGAGGCGCTTAATGCTTCCCCCTTTCTCCCCCTTGTTCAGTAGTCATATTTTTACTTTTCATCAGCTGCAAAAGGTGTAAACGCATAAAACTTTTCAACATTGAAGAAGGAGAAGGGATTGAGAATAAAATAGATTTTACTTGGGGTGTTGGTGGCACAGTGGTTAGCGCACGTGCCTTTCACCTCTGCGACCCAGGTTCAATTCCTGCTCTCAGCAGTTATCTGACTGAAAATTTCACCTTGGCCGCATGTGAGGAGAGTGCTTCCAGTTTGACTCTACCAAACACCACAGGTTTCCTCCGGGTACTCCGGTTTCCTCCTGTAGTAACACTGGACCAATGAGGGATGGCCCTAACTGGACCTATATATAGGGATAACAGTTCGGATATAACTGATAGTGTTATCCAGTATAAATAAAAGTTAGTTTAGCTTAGCTTAGTTTGCTCAAGTTTATTGTCTGACTCTGAGGTTGGTTGAAGTTCATATGCTAACTGCCCGCCCCAGAAACTTGTTTACTACGTAAATTCATTAAAATTGCGGTTTCTAACAGATTCTGTTTCCAATCCTGCTTACGTATGATAAGAAAACTGAGAAGATAATGCTGAGATATAGATATGCGTCAAACAGAGATCTAGACATACTTTATATTTGAAACGGATAAACTTTGACCTATAAGTAAAAAGATCTTCTTGGGAATATTCTTTGTGGTGTGTTTCAATGTTTTGGGCAATCTAGAACCCCAGTTGGTAATCTCAACTGCGCATCAACTAAACCTAACACAACAATTACTGTGTTCATTTTTTGTTTTTGCTTATGAAATGTGTCAAGTTCCACAATTATGTTTTATTGCCGGTGAATAACGTTTTTCAGATTTCGAATGATTATTGTGGGATAGTGAATTCGGGGGAGAATAATATTAAGGTGTAACTCCGAGTGACGAACCATACTGGACAAGCAGAGAAAAGTCTACTTGGCGTGGCTGGGATTCGAACCCGTGGCCTTCGGTTTACTAGTCCGATGCTCTACCAACTGAGCTACAAGTCAAGTTGGGAGCTGAAGGTCGAATGATATATACAAGGATGGCAAATCTTCTTTTATTATTTCTTCTTATTTCTTCTTCTATTATTTTAAGAAGATTTTATTTTTGACCAAATTTCTTCTTATATTATTTTATTTTTCTATAGCTTTATAAAAGGGATTAAAATTGTAAAATCAGTAAATTTACTTAATTTAGTAAATAGTAAATACTAAATAGTAATAGACTATAGTAGAATTAATGAATTATCCGATAAATTACGCAAAAATTCATACAAATATCATACAAATCACTAAAATGACGTCATATCGTGACGTCATTAAATTTTTGTTTGAATGTCGAAAATCTTCTTATATTGCCTTAAATCTTCTTATAATGAATATAAGAATTAAGATTTTTTTCTGAAAAAATCTTCTTATATCCATCTCTGGATATATAGTACTCACGTTTCTCTCTGACGAAGGGCCTTCGCTCGAAACGTTAGACCACTTACGTTCTCTGTTTCGGCAGTATTAACCTACTATACCTTATTTCGATTGTTGTTTCAACACTGCCTACGCAGCACACTACTTTTATATAGTACTTAGGCTATTTGATATTTCGAAACAGACTAATTCCTTCAATATCTAGACAACAGTCTTCATACATGACGATTTCGAATGGTAATTGTGGGACAGTGAACTTGGGTAGAGAATAATAATAATGTGTTACTCCGAGTGACGAACCATACCAGACAAGTAGAGAAAACTCTGCTTGGCCCGGCTGGGATTCGAACCCGCGGCCTTCGGTTTACTGGTCCGATGCTCTACCAACTGAGCTACAAGTCAAGTTGGGAGCTGAAGGTCGAATGATGGTACTTAGGATATTTGATATTTCGAAACAGACTAGTTCATTCAATATCTAGACAACAGTCTTGCTTTAAGAATACTTGTGAAGAATTACGTTGCTTTGTCTTATTTGCTTAATTTACCAATAACTACACGTATATTATATGCCAGTTCGTAATGATCAAAATGACGCATTCTGCCGCGGGTTAAAACTTATTTCAATTCATAACATCAGGTTGGGGAGTTCAGTATAACGAATTCAGATGTGTAAAAGAAAATGAATCCTGCGGCCTTAGCTGATGTCATGATTTTAAATAGGTTCAGTTATCCCGACGCATAAGGCGTCCTTTTGATACGCGCAGTTGCCGGATTTACGAAGTGGCTTATACTTGAGCGTCATGAACTGCCTGAAGTACAAACACAAAACACAGGGGGTTTTTATATGGAGGAGGGCCAGCTCTCATGGTTCGTGGTTTACATAGCTTTTTTGGTAGGCCAGGCTATGGTAAGAGGGCTGAGTTTCACCTCGCGTTGGGCCGTTGGCTTGTTTACCGACTTGCGCAGCTTTCCCACGAAGTTCGAAATCATGTTTTCGCAAACACGATTTGAATTTATAGCAGACTGGACACTCGTGAGACTTTTTTCCATATTTGGTAGAACTCCTTTTCATCAAGTCAGAATTATTAAAAGCCAAATGCGCAGCTTGGATTTGCCTAACCCTCTTAAGAGGGTCAGCCCTCTTGAGTGCCGGTTTACAGTGGGAAATTTCCAGCCCTCCTAGGTGAGATCTCGGGTTGTCAATAGCGAGATCTCGCCTATCTTGAGTGCGTTTACATGGGAAATTTCCAGCCCTCCTAGGTGAGATCTGGGGTTGTCAATAGCGAGATCTTGCCTATCTTGAGTGCGTTTACAGTGGGAAATTTCCAGCCCTCCTAGGTGAGATCTCGGGTTGTCAATAGCGAGATCTCGCCTATCCTGAGTGCGTTTACATGGGAAATTTCCAGCCCTCCTAGGTGAGATCTGGGGTTGTCAATAGCGAGATCTTGCCTATCTTGAGTGCGTTTACAGTGGGAAATTTCCAGCTCTCCTAGGTGAGATCTGGGGTTGTCAATAGCGAGATCTAGCCTATCTTGAGTGCGTTTACATGGGAAATTTCCAACCCTCCTAGGTGAGATCTGGGGTTGTCAATAGCGAGATCTAGCCTATCTTGAGTGCGTTTACATGGGAAATTTCCAGTCATCCTAGGTGAGATCTCAGGTTGTCAATAGTCAGATCTCGCCTAGGAGGGCTGGTCCTCTTGTCGTGTAGACGCAAACATTTTTTTACAAGGAACAAGACGCCTGGTCAGGCGTTCACTCCGGCTAAGGTGAAGGCGTTTTGGGTAAAAGGTACTGAAGTGTTATCGAAGCTGCAATCATATACATGCGCAGGTTATCACATGCAGTGCTAAGATCTAAAGTCTATTAAACACATTGGTCACAGACACAAAAGTCAAAAGTCAATCCAATTCTCCCATAGAAAACACAATTTGCAATAACAAAACACCATTGCCTGTATTTATTAACGTATTTCCACACATGTACAAACTATAAACTATTCGTTTTGCTCTTTCAATAATCAGGACCTGTTTATGTATATGGTTTCAATGAAAGACAAATCTATAATGGCACTAGTAGCTAAGTTCTGTTTTGATATTTTAACGAATTTTGATCAATTATAATGTAGTAAGGTACTAAGACTCCAAGACTGGGGTGCATTGCAGTTGATCAAAGTTTGTTTATATCCTTATTGTTACTAGTTTAATATGTTAAATTTTTTGTATTTAACTATAATTTGTATGTATCATATGTACCAGTAGTGGTATTAATGTTGATTAAAATGTTGTTGTTGTTGATGTTGTTGTACACAGCGCTCATATGTCGAGTCTCTTCAGGTATTAAATATCAACACAACTATATATTATTACCGGCGTGTGCGATTGTAAGTGAATATAATATCAAGATACTTGCCAGCGAAGTTACTGACCAATAACTATGTCTGTGAACACACAGAACACATTCGAGACGAGTGATCAGACATCAGGAAAGCAAAGAAAGAAAGTATTATTTCCACACACGTACAGCGTTCAATATGTCAAGTCTCTTCGCCTATAACGCGTCGCAAAAAAATAAAAATAATAAGAAGAAGAAGAATCGCGATACCTAGACCCGGTTACCACAGAGGTAGCCCGAGTAATTACGCTGAGATGTGGGATCTCGGCAAAGAGGATTAGCCCTATACCAAGATGGCTGGCCCTACTTAACAATATTGTGTTTGACAACAATAACACAGCCAGGGTGCATTCCATGTAAACCCCACGCCAGAGATACGCCGAATACTTCCGACCGCTACCAAGGATTACGTCAGACACCCGCCGAGATTGCACAACTTCTAATCTTCAGTCGTCTCTTTCGGTTTTGAATCAATCAGGAAGAAGTTTAAAGCATTATTAATATTTCTTATGCGAAAAAACATAAAGCGCCGTTACGCCAAGCACTTATACTCGACGAGACACGCCGGAGATCTCCGCCGACACGCTGAGATTTTTTCGAGTCCACGCCGAAGATCTCCGGCGTGGAGTACATGGAATGCAGACTGGTAAACACAGAGGAGAGCGTTTAATAGACTAGCGGTTTTGACTCTATTCAGTTGTGATAGTTCTCCCAAATCACATTTGCAAATCAAGTCCTGGTAACATGAGTTAATTTAAATACATTAAAGTTTTTTCGATACGCCACAAGTGGCTAGATAGGTGTCAGGTTTTCAACTCAGTATGACGATGCAGAACTTAAAAAAAAACAATACCAGATATGGTAAATCCTAAAACACATTTCATGTTGCGGATAGCAAGGCGAAATCGACGTGAATTTGCTTTTATTCTCGCTGGGAAAACACAGCGCAACAGCAGGTCGCGTCCGATTCCGCATTCGCAACATCTGCCGCTGCGAGCTTTAATTAAGTTTTGGCACTGCGAACGATAATAATAGACCTCTCGATGTATACGTAAAGTATCGCTTTTTGTCAGTCTTTCATTTCGTTCATTAAGAACAATTTTATCTTGTCAACTACCTATTTTAGTTTTGTTTAATATCAATTAAACAAATAGAAATAATCAAGGTGACGAAACGTCTGTTGGAGAATACTGATTAGATGATTGACAGACAATATGAAAAAAATAGACAACATATTATGTTCAATCGCGGTTCGTTTTGCGCTTGTCAATGATCATCTTTGCAAAAGGCCGCAAAATTTACGCTCCTAATTACGGCGACAATCAAGCCTCAAAGTGGTACTCGACATCATAGCGTGTTCACCGCAAATCCCGTTAAGCAAAACACTGTTTGTTTATTTATAACATCAAGACCACTCTTAACTACTTATAAATTAAAGAAACGAGTAGCTGTTAATGTGTTAGTAATAACTCATATTGGTTTAAAGCTTTCCGCTTACCTTCCCCTCGTGTCATCTTAACGCGCACTTCACAGAGGCCAGTCCCATCTTTGTAGTTCCCATGCGGCACACGGTTAAATGCTGCAAAAATGTACCGTTCAACCGGACCATAGAGCGTCGATTGTCCGTTTAAGGTATATAGATGTTTGCTTCGGATATGTCCTTGTCTTTTCGATCGAGCCGTGTTATTCCAAGAGACGAATCTGTCACCAACTTCAACTTCTAAATGCGCACCTTTATTGACCATCCGATCCGAAACCTTGATAAGAGTGTTTCCATCGGAAGATTCCTTTATATACCCAGGCAATACGTTCCCATAGATACGGAATTGACGGTTAAAGACTTGCGTCGACGCGCAATTGCTGGAGAAGTTGAAATTTGCGCCAAACCCGTAGTCGTTTGCGCAATCCGAGATAACAAATGACCAGCCACGCGGCTCCTCTCCGTATTTAAAACTGAAGCGTACTCTTTTGTATGAACCTTGAAAACCGATGCGCACCAAAGCCTGGCCGTCGCATGTCTGCGAGTTCTTGCCGATTGTTGGTCCAGAGATAAGGGTTAGATATGGGCTCCATCCCGTCACCGCACCTCGCTTAAGATCGAGACGAATTTCGTCGCGAGATTCACATTGCAAACCTAAACAAATCGGAGGAAGTGAAAGAACTTGAATCAAAACATTAGGTGTGACGCGGAAGTCGTTATAAGGAGAATTCGCTTAGAGTTGCAACCCTTTTTTAAATAACTACACCTAATGACATTAGAGCGAAGGTATTCATGATTTTCTTAAATTATACCGTTCATCGTCATCTAGTGTTAATCAGCAATTTAACCGGCCAGGTTTGAAATATAATAAGGTTGGATATACTCCCGAATCATGGAAAGTAGAAGTCTAACGTTTCGAGCGAAGGGCCTTCGCTTGGAACGTTAGGCCCTGTTTACATGGAGGTAGGGTGACCCTTCTAGAACCCTTTGAAGCGAGTCAAAAGATAACCCTTGTTTATATGGAGTAGGGTGACCCTTGTAGCAAGGGCTAACACTTCTAGTAGGGTAATATTACTTCTGCGTGACCATTTTACTATATTTTCGGTTTACATGTTATTGTTGGCGTCATTTGCTTGATATCTTCAAAAGACTTCACAACGTGTATAAGAGCAGGAAGGGCAGCCACAAAATCGTTAAGACATTTTGTCGGGTACGCGTTTTTTTCCTCATTGAAACATAACCCGGCTGCCAGGGTCACCCTAGCAAACGCGTTTACATGGCTCATGTAAACAAAAAGATAGCCCTGCCGCCAGGGTTACCCTAGCAAGCTGATAGGGTTAGCACTCATGTAAACGGAAAGACAATGAACTAGGGTAACCCTTTTACTAGGGTAACCGTTCTAGAAGGGTCACCCTACCTCCATGTAAACAGGGCCTTAGACTTCTATATGTTCCATTACGACAGCTTGTACAGCAAAAACATACGAATTGAAAAAACATATCCAACCTTACTATATTTCGATATGTTTCAAAATTGCAGTACACTACCTTAATTATGCTATATCAATGATTATCGCAGGATTTCTCCCATTTGCGCAAGTTTTTGTTGATGCGATCTATATGAAAACCATAAGGATTGATGTAGCAGGAAATTCCTTAAGTGTTATCAGAAAGAAAACAATCTGGACACGTCGACATTTCTGAATAAAGCTCCTTTTTACGTCTGTATCAGATAACTTCTATTATACTCATTAGTCATCGCTTGATGCTTTCCAGAGGAAAGTATGTATATGAAATATAGTAAGGTTAGATATACTGCCGAAACAGAGAACGTAAGGAGTCTAACGTTTCGAGCGAAGGCCCTTCGTCAGTTTATCTCTGACGTTTCTCTCTGAAGAAGGGCCTTCGCTCGAAACGTTAGACTCCTACGTTCTCTGTTTAGGCAGTATATATAACCTTACTATATTTCCATTGTTTCTAACTGCCTACGCAGCACGCTACTTTTATTTAAAGTATATATAGTCTACCCAGAAACGGGTCTTTGTAATTTTAACACTGATTATTGTTTATTATAGTTCGCATGGTCCACGATACACACGTCTCATCGGCTAAACCAAAAAAGCAGCCAAACTATTTACAGACGCATAGCTAGCCATTGGACGATTTAATGAAAAAGAAGACAAAATCAAATCACATAACACATTCTATAAATATCTCGAAAGTCAAAATATGAGCTAAAACAAACATAATTTGAGTTTCAAGGTTGTTGTTTTTCAACATATTTTGTGTTTCAAGATGTTTATTGTCGGTTTGTGCGTTGTCTAAGGGCTTGTTCATATGAGCCGGGCCAGCACGGCTAGCCGGGATGAATTTTACCATCCCAGCTAGCCGGGATGAATTTTAGGGGCTGTTCATATGAGCTGGGCTAGCCGCCCGGTTAACCGGGCTGGCTCGTTTTGTTAGGACATTGCTGCGTCTGCGGCTTGAAAACTTGCATAAAATAAATTTGCTATAAATAATTAGTTTAGTTTAGATGTAATAGCTTCTTAAAGTTGATTGAAATCTTGTTTTGCGGCCCAGGGAAGATTCTCGTGACACAAATCATCCCGGTTCACCGGGCCAGTCGCCAGCCCGGCAAGTTTGTGTTCATATGGAAAATTTTCATCACACTTCACCGGGATCCCGCATAGCTCAAGTGGGATCTCACCTAGCCAGGCTGGCTCGCTTCCTATATGAACATAAAGCTTCTTTTAATATGAAATAACAAGAACGTGCGGATCCCGGGTAGCCGGCCTGGCCCGGTGATTATGTGATGGCCTTGTAATTTAATAGTATATGCCTCCCTGACTCAAAACTATGTAACTGATTAAGAATTGACAAAACACAAACTAAGATTTCATTCACCGCATGATATTCAAAAAGGTACAACAATAGACAAGACAGTCGTGATGAATTTTTGAATATTAAGTCTTGGTTTGACAGTTATAATCTCCAAACCAAAACTAAGAATTACAACTAAAATATTCCGAAAATAAACTTGCATGAAGTAGATTCATAACATTATATAATTAGATTTACTGTGTTCATCTTTGTTTTTTCTTAAATATATATCAAAGTTTCACAATTTTGGTATTTACACACTGCATCTGAACTTTTGAAGAGTTACTCTATATTTGTGTTTGCTTTTACTAATTAATGGTTATACGAATTAAGCCAAGTTCATAATTCTATTCCATTCCATTCTATTCCATTCCATTCCATTCCATTCCATTCCATTCCATTCCATTCCATTCCATTCCATTCCATTCTATTCTATTCTATTCTATTCTATTCTATTCTATTCTATTCTATTCTATTCTATTCTATTCTATTCTATTCTATTCTATTCTATTCTATTCTATTCTATTCGTAATCTCGACTGGGCAACAAAATGACGCATTGTGCGTCGGGATAAAACTTATTTCAATTCATAACAATTAAAATATTTTGAAAATAAACCTGCATGAAGTAGAATCATAACATTATATAATTACTGTGTTCATTTTTGTTTTTTCTTAATATATATCAAAGTTTCACAATAACATTTTTTGCGATTAATAAGGTTTTGGGTATTTCTTACACTCTGTCTCTGAATCTGGTTGAAACGTACTTTTGAAGAATTACTTCATTGATTTGTGTTTGCTTTTACTAATGGCTACACGTATAATAAGCCAGTTGACTAAGCAGTTAATCTCTGGACTGCGCATCAAAATGACACGTTCTGCGTTGGGATAAAACTTATTTCAAAAAGAATCCGCAAACGCAAATGAAAATGTTATGAATCCTGCGGCCTTACGTGTCATTATGATGCGCAGTCGAACTGGGTTACTAGGGACTTTGAGGGCCACGACGCGGCAAGCTCGGTGACGCGCCTTAAAAGCAAACGAATTCTTAATAGAATAGAACAGAGCAGAGCAGAGCAGAGCAGAGCAGAGCAGAGCAGAGCAGAGCAGAGCAGAGCAGAGCAGAGCAGAGCAGAGCAGAGCAGAGCAGAGCAGAGCAGAGCAGAGCAGAGCAGAGCAGAGCAGAGCAGAGCAGAGCAGAGCAGAGCAGAGCAGAGCAGAGCAGAGCAGAGCAGAACAGAACAGAACAGAACAGAACAGAACAGAACAGAACAGAATAGAATAGAATAGAATAGAATAGAATAGAATAGAATAGAATAGAATAGAATAAAACTTTATTTCACGAGCGAAAAGATGTATTAACCAAAAAGGTTATCTAACATACGGCCCTCAAAATATAACAATAATTACAAAATGATATACTAAACAGAATACACTATATATACATAAGTAGACTATAGTTAAGTAGAAATATATTTACAATTCAATAGAAATTTACAGTTTAAGCAAAACAAATCTTCTAGATGATCAATACAAGTAAGTTTATCAAGAAAGTAATGACGGAGTTTGTTTTTAGTCAGATAGACTATAGTTATTCTTAATATTGTTAGGAGCATCAGTATACTTGCTGATGACATGGCAAGTTGCTTAGGCTATATTTATTGTCTAATACGGAGTTAAAACGAATCGAAGCACTGTAGAGAAATATGCGCTTACCAAAATCAGTACGTGGGTAAGGCAGCTTAAGATCATATAAACAGGCTCTAGTATACGAGCATGTTGTTTATTGGCAGATAAAAAATTAAACATAAGTTTAAAGGAAGGTGGAGCATCAGATTAAGTAATATATTGAATAGTTGAAGAAGCTTCCTAAATTAACTTAATTAGATCAAAACGAAAACAAAGTGAATACTTTGTAATCACGCCACTCTCAGCATTTTACATTTCAACGGCGACGCGAACAAGCTGAGAAGTGGGAGCTGTTTTCTTAACGTTGACTCATGCTCAGACACTGAAGCCGTTTTAACAAGAACTTGAGCTTCTTGAAAGTCATTAAGAAAGCTTAAACATGAAATAAATACGGCAGTTAGTTTACATTGTCTTCTTTTAAATGCATTGCTTTTTCACGTTTTTAAGGCCGCATCGTAGGTCTAAACTCATTCCTGTGCGAGGGCTTCTATACTAAAGACCGATTCAGACTTAAAGTCCCTATAATTTAATAGTGGAGGAGGATTCGTTTCCAAAGCATAAGAGCTTAATGAATTACGAAAGAGGATTAGTGACAGCTTGAAGTCATTCAGTAGTAAACTCGACCCCTGGATAGCTAAGTTAATTTAAGCTTGGCCAAAAACTATAATTTCATACTGTTTAAGAAGATACAATAAAGGACTTCAAATACGTCCCCTGCGAAGGGGACGAATGTGATTACGATACACGATTGTAATTTCAAACCTCGGTATGGTTTACGTGCATGGGTAATATTAAAGAAAGAACATCTGTATCACCACAGTGGGAACCAGATCTATAAATGAACTCACGTTGTAATCAAATTTAGTAAACTTAGCAAAGAGTGTATCCTTGTACCTAACATGAGATACACACAACAATCTCGATGCGCATATCAACGCAAGCATTTTCCCATAATATAAATAACTGTTTCTATCATAAAACAATCTCACCCTCTTACTTTATCATCAATCGTCCAAATTGAAGCCGATCGCTTAGGTTACTTGATGCTTTGCATGGTGTTCTCTGTTCCTTTTTTAAAGCCCATAACATTATTATCGATAAATAAAAACTTTTTATAAGAGCGCAGATTATTTCTCGATTATAATGCGTTTTAGATAGTTGATTTGTTTAAAATTAGAGCGAATTAATGAAGTGTTCGTCTGAATAAAACCCTAAAGTTTAAATCAAGTTTTCTGTTGTGTATACAAGGGGAAAGTGAGTTTTAACATGCCGACAACGCAGACATTTTTTCGTGAATTCACTCCATTCTTCTGGCCTTAAATATGAATACCAGGAGTCGAAAGTTGTCGTCGCGGGCAAGTTGGTATTTACATTATCGTTCGTAGATTTGATACGAAGCTCTGTTGGCCTGAACTCAACATCTCAATCTCTGCATCAAGCAGTCAATTAACTGCGGTCACAACCAAGAGATTGTCCATGGGAATGGGAAAATTCTACCGGAGCGCTCTCTTCTTATCGTGCCTAGCCTATTTTAATATCTTTCTACCCTCTTGTCGGTAGACAAGATTGTTTTGAATAAACAAGTAGGCACGAGATTGTTATCAACTTACACAAACAGCTTAAACACCTTTCTGCAGTGTCTGGCATTGCTCAAATGCTAGCAGAAGAAGGTCATTTGTAGTTATATTTAGCTTTCAGGTACAATTATACACTAAATGCAACTAAAGGGTGACGTGATGTTTATCAATGTTTAGCCGCATTTGTGCGCAAACTTAAGGGGGAAACGCGGAGCGGTAATCCGTATTCATTCTCATTGAAAGATGTACCATAAGTTTGAAAATATATGAACATCTTAACCTATCATAGAATCTTAAAGCGAATTATCCCCAAACGAAAAAAGTGTAAATATCAGCAAACAGTAGTCCAATGCTAAACACGTCAGTAACTCTTTTTCTACTACATGAACTCTCCGCGTCAAAAGACATAACCAGTGAAAGCGCAAAGAATACGCAGACTATAACCATAACTACTCAATGTGGACTTGAATTTAAAAGACAAACAAAATTTCCTTTATCAGATTGTTGCGTTCCCTATGGTTCCCTCATACTTGTGCCGCTGCTGCTCTAATTAGCATATGCGTGCCTTATGCTTTATATGCATGTATATACTTATGGTACAGCCATTAGCGAAAACAAATCTCCACTATATAGATATAGGTAGACGGTTTCTAGTTAGGATCTAATCCTGACCACGCTATGGATACAAAAGACTCAAACTGAAAAAGTACGCTGTGCGTGAAATTCTGAAAATGAACAAGGCACAAATAGGGCGTCGCTTACCTTTCCAAATCAGGATAACCAAACAATAATACGCAACACTTCTCATGCTTGTAGACATGCGAGAGTTTCTGAGCGGGTCTTCAAACGTCTAGTCTTGATATACGAATAAACTGCTCACTATAAAAAGAACAAACACGTCTGACGGACCTTATGTATGACAATAATCATTACACGAATAATTATTCGCCAATGAAAGAGCTCCGTAACAATAGGCTGTCAGGGAAAGATGTTAAGTGTTACTGACAGAGCAGCGGAACTTGCCAAGGGGCGATAATTGGCTTACTGAGTTTGTCTGTGAAAAGACGCTTGGCATGGTCATGATCATAGCATAGGTAGCCCAAGACAATGAAACTGATAGTAATAAGATACTTTGTTGGCTGACATTTTCCCGTATTATATATAACAGTAACAAAACTATTGCCCATATTAGGAATACTGAAAGTAAGTATAATTGTATTTATCGCGACAAGCTTCGGTTCTGTCAGTTATCTCCAAGCTATTGTTCACAGTCCACGCGGGTGATTTCCTTCCTAGATACAATTCAAACTGTTCTGAATTATGATATCATGCTCAGCAAACACGCTCTGGGAGAATTTCCCGGCGAAATTTAGAAGATTTTTTGTTACTTATCGAAAGGGGCGTTACAAAATTTCAATGTTTCTCTTGGAGAGGCTCTAAGAATTTTACCAGATGTGTTGAGGGGTTATAAGAATTTGCTCAGATTTATTTAAAGTTTACCGACTCCCCTCCGACATAATTAATGAACGGTCCTAGTTAGTATTTTACTCATAAAACTTTCCAACATTACGCTGAAGAGCGAGAAGGGATTGAGGATAAAATAGAGCCAAGTGTCCAAACTATTATTGTCTGTGGTTGTAGCTTGACTGGAGAGCGGAAAGCGTCGTGAGGGTCTGAATCACATGAGAACGAGAAATAGCTGCACAAAAGATTTGTTTAGCGAAAACGAGCCAGAAATAATAAGTTACAGATATATGAAATAGACCGATAAATAAGAGATAAATGAGAAGCTTTTGTTAATGTATAATAAATCACATTTTCCATTCACTACTGTAGTTCTGTTGAATTTGCAGGAAGTATCTTTTCGGTTTTTTCTTTAAGATAATATAGGATTTAATTTTTTTTATTCAATTTGAGGCCATACAATTCTGCTTTGTTTAGGGTGCTTAATCGGTATAGTAGCTTTAATTTTGTAGCTTGACTGGAGAGTGGAAAGCGTTGTGAGAGTCTGAATCACATGAGAACGAGAAATAGCTGCGAAAAAGATTTGCTTAGCGACAATAAACCAGAAATAACTTTACAGATATATGAAATATACCGATAAAAAAGTTTTGCAGCACAAATATATAGTTATGATGCATTCGAGTCTTTTTAGAATATATCGGTGTACTGTTCAAAGCATATAATTATTAAATACTATATACTCATTCTCAAACTTATTACTAATTCATGAACCAAAAACAAAAGAAATTAATGTTTAATAATTAGTGTTTTGAGACCGGAGGAAGATCCATCTAGCTGATCATGTGATGATGTTTTGAAATATTTTTCAAAGTCCCAACTTAGGACTTTGAAATTATGTAAATTACATGTACTATGTTTGAGAAGTCAGTTCAAACACTCAACGTTGGACTTTACCGGGAGTTCAAAGCCCTCGTGCATTAAAAATGCTCGCCTTCGGCTCGCATTTTCAATCAATAGGCACTCGGACTTTGAAATCCCGGTAAAGGCCTCCGTCTCGTATTTGAAGTATTACTTCCAGGCACTCAATCAGTAAAACTATTACTGCTTCTCTAGTATTAGGGTTAGACTTGTGATTAGGATTAGGGTTAATGACTAACAAACTGAGTCTTAAAAAAACAACCACTATGATTTTAAATACATTAAATCCCGGTGATTTTTGCCTATAGATACAGTCATACGTTGTAGTATATATATATGTGATATATACTAGAGTCTATATATGTGATATAGCGGATTCCTCTTGATTTACATAAACTTTAGTTTCGGTTTTCTCGACTTAGACAACGTTTTTTTTAGAAAAATTACTACGCCAATGAACTTACCAAATAGATCCTTTTAGAAGAAATTTAGGCATAATTCTTGTCCGTTCTTCGACTCGTGTCTGTATTCCCCGATACAAAATGGCCACTCATTCTGTAAATAGTATATATATATATATATATATATATATATATATATATATATATATATATATATATATATATATAATCGAAATATAGTAAGGTTAGATATACTGCCGAAACAAAGAACGTAGGAGACCGACGTTCTCTGTTTCGGCAGTATATCTAACCTTACTATATTTCGATTGTTGTTTCTACACTGCCTACGCAGCACGCTACTTTTATTACACTGATATATATATATATATATATATATATATATATATATATATATATATATATATATATATATATATATATATATATATATATATATATACGTTAAAGTGCTAAAGTGATAAAAAAAATTGAAACAATTTTAGAACTACGATATGGCATGTTTAGCCCCATCACTAATATGGACTGTCCAACTCAAGTCTACAAATCTTGAACCTGATTTACGTGAAGCACAAACGTTAGAAATGTCTAAAACGAGGAAACATTAAATAGAAGAGATTTATTTTTCAAGTATAGTTGAGTGCCATGCTCATGATAACACGATTATCGTGTCTGTCTGGGCGTATTTTATATACAAACTGAATATACCCATTCTTTGAACTTTGTATATATATGGCCTTCCGCACTGCCCATATAATCAATATATAAACAAATCGCTGCAACAACACGCTCAAATTTCCGCTGTAATCAGGTCTCGTCTATCGATAGAATGCGCTGATAAGCCTAGCTCAGACCAGTTGCAATTTCCCCCGATTTTAGTCTGATAAATCTTGTCACTAGATATACAAGTCTGTTACGTGTTATGATATTTCTCAAATCATTAATAATTAATAAGATCAAAACAAAGGAAATCAGTATCAAGACGGAGTTTAGATATGTGATCAAACGCTTGCATGAAGCCAATTTTCACTTCAAATTTCTCTTAAATAAAAAAACTGATTCATTTGAAAAGCTATATCATACACTCGAAAGTTGTGTTTGATCTGGTATCAAAACACCTCGAAGTTGGTTAAAAAAACCTTGGCTTCGCCTTGGTTTTTTCAACACACTTCTCGGCGTTTGATATCAGATCAAACACTTCTTCTCGTGTATATTACATCTAAGTCGGTGATCAGGATGCACGGCCCTATTATATTTTGAGGATAACTTTCTCCCCCAGTCTGGCGACGGCTATACATCTCAAACTCATTAATAATTCATGAGGAAAACACAAAGAAAATCAGTACCGTGTCTGTGGTTTGGATATCGGAGGAAGAAATGACATAAATTAAGCAAACTTTTACCCCGATTTTCTCTTAAAATACTGATTTGTTTCAGATGCTATATCATACACTCGGAGGAGTGTCTCATCAGGATATCCAAACACCTCAAAGTTTGTTCAAAAACCTCGGCTTCGCCTCGGTTTTCAACAAACGTCTCGGTGTTTGGATATCCTGATGAAACACCCCTCCTCGTGCATGATATATTACGTCAAGCTCACTAATACTGTGATAGACAAAAGCAAAATTTGTATATGAAGTATTAAATCACTTAATCTAAGAGATTTTGTCATTTTACCCGAAAAATGCAAGTTATGTAGCAACATGCATATATGTTTATATTATTTGTAAATCTATAAAAATATTTAAAAATAAATAAAATATTTCTCAGTATCAGAAACTCATTAATAACTCATGAGGAAAACACAAAGGAAATCGGTACCATGTCACACCTTTAATCAGCTGTTGTAAATATATCGGATACAAATTCGTCTTGATTTACATTGTAAACTTTCCCATCGATCTTTTTTTAGCTTAAAGGGTAAGAGCAACAAAAATTACAAGTACACATTTTTTAATTTCTGATTAACAAACTGTCTTGCGATGGTGGCCAAGTAAACAAAACAACTCTTGTGCCAAACAACACAAAAAAACAATCTTGCCGTTCGTCATCTTGTTGTAACACCTTGCTTAATCAACTGAATGACAAGCTGGGCACACATTACGAAACTTATTCTTCTGGCAGCTGAATTTCTGTGGTGTGTTTTTAAAGTGTTGTGGTTTAATCAAGAATTAAAATCATCTACAAAAAATGAGTTTCAGCATAATCAATCGAGATATGGTCTGGAAACTCGGCAAACTTCAAAGCGCCTATAATGACTGCTGTGATTTTATGTTGAACCGTACCTTACACCGTGCACATCCTTTGTTTTAGGCTTAATTTAAATAGCACGGTTGAGTGATTGAACTGAAACGCTATTGCTATTGGACAATTCGTTCATTATACTAAAATACAATATGCACCGTGCACAAATATGCACAAAGGCGAACAAAAAGATAGACCAAAGACTTTAGCTGAGTTTCCAGACCGTATCTCGATTGACTATGTTTCAGACTTATATGTGTGAAAGTATGGCTCACTAAAGTTTTCGCTTTACCCAGCTTGTGACGTCACATGCATATCAAAAATGTATCCAAGATGGCAGATACTGATTCAGATTAGCAACTTTAAAAGTGCAATTAAGTTGTTTTATTCGATGACATTGGGTCTAAATAACACACTAGATTGTATCTTCATGTCATTGGTCTGCTTTTGAATTTTATTTGTTTTTGTTACCCATACCCTTTAAACAGCTTTAATGTATCGTAAGATTATTCAACCGATTAAAGTTGCCCTTCAGTAGCCGATATTGAAGATAAAGTAGACGAATTAAATGAGGCAATCACAATTTTAACCTTTTAATGAAGAGTTATATTTGTACATCAGTATATAGTAAAGATTATTGATGTGTGAATGAATATTAGACACTGTCAGTAGATCTATCACTGAATACTTGCCTAGTGTTAAACTTGATAGCAGCAAGAAATCATTTTATTACCATGCATGGCTACATTGTATATAATGAATTATTTTTGTTATATAGCTAGAGTTTCACTTGATGCAATGATGACTGTCATTGGTTTGTGGTGACATGACCTTAGCTAAATTTCAATGTTTACCGAGTGCATGGGCAATAATTGAGAACTTATTGCCTGCTCGTACGTTCAGTCAATAAGTTTTCAATAGGCGAATTTCAGGGTATTGCGCGCGCATCGTTTTGCAAAGAAATTGGCGGGCTGTCCACAAAGTAAGCGATGGCAAACAGACTTGCTAGCGAGCCAACAACAGCAGAATAACAGCGTTAAACATCCGGCAGAAAGTGCATCTATACTTTTCTGATTTTGAACTGGATGTTTACTTTGAGTGGAGCTGGCCAGTTTTTTCGAAAAATGATGCGCGCGCAACACCCTGAAACTCGCCTACTGTTGACCGCTAGAACTTTGAACTCTTCACGGTTTCCTATAAACAAAAGCTTGTTTGGTAAGAAAAAGAGAATATTTATAGGTCTTCAAAGCATGTGTGAAGATTAACCGAGAAATGTATTGCTGTTCTTTTGTTCTGAGACTCATATTTGTTTGTTTGATGTGAAATTACAGAGCCAGGCGAAATTTTTGGTAAGTCTTTCAGTTTGTCTTTTCGTTTGTGTACTTCCCTTGATAAACGTCGAAATTATTCAGCGAAACTCAAGCTATATAACAAAACACTTCACAGTCCGGGAAACAGTTAGTTTTGTTTTCCCTAAGTCTCGATGTTTCCCTCGACCGGCTTCGTCTCGGAAAATAACAAGACTCTCGGGAAAACAAAATTGTTTCCCTCGGGAGCAGACTGCAGACATTAAGTGTATAGTAATAGTTTGTAGATAATTTTTAGTATATTTTATATGTAGTAATAGTCTAGGTTTTAGCTTTGTTTAGTTACTTGATATTGTATAGTATATACCCTATTTAAATAAAAGTATCTATCTATAATGGCATCGGTCTTCGGCGAGCCGTTATAAATCCCATACATTGTATATATTATTTCTAAAATCATTAATAATTATTCATGAGGAAAACACAAAGAAAATCCATGTTTAATGAAAGTCTATATATGTGATATAGATTTCTCTTGATTTACATAAACTTTAGCTTTGATTTTCTCGACTTAGACAACGTTTTTTGTTAGAGAAATTGCTACGCCAATGAACTTACCAAATAGATCGTTCTAGAAATAATTTACACTGATTCGTGGCCGTTCTGTATACCCAGATACAGAACGGTCACGCATCATTCTGTAAAGTACATACCTCTTGGGCCGAACAAGTTACACAATTCTAATTCGTAGTTTATATCTAAGACGTATCAATAACCTACACTACTTCTATAATTAAGTTGTACATTAAGTTGTTTTTTCCTACTTCTATAATTCCAGTTTCACCATGACGCAAACTTGAAAAACTTCGCAGTGGACAAATTCAAGTTCACATGATATCGATTAAAATTATCGCGAATATCACACACGTCAAAACTTGGACTAAATAGTCCATAAGAAAACGCACTAACGTTTATAAGAATAACGTTATAAGAATATTATTTCTTTTTTTTGCACACAAATATAATTTTTGTCTCGCGCAAAACTATTAATTTAGCGCGCGGTAATTTAATACCTGACGCTGTGCCTTTAAAGCAAACTAACAAAGCAGAATTGTATGGCCTCAAATCTGAACTAAAAAAATATTAAATCCTATATAACATCTTTAAGAAAAAATCAAAAAAATACTTCCTGCAAATTCAACAGAACTAGTCAAATGGAAAGTGTTTTATAATTTATTACACAGTTACAAAAGCTTCTCATGTTGTAAATACTTATTACCTATAAATAATGTTCTATTGTATTTTATTTTGGTCAAAATCTGGTGGCACAATCTTTTGCGCTAGCAGATTTTTGCCAAGCCGTCATAGCATACTTTTATATAATGTACAAATATCCTTTAAATGTTTTATTTTGTATATAATATCTCTTTTCATATTTTTACTTAACCGATAATATAAAGGAACAAAATCTTAAATGTCCTGTAAACTCGGAGCAATTCCTCCAGTTAGCCACACGTTGGGGCTTAATAAACGTTAACAGCCTGTACAGGTTTCTAGTACGGGCCCCGGCCTAGCCGTTCAATATTATAATTTATACATAATGTTATTAGTCTGAGTTAAAACGCATATATGGGCGAAAATAGGTCAATCAGAACCTCTATAGCACTTTTCTATCTCTTACATTTCATTTCAATCTAGATGACCCCAAAAAGTTTATTTGGCTAAGGATACATACACGTTAACTAGAATAGGGATTTTCAAAATCGCTGTCGTCATGCAGTCTGATGCCAAATATATATATGACCCCCTTCTTGGCTTGTATTTCATTTGCAACCTCCCCCCCCCCCCCCATATGCCTTCAAAAATCTTAAGACCGCCTATTCTCTTACCAAAGTCTAGGCAGCTGACCTTTTGCAGCTGATGAAAAGTAAAAATATTACTACTAAACAATATTGATGAGGGAGAGAAACATTAAACATTATTAGAGTATATGCAACAAGACGCCTGGTCAGGCGTTCACTCGGGCTACTGCACATGTGTGAAAATAATAATACTTTCTTTCTTTGCTTTCCTGATGTCTGATCACTCGTCTCGGATGTGTTCTGTGTGTTCACAGACATTTATTACAATCGCACACGCCGTTAATAATAGTTGTGTTGATATTTAAGACATGACGAGACTCGACATATGAACGCTGTGTAGATGTGTGGAAATATGTTAAATACAGGCAACCGTGTTTTGTTATTGCAAATTGTGTTTTCTATCGGAGAATTGGATTGTGTTTTGACTTTTGTCTGTGACCAATGTGTTTAATAGACTTTAGATCTTAGCACTGCAAGCACTGTGATTTTATTACACAGCTTCATGTTTACCTAGAAAGTGGCACCTGCAAGTTAAAGTGCAAATGACGCGAAAATTAAAATCACGTTTTTAGTATCTTACAAGGGTGCACTAATCATAACTACTTTTGTTTTCTACTTGTCGAATGTTTTTAGCCTTGATTTTCGGCTTAAACTTTAAAGACTGTATATGCCTTAAATGGTTTTCTGATCGCTCGGCCGCTGTCAATGACGTAACCAGCGTGTGACGTAGGAAGTTGTACTCAGTTTAGCGCGCGCTTGATTTTGAATGGCGATAGTGTTGGAATATGAAGTAGACCAAGATAACACAATGGAAAACACGAAGTCTAAAATTGTTCGTGGAAAGTACTGTGTGGCAGGTGGGCCAAATGGCATCAGCTGCAAAAACAGCAGTCAGATACCTGGCATTTCAATGCATTATTTTCCGTCAAACAAGGAGACAAGACAAAAGTGGACTCGTTTCGTTCGCCAACACAGGCCCGACTTTATACCTTCTCAAACCTCTACGCTATGTTCTGAACACTTTGAAGACGATTGCTTCAACACGTGTAATGTTTCAGGCAAGAAAGATGTTAAATTAAAGCGTTGTCTAATTAAAGGTTCTTTGCCATCGAAGAACGGTACACCGGGATGCTACAAAAGTGCGAGTGAAACGCCATTATCGACGAAACGAAAGCGGCGACAGGTAAACAGGGACTCTAGTGTTCTATAACTTGCAGTTGTATTTGTTTTCTTTTATAATTTTATTGAAACAAATAATCTTACTCAAGATTTCTTTTGTGTTCTATCAGATCTTACGGGATATGTTATCTAATCCAGGATACTCTACAAAAAAGAAAAAGACTGAGCCTTCGCATTCTCAGTCAATTGCTTCTTCTTCCATGGAGATGGAAACACCTGCCCCATTTTCGATTTCTGCTCATCCAGTATCGGAAAACGCTAACTTGAATAAAGCAGAGTACCAAGACTTTAACAACAACGGTCAAAACGCTGGAACGTCAAGTTGCTCTACTGATGATCGGGGTCGAATCCCTATAAACCTGGATCCTATTTTACAAAAGACAACAATCAAGTGTGTGAAGTGCACGAATGAATCTAGGTTGAGAAAAAATGTCCAACGACGCTACAACAGACTGAAGAAAAAATGTGCATTGCTCAAAGGAAAAGTAAAAGAGCTGCAGACGGTTAGTGTTAGATTTCATAAATACACGTCTCTTCACGCTTTGATATACTGATTTAGTGATTTTAAAATTTGAAAAGGCTATTGGGCCATGATAAACTTGTAAATTTCTATGTCGGAGGCACGCCAGCCATTGGCAACGACACGTCAATGTTTCGTATGTGCACTGCAAAAGTAAAATTTTCAATGGAAAACCTTTTATTTTTCTAGTTAATCACGCAAAAGGAACCCGATCTTGATGTCAATGATTCCGACAACGATAATGCTTCGAATTACACAGTGCTCACGATTGATTCTCATACTGGATGCAATACGAGCAATGACGAAAGCGAAGGTGAACAACAAAGTACTAGCAATGACGAAAGCGAAGAAGAACAACAAAGTACTAGCAATGACGAAAGCGAAGAAGAACAACAAAGTACTAGCAATGACGAAAGCGAAGATGAACAACAAAGTGATGACATCAGTGATGTTATTGATCCTGCATGGGAACGGGAGGGAGAGGAAGAATGTCAAAGTGGAACAGACTCAGACGATAATGTGATTAAACCGAATACGAAAGCTAGTAAAAATATAAGGTATGGATATAAATACTTCAGTGGCGGCCGAAAATGTTTTATATTGGAGGGGCTAATTGCCTAATTTTTCAATATGATAGAGTGTATTTTGCCCCAGCTAATTTTAGGCCTTTCCCCCCTTGTCGAATATATGGGTGTGTGTGTGGGGGGGGGCTAAGCCCCTTCTTAGAAATATTGGGGGGGGGAGGCTAAGCCCCTGTTCCACTGCCCTTGAAATATTCACAGTATCTGAAATGCAAATGCATTGCCATTGTACAGTGTACCATCTGATTTTCTGTACTTGTACAGTAATTTAAAACCATTTTGTATTTATTTATTTTTCTTATGAGAACACCAGTGATGTTTAAATATGAAAATTTCCTACTGCCCTGACTAGCTCAGACTGAACCCAAGGTCTCTAAATCAATACCATCTTGTCGAATATATTGGGGGGGGGGGGGGGGTTCTTAGCCCCCTTCTTAGAAATATTGGGGGGGGGGGAGGCTAAGCCCCCGTTCCACCTCCCTTGAAATATTCACAGTATCTGAAATGCAAATGCATTGCCATTGTACATCATCTGATTTTCTGTACTTGTACAGTTATTTAAAACCATTTTGTATTCATTTACTTTTCTTATAAGAATGCTGGTGATGTTTGAATATGAAAATTTCCTACTGCCCTGACTGAACCCAAATAAGGTCTCTAAATCCATGCCATCTCTCCATTGACACTGTCAGTAGTGAGAGATGTGTTAATTTGGGAACCTTGGATTCAAATTGCAATTGGGGAAGTCAAATATCTCATAATTTATTTATGTAATTGAATGTTTATTTATTTATAGAGTGGATAAAGAAACACCCCAATACAAAGAACCACAATTTGTTGTGTTTTATGGAATGCTATTGTCCCTTTTCACAATGTTTTGTTTTATATGTAAGAAAGAAAAGCCAAGAGTTATCATGAAGCAAAATGGAACCATGGTCACAGTTTCCCAAACATGTGATACCTGTGGTGAAGATTGTTTTCAATGGAGATCTCAACCCCTTCTACTTGGTAGATATCCAGCTGGGAATCTTCTACTTAGCTTTGGTGTGCTTGCTGCAGGGGCATCTATAAGTAAAATTCTGTTGGCTTTAAAGCATATGGGCCTAGCCATTTACCACCCACGAACATTCTTCACTCACCAGAAGAAATTACTATGTCCAGCAATTCTGCACAGTTGGAAAATGTATCAAGAAAATATTTTGAGTAAGCTGAAATCCATGAAAGATGTTGTGTGGAGTGGAGATGGGAGATTTGACTCCATGGGACACTGCGCAAAATATGGGGCATATACCATGTTCAGCTGTACAACAAATCAAGTAGTTCACTTCGAACTTCTTCAGGTATTGTACTTCATACTCAACAACTTTGTTGGGACATTTTATTTTATTGTAACCATGGATGCTAGAATATGGGAGTGGAGACTGCTCTGAGAGGAGTTTGCCCCTTAACAGGAGGAGCAAGGCAGTAATAAGCTTTAATTATGATATAGATGTGAGTGTTTTACTAGAAAATATCCAGTGACATATTTTCCATATCCCCACTAGTGAAAATATCGATGACATCATTTACACTTTTTGCATTGAATCTATATAATAAAAACAAAATTAGACAGTGGCTTTAAGATATGAATTTTATCTTCTCGTGGTGAAAATATTTTACTCATTCGTAAAATATTGTTCTCACCATTTGAAGATAAAATCCATATCTTCACACCACCATGTAATATCCTGTGTCACCTTGATATCAGTTTCCCTACAATGATACAAATTAAAATATTGATGTCATTTTTTTCTCCATATTTTTGCCAAGGGGGAATACAGAATCCCATACTCCTTTCTATTTCCCCCTACTCTGGGGCTGCCCCATTACTTCACCACCTGAAATCCCTGATCGTAACAGTATTATATAAATATGTGTTTTACTAGAAAATAACTAGTTGTATATTTTCCATATCTTCACTATCATGACATGATTTTATTTTACATGGTGGCTTGTAGATATGAAATCTATCTTAATCTTGTGGGCTCATTCACTAAGGACTATATGCTCATAAAATTTTTGTTTCACTCATAAAATATTATTTCATTCATAAAATAGTTTATATCTTTATGCCACTGTAATATATCCCCCCTAATTTTTTAAAAATATTTTAAATATTTTAGTCAAATGAGACCAGTGGAAGTCCAGCCATGGAACTAGAAGGTGCCAAACGGTGTTTTGATTTCCTGATGAGAGTTAAAGGTCTCACGATAAAAGTCTTCATTTCTGATCGCCACAAATCCATAAACAAGTGGGTCCGCACATCCCAAAAAGGAACTGAGCATTACTACGACATTTGGCACATCACTCGTTCTGTCACAAAGAAAATGAATAAAGCAAGCAAAGAAAAGGGTTGTGAAAGAATAGCTGAATGGATAAAAGGCATCCGGAACCATATATATTGGTGTGCCACAACAACAAGTCGTGGGTTTCAACAAATGATTCTTGCCAAATGGAAATCATTTAGTAGACATGTGAGAAACCAGCATCATGACCACCCTGATGCCTTGTTCAAGAATTGTGCACATGGTGATCCAGTGAAACGTCGACATTGGATTAAGATCGGTGAGATTGTCTTACAAAGTGTAAACTGTTTTTGTGACCAATTTTCTATTAATATAGTTATTTTATACAGAAAATGTTGAAAATGTTTTAACGTGAGGGGGGAGGGGGGGGGGCTTAATTGGGGGGGGGCTTAATTGGGGAGGGGCTTAATAGAGGGAATACGGTACATGTAAATGTACATGTGGCATGTTCTTCATATTTTTTCTATTTTAAAATCTACACGGTAGGGTCAAGGGCGTATGAGAAGCTGAACCTGATCATAAATGATACCAGGCTTCAAAATGACATAAAACGGTTGTCAAACAATGATCAGACTAGCTGCCTTGAAGGATATCACTCAACACTCAACCACTGGCATCCAAAAATGCTTCATTTTTCGTGGATGGGAACCTACTGCAGGTAAAATATATCACAAGATTAGAATAATTAATTCTTTGAAAGTTTTCATGGCGATAATGTAATATAAATAAGTTTTGTGGAAACACCATGTAAAATATTTCTTTGCTAAATATTTTATGTGGTGTTTCCACAAAACTTATTTATATAAGATTAGAATAATCGAGATAATCCATCTTCTTAATAAATTCTTCATACGTGTGGTATTTACCTGTGGTAAATACGTATGGAAATAACCCTTTCCTTCCTAGAGACTCCCTTGACCAGTAAAATTGAGATGGCATTATTACAGTAAAATAACAAAAGGGCCGGGGTGGTTTTGGGCAGAACTGAACAGAAATGTAACACTTTCAAAAAGAATTAAGTATGAAAAATCACACACGTTTGCTGATATATATATACCATAATATAAATACCTATACTGCTTCCTTTTTATAAAAGTCTATAATGCTAATGACATTCAAATTTATGCTGTTTTATTCATCAGGCATATATTAGCCATCCTTCATTTTAATGAGAATCTACACAGGGAGATAAAGAAAAAGAAAGATGGACAGGAGTACTGCAGAGTTGTGTATCCGAAATATAAACTAGGTGAAGAAATATTTCGAAAGATTCCTGTGCCTCCAACATATGGTAAGCTAGCCTAAGCCTACATGCAGACACTCACTCCATTGGTACAGTACCTGGTGTGTTTGTAATAGGATTAAGTAGAGAGTCGGGATTCTTGAGAGACAAATTGGTTTGTGGATATGTGTTCGAGATGTTTCCGATGTGAACTGTTTTCGCTTTGTCTCTGGTGAAGCCAATTCGCTAATAATAAAGACCATCGTTATAAACCCTAACGTGTGTATATTCGTGTAGCTGCTTAGCATAGCGCATGGTGACCGTCTACAACTGCATAGAAAATTTAATGCATACTAAAACTGCTTGAATGGATAAAACCGAACACCATACTGGCAAAATCACTGAAATACCACACGAAAAACACCACAATACTGAAAATCCCAATGTCCCTCTCCTCTTTAACATCCAACCTCAACAATCAAAGGAGAAGGTTTTGAATGTTGGAGAAGAGGGGTACATCTTCTTAACTCATTCCTGTCCAGGCTGGCCACATACAACCCCCATTCCCTTGCTGAGAAAAAAATCGTCTGGTGTTACCCAGAATAAAATAATAAAAGCCATCTTAGGCAGAAATGGGTTCATTCATAAATTGCATGACAATGTATTTTCTATTACTAGGGTATGCTGAAACTATAAAATCAGCCCTCTTCACACTTCCCCAATCAGAGATTGAAGCAGTTAAAAAGGCTTACCAAGAAAAAGTTCCAGAATTTCTCGTATCACAATTCACAGAAAGAAGAAATAAGGATGAAGCAGCCAAGCAGTACAAAATTAGAATGGATAAAGCATCTGCAACTTTATACCCACATGGTTAGTAATTAATGAGCACAAAAACACATGGCCCGTTGGTATCTATATTTTTTAAAATGCAATGGACCTGTTTTTCAAATGCATGAATGATTTAATTCAAGATTTGTTTATTCCATTTTATAGAAGATCAACAAAATGCCTTAAAAAAACAGCTTGAATCAGCTGAGCAACAATCTACTTTAAATGGTGCAAAACGCAGGCCTGCCAGATGTAAGAAATGTGGTGAGCTGAGGAAAGGACACCCAAAAAACCACTGCAGACCTCCCATGGCCTAGGGATGACTTGTTATTTTAGTTTAGTAATAGACTTAAAATTGCAATGAAAAAAGCTTCTTGCTTTAATTACACATGTTGCTTTTATTAAAATTATGTGCAGGAGTGAGGTAATTTTGAAGTACAGTACACACACTAAACTTATGACAAGCTCTCACCAAAAATAAGTTCCCTCCTCAAAAAGTAAACCTCTAATTATATTAATTATATAAAATAACTAAGATAAAAACTTTACACATACTGTAACTTACAGAAAGGTGATAAAGTCAACGCATATGGCCTTACTAATCAAGAAATCCCTCGATATACTGTATCATTCTCTATTTTCGAGCTTCACTTGTGGCATAGCCTTTGCCACCAAAACCACCATATCGTACCCGGATATTATGGTACACACATGCAGGTAAAGGCCTCGTATTTTCCCAACCAAGGTACCCGCAGAGCCATCTTATCATCCATCTGTAAGAAACTGCTCTCAACAGGCTAAGGACAAAGAAAAGTTTAAATTAAACGTTATCGACATTTTGTACATTTACAGTAGGACTACCAAATAATTTTCGAGAGTAGCAAAAGAAACAGTGAGTTAGAGCGTTTTTTTAATAGTCCTAAGAAGAAAGTAAAAATTTAATTCTTACTCGTTTTCAGATTGCCCTGATTTACGACGATATCCTCTGCCATTCCTATCCTTTAGAAGGTGTCCAACCAGTGTTAGTACGGCTCTGTGAGTTAGTGGCCCAAAATCTTCGTGTTGTGTAATACACTTTATTTTCTCGATGCTTCCATCAAACGATAATTTGTGAATTACAGGTCCAACTTCTTTGCAGCAACGAAATTCTCGTGCTCCAATGAGGAGGTCTACCTTGCACAAACCACAGGAACACCTGAAAATTTCAAAATACAAAAAAAAGAACTATACTGCCATTTGCAAGCCACCGTTGGGCTTGCGATTTTTTCCACGTTCGTTTAGCTTGCAAATGGCAGTAAATGAGTATAAATGTTAGTGACAGTGGTTAGTGGGGTTTCTAGCAAGAAATGAAGATGCTTAGTGAATACTAACCATTTGTCAACGTGTTCAGTTTTTTCATATCTTGCTTGAAGAACTGATATAAGAAGTCCATCTTCGTCTCCGTCATCATCTGTAGACTCTTCACTCGACGAATTTGCCAAAGGTTCGTTCTGATATGGCTGAAAAGGCATGCCAACCTCAATAATGCCTTGTGAATCCGTTGAGTCATTGTTACGTGTGCTCTCTGTGTCTGACGATGGCGCATATTCAACAAACTCTGTCATATTAAATTATTCCTCGACAGATCTCGATTCACCGGCCTTGTATAATCCCTTGCGTGAGTTATGAGTACAACTTCATACGTCACAGGTAAATATGAGCATGCGCATTAATTTAACTCGCCCCATTCTCTGGGACCATTTATTCTATGCATTTTGCACATAAATTGACGACAGAAAACCAACCAGAAACGTTCTGAAATTGAACGTGGACTCTTTATTTTCGATAGATATGTTTTTAAGATGACTTATTCTTACAATTTAAGGGAAAAAATTTTTCGCGTCATTTGCACTTTAATAGACTCGGCTACCACAGGTTGCCCGAGTAAGTAATTATGCAATCGTTCTCCCAAGAATTTGAAACCTATCACGTGTTTGTGGCATCCGCTCATGTTGCTATATCAACACGTCGTTGACCAATAATAATGTCTCTTCTGACAGGTATTTAAATAATAAATGATATTTCTCATTTTACATATGCAAATTCACAGCAACAGCCAATGACAATCAGTTTGTCATGCCAACCAAGGTCCAACCCGGCATACATAACAATCAACATTTGGATAATCTTCATTTAACATTCGAGTGTGACTAGCGAAGTGTCGTTACTTGAAACTCTTTGCAGGTTCACATTGGAAACCAGTTTGTAGTAACTTAACATCCACAATATTCAACAATGGTGAGTCTTTACATGTCCAGTATAGTTTTAATTGTCTTCCACGTAGAAATCTGTTGTATTTTACATATTATACTTCTCGTTTTGTCTTTCTACTCTTAATATTTCAAAGGCGTGTTCATCTATAAACCGTCGTTGACTCTGTTTAAATTTCATGCTTTTTGATCACTCTTATTTCTCCGTGTTAAAGACTTTCTCGGTTTCAAAATGTCTTGAATATCTTTACAGTAATTGGTTATCGAAATAGGAGGACGAAATATAGATATTGTGAGCCAAAACCTTTCATTTTAGTTTACGAATTACGCTCCTCTTAATTCCCTCCAACGTTTGGCGGTTTCGTTCAACCGTCATTATCTCTGTTTAATTCATTCTTTTTGATCACAAAGACTTTGTCGGTGTCGAGATGCATAGAAAATCTTTATAATGGTGGACTATCGAGATAGGAGAACGGAATATAGATATTGTGAATCAAAACCTTTCATTTTAGTTAACGAATTAAGTTACGCTGCTCTCAATATCCTCCTCCATATTTGTCTTCCTCACGCAAGGTTGTCGTTGTAGGCAGTTTCGTGAAGCGCTTTTACCTCCGTTTAAATTTCGTACTATTTTCTTTCTCTGTATTAAACTATAAACGTATCTTTTGACTACAGCGTGAATGTATCTCAGTTCATGTCGGCCAAGCCGGAGTCCAAATGGGCAACGCTTGTTGGGAACTGTACTGTCTCGAACACGGCATTCAACCTGACGGCCAGATGCCAAGCGACAAGACCATCGGAGGTGGCGACGATTCCTTCAACACTTTCTTTAGTGAAACTGGTGCAGGAAAACACGTTCCCAGAGCAGTATTCGTTGACTTGGAACCCACTGTTGTCGGTAAGTCGTTGCTTAGAGCCGTAATCCAAACTAAAGTTCAACAAACCAATGTTGACTATAATTCGGTCCGTCTCCGAGGCGACATGACGAAGTTTGCAAATATACTGTCAACTGATGACTTTGTCTTTGGCCATCCACAATTTTGATTAAATCAGAACTACATGCATGTGTATAAAAACTTCTTTTAAATTTCTCGATTGATCTCGACAGTGTAGGGGAATCATAAAACTTTGTCTTCGTGGTTTGTGAAGATGATTGTGAAATAGTGATTTTAATAGTGGTGAAGCATGACGCATCCTATACAAGCTAGTATGTACTGTATAAGCGTTAATTTTGCGAGAATTAATAACTATGGAAAAGCGGCAAGCCGGCTCGAAAGCTGAAAGTTTAAAATATCCCGCTGAATTCATCAATAGATACGTCGGTTGATTTTGGGTGTGTTAAAGAAAGTCGAGCAATTTCCTCTTTGTGTGTTTCTCTGTTCTTGTGAAATATTAATATTTATACATGTACTTGAAATGGTCGGTCTTTTCTGCGTTTGAACCTACAGCTTAGAATAGTGTTATATACTATCTGTGTCTGTTGCAATTCAGGGCTTATTTTCCGAATTTTGTAAAATATCAGCATTTCCATTCCATTTGAGGCAGCACAGTGATGAACTATACCGGGTTGTGATTCAAACGCGCGACCTTCGGTTTGTTTAGCTCTATCGACTGAGAGCTATACAGTACATGGCCTTATATTTGATATTTCGAAACTGAAGTCTAGTTTCTTGAATTTTATTACGTGTAAACTACAACTTTAGCTAACGTATTCGCGTGTTATGTTTTTCTAGACGAAGTTCGAACTGGTACTTATCGACAGTTGTTTCATCCTGAGCAATTGATCACTGGCAAAGAAGATGCCGCCAATAATTACGCACGTGGTCACTACACTGTCGGAAAAGAACTCATCGATCTCGTCTTAGACAGAATACGTAAATTGGTAAGTCTTAACATATTCTATACTCTTCTTCTTCGTGTTCTGCCTTAGTTCAGGCAGGCCCATATGTGTAAAAGCAAGCGTTTCATTCTTCCCGATCTTCAACTTAATATAATAATAATAATGATGACTTTATTACAGCATTTGCAACTAAATAATATAATATAATATAGCTAAAGATTACTATTTAATGAAAGAGTAAGAAAAAGTTAGAGAAATTATAACTATTAAACATTCAATCTTTATACAGTGGCCTTATTCTTCAAATACATTTTAATTTAACTTGAGTCTTAAAATCATTAAATACTGCAGAATTCTTTGCAGTAGAAGGTAAAATGTTAAATACTTTAGACGCACTGTCCTGGAAGGTGCCTGAGTCAAAGGGTACTAGAAGTTTCTTTCAGTTCTACATATTTCATTCGTTTCCTCGTGTGGTCTGGTCTGCCTCCTTTCATCTTTCCTTCTAAAGCCTTAGTAATCCCTCCTGTTGACGAAAATGACATATCCGCTGTTCTACGCCACTTGTAAGAACTGGATGTTGTAGTATTATGAACAGAATAAGCAACAGTGGAAGAAATATCTCGTTTTGGCGGTTATATTGCAACCACGTGGTACTATAAAGTAATTTATGCGCATGCACACAACTCTCGAGTCGGCGTTGGCTCGTTCCCATTTCAGAATAGCAGCTAGAAAATTCTAAAGAACAGGATGTTCATCTAATTTACTACCATTTGCGTTCAAGCGTTTAGCGAATAACTAGTTGTTTTCGGTTTTGAAACAAACGTTGTCCAATGACAACTATACGTTTGACAGATCAAATCAATGACGAATAGGGGGTGAAACTCTTCGTTGTTATTGCTTCCGTTTCAAGTTTCAACGTTGTGTTGATATTTTCTCACGGGCCACGGCAAACATAGAATACAAAATAAATGCGTTCGGCAGGTCATATGAAAGTAAACTACCCTTATCAGAAGATCTGCGTTCGCTGATCATTCCAATGCTCACAATTAAGCCAAAGAAAAGTATATTCCAAGCAAACGCTGCGGTCTGAAACGAACGATGACAAGTCTTGACAACGAAAAGTTACACCCCCTATTCGTTATTGATTTGATCTGTCAAACGTTTTGTTATCATTGGACAACGGTTGTTTCAAAACTCGAAAACAACTAGTTATTCGCTAAACGCTCGAACGCAAATGGTATAGTATTATGAAGAACCACTGCTTTTTCGAAATTTATCAGTGCAGACCGTGTTAATTTGCTAGATATAGGCCCAGACATTTTCGTATATTCTTATCTTTACTCTGCTAAATAACTTTCGGCCAGCTAGTTTCGAAATCAACGAAACCCCCTTGCATATAATGTAGATTTTTTCAATATAGGATTTCGAAATTTTCGCCGATTTCGAATATCAGATATATTGGCTTGCTTTTTAACTCTTCAAATCAGTGGTCCAGATTTTCGCATTAAACCTCCGAACCAGATGTAAAGTCTAATAAAGGAGTAAAATGGTAGCTGCATGAGCGTTTATTTCAAGCAATTTTGAATGTTTACATGGCGACGAATTGTATTAGAACCAAGAATTTGTGGAAACGTTTATATAATACGTTTCGAGTGACGTGACTTCACACTTCAAATGGTAATTCCTACGTTCTCTGTTTCGGCAGTATATCTAACCTTACTATATTTCGATTGTTGTTTCAATACTGCCTACGCAGCACGCTACTTTTATTTTTATATATTAGGTTGGTTTTTATCAGCAAGCTGAGTCTTATTTTTGTATTTTAGGCTGACCAATGTACTGGACTCCAAGGTTTCCTTATTTTCCATTCATTTGGTGGCGGTACCGGCTCTGGTTTCTCATCTCTTCTCATGGAACGTCTCTCTGTCGATTATGGAAAGAAATCGAAACTCGAATTCTCCGTCTACCCAGCACCTCAGATATCCACAGCTGTGGTTGAACCTTACAACTCCATCCTAACTACCCACACCACCCTAGAGCATTCAGATTGCTGTTTCATGGTTGATAATGAGGCTATCTACGACATCTGCCGTAGAAATCTCGACATCGAACGTCCAACGTATACCAACCTCAATCGTTTGATTGGTCAGATCGTGTCTTCCATTACCGCATCTCTACGTTTCGATGGCGCTCTTAATGTTGACTTGACCGAGTTCCAAACCAATCTTGTCCCATACCCTCGTATCCATTTCCCTCTGGCTACATATGCCCCTGTTATTTCCGCCGAGAAGGCCTACCACGAGCAGCTCTCCGTTTCCGAGATCACCAATGCCTGTTTCGAACCGGCCAATCAGATGGTGAAATGTGATCCCCGTCATGGCAAGTACATGGCATGTTGTTTACTGTACCGTGGTGATGTGGTGCCCAAAGATGTCAACGCTGCCATCGCAACAATCAAGACCAAACGTACCATCCAGTTCGTCGATTGGTGTCCCACTGGTTTCAAGGTCGGTATCAACTACCAACCACCAACCGTGGTACCTGGTGGTGATCTGGCCAAAGTACAGAGAGCAGTGTGCATGCTGAGCAACACCACAGCCATTGCCGAGGCCTGGGCTCGACTCGACCACAAGTTTGATCTGATGTACGCCAAGCGTGCTTTCGTTCACTGGTATGTTGGTGAGGGAATGGAGGAAGGAGAGTTCTCTGAAGCTCGTGAAGATTTGGCTGCTCTGGAGAAAGATTACGAAGAGGTTGGAGTTGACAGCGTCGAGGAAGAAGGCGAAGACGAAGGAGATGAATACTAGATTTGAACACTTTGAACAGAGCATGATGTTTGAACGCATGTGGTTTGATGTCACCGTATTGTGATTGCTTTCAAATTAAAAATTTAACAACCTAACCTTGGCGTGTTTTCTGTATTTTCCTTTGATGTTTATGTGAGGCGCATAATTTTATTTTAATTCCATTTATACAATAATATATTCCAATACACTTACACCCAAGTCAACAACGTGCCTTGCTAACCTTTTTATTATTGCGTGATTTTGAATATGTTTTTAATCAAGTCTATTATTTATTCATACGGGATAGTCCCTTGTGTGCAACCACTGATATATCAATGTTGTAGACATATACCCAGGTCACGAAGTCGTTTAAGGTAGCTCGATCGACAGGAAAAAGCTATGTAAACATCAGATTTTCCCCTCTAAAACGTTCCACGGTGTAGATTGGTGCTTCGTTCTACGGTGTGTATCAAAAAAACCTGAACCCTTAGAAAACAACCTATTGTGGTAGTTTGAAAGCCCTAAGCACTTGGCTGAACCCACAGATGCGTAAAACACACGATCTTATACACCTGGGAAATTAAGATAACTTGAAGTGTATGCATGGTGAAAGTATTTAAAAGTTTTTTCTCTTCCTGTTCAACTTATGTGCTGATTAATTTATAACGCAGCGCTTTTTAGGGCTTTCAAACCACTACAATAGGTTTTCTAAGGGTTCAGTTTATTTTGATACACACTGTATGTAGTTCCTTGCACGGCCCTAGTGTTACTCTTGAGTATTGAAAATTATTAGACAGTCCACGATTTCAGGAGGCGAGGAATATTTGTTCTAGTAAGTTCGGAAATTCTAATTTGCATTAAAATAGTATATTACAGTCGAACCCCTCTTAACGGGCACCCCTCTTAAGCGGACACCCCTCTTAACGGACACCCCTCTTAATCGGACACCTATGAAAGGTCCCGGCCATTTCTTTAATAAAACCCTATAGTTACAACCCCTATTAAGCGGATACCCCTCTTAACGGACACCCCTCTTAAGCGGACACCCCTATTAAGCCGACACCTATGAAAGGTCCCGGCCATTTCTTTAATAAAACCCTATAGTTACAACCCCTATTAAGCGGACACCCCTCTTAACGGACACCCCTCTTAACGGACACCCCTATTAAGCGGTCACCTGTGAAAGGTCCCGGCCATTTCTTTAATAAAACCCTATAGTTACAACCCCTATTAAGCGGACACCCCTCTTAACGGACACCCCTCTTATTAAGCGGACACCTGTGAAAGGTCCCGGCCATTTCTTTAATAAAACCCTATAGATCGTTTTCACTCACGTGATCGGTGGCCCATTGGGGTGGTGAAACAATACGAAATATTTGAATAAGAAAGAGCTAATTCCCATACCGTACACCAATATGGCCGCCGTGACGTCAGATGAAAACGATCTATAGTTACAACCCCTATTAAGCGGAAGCGGACACCTATCTTGGGTCCGCTTAATAGAGGTTATTCTGTTCATTGGGACACATGGAGTTCAAGGTTAATGTTTTCCTTTGACAGTAACATTCAACACTTAAGATTTTACAAGACATACCGATATTAGGCGATCGACCTGCATATAATGAAGAGCTTTCCAGTGCTCTTTTGAACGTTAACGACATTTTGAGAGACTTGCGGCTACGCGAACCTCGCAAGCAAACACTTATAGATTCTTTCTTCATTTAATAATTTAACTTATCTAATGTATTTCATAATTTTCAGTTTGGTTAATGTTTTGTTATATTTTGAACTATTGAAGAAATATGTGGACTTAAATAGTGCTGTATTAATTGTTTTACAATAAAACCAAACGAAGTCTTTAATAAAACCTGGTAACCCCATGCGCACCCCCTACTGTGCCAACCCCTATTGAGCGGACACCCCTATTAAGCGGACACCGAGTTCGACTGTACAATAAACGTATTTAGCATATACCTCGCAGGTGAATAGTGCTTTTCAAGCAATCTGATTGGTTCCTCTAGCTCGGGATATCCTGCACTATTCACCTGCGGGCAAAACAAAATGGCGGACAGTTTTGCTTTGTTTACCGGAGCAGGAGATTTTGTTGGTAAACAAGGCTGATGTAGTAGAATAACGAGAAAAGTCAACAAAATTAAGTAGAAGAGTGTCCACAAGTATGTTTCTTTACAATTTTCTAGCCATTATTCCATTAATATATTCAAAAGTTGTAAAAACTGTTTTGTCGACAAATATCGAGAACGCCAAGTGCCCAAGTTGCTAGCGGCTGTGTCTTGTATAAAAATACCGAAAAATATGAGAATGTTAAACTTGTTATTTCATTTATGAGGTATATGCTAAAACAATTATTCACCTCCACTTCAGTGAATAATTGTTAATTGTCCAGATACAGAAATGCTGCAAGTGTAAAGCCTTTTTACTGATTATCAGCACTGACACAGGGCTATGCAAGGGACTAGAATCAGGCACAAATGTACACTGCAAAAGGGAAAAAAATATCATTTATAACTTTTTCTTATCAAGGCACATGAAGATCATTTAATTTAGACTTAATTTTTCTGGAAACACCTGGCAACTCAGAGAAAAAGCTTCCGAAGGACCGAGAGAATCGTTCATCAGGGTCAGAAAACGAAGGTCGAGAAATGTCGATTTGATCTTTGCTAATGGCGCTAATCAGGAAATTGTGTATGTAGGTAGGTCGGTCAATACGAGGAATAAAATTTCGGGAACAATGCCGTCAGTGGCGTAGTGGCTGGGGTTGGAGAAGGGGTGCCAAAACTTAACAAAATAAACCTTTTGTTTGTATAGCTAGGTCTTCAATGGTGGGATATAAAGATCTGAAATCTGTAATCTTTTGTGTTTTCGATGAAGTTTTATGCAGGAAATGGCACATCAGAGACTCTAGATTTGGACATGCCCCCGGACCCCCCTAGATGTTTGGTGCTGCTTCGGCGCTCGCATTGGCGTCGCCTTTGAGAGAACCCGTTGTTTGTTGTAATGTTGTATATTGCTACTTGAGTTATCAGTAATGTCTTTTTTTCTTTCCTTTTTTTTTTTTGGGGGGGGGGGGGGGCGCATCTAATCTGCCCACCCCAGCCTGAAACTTGCCACCACGCCACTGAATGCCGTGTTTTTGTTTGTAAGAAGCGAGAAAAAAGAACGAGAACTGAAACTCTGTAGCGACATTTCACACATGCAATTGGTCTCTTAGATCCCATCCACACTGGTTTTCCTAGCGTTTTCATATTGTTTCAGGTAATAGACCATTGTTTTCTGCTCCCCTGAGGACTGAGAACAATATAAAAACGCTATGAAAACGCATACGTGTGGACATGGCCCTCAGTAATGGCGGATTCTGGCTTCATTTTCCAAACAATAGTTGCTCGATCCAGTTTTTTTAGAGATCAATGATGCAACGCCATTTACATTAAGTTACCTTTAAATGAAAGTATATCGACCCTCACACAGAAATTCGTGCATACTGGACATACACTTGTACCCCAGATGGAAGAATAATATCGTCGAAATAATTAACAATTATTCACCGAAGTGGAGGTGAATAGCGCTGGATATTCACCGAGCTGCTTCGGCGAGGTGAATATCCACACTATTCACCGACACAGAGGTGAATAAATGTTTTAGCATATACCTCATAAATGAAATAACAAGTTTAACATTCTTATATTTTTCGATATTTTTATACAAGACACGGCCGCTAGCAACTTGGGCACTTGGCGATGGCGTACTCGATATTTGTCGACAAAACAGTTTTTATAACTTTTGAATATATTAATGGCTAGAAAATTGTAAAGAAACATACCTGTGGACACTCTTCTACCTAATTTTGTTGACTTTTCTCGTTATTCAATAAAATCTCCTGCTTTGATAAACATAAAGCAAAACTGTCCGCCATTTTGTTTTGCCCACAGGTGAATAGTGCAGGATATCCCGAGCTAGAGGAACCAATCAGATTGCGTGAAAAGCACTATTCACCTGCGAGGTGTATGCTAATCAAGAATATATGTGCAAAGAGCAAAGTTACAAGGCGTTCGATAAACATACATCCTTTACCTTTCGGCGAAAAAATGATTACAATCAATCGATACAACACGGCCGCTCATGTTGTAAACATTACATATATATATATATATATATATAATAAGTAATATTGGGCATTTCACTCGATCACATAGCGTGTTCTAAGGATTTTGGGTGAAGGAAAATTCGAGTGTAGAATATATACATTATAAGACCAAACCGAGACCAGTTGCGAAAAGTGCAACTACACAGGCCTTCCGGCAGGAATTGAACCCACGACCTGGCGATTCTAGTGCAATGCTCTGACCACTGAGCCACGGAGGGCGTTGCCGAGAGCTTGATCGCAAGTTCTGTATATAATAAGGTGGTAATGCCAGGAGAGAATTGGGTATATTATAAGTAATATTGGGCATTTCACTCGATCACATAGCGTGTTCTAAGGATTTTGGGTGAAGGAAAATTCGAGTGTAGAATATATACATTATAAGACCAAACCGGGACCAGTTGCGAAAAGTGCAACTACACAGGCCTTCCGGCAGGAATTGAGAATCCACGACCCACGTATATATATATATATTTAGCATTTATAGACCTGGAGCGAGGGGAATTCGATGAAGTATTACCCCGAGGTATGATATATCATACCGATATATCATAGGATATATCATCCCGAGGGATAATATTTCATCGAATTCCCCGAGCGAAAGATCTATAAATTATATATTATACCGAAACATATTAATCTTTCCAAAAAAATGCTGAAATAAACGCGTGAAACTGACAGTTGCAACACTCGAAATTTTGAGGTAAGCCTACTTAATATATATATATATATATATTTATATATATATATATATAGTCATATCCTCAGTGGTCAACACTCGAAATAAATTTCATATTTCCACACATCCATGTATTATTCTCTCTCACTCTCTCTCACTCTCTCTCACTCTCTCTCGCTCTCTCTCGCTCTCTCTCGCTCTCTCTCTCACTCTCTCTCACTCTCTCTCACTCTCTCTCACTCTCTCTCACTCACTCACTCTCTCTCACGCTCTCTCACGCTCTCTCACGCTCTCTCACTCACACTCTCTCTCTCTCTACATACATAATGGATACAGATCTGTTTACAGTGCAAACTGCGCATATCATGCCACAAGTTCAGTTTTATATTTCTATATTATTTACTTGTTTGTTTGTTTGTTTGTTTTGCTTGTTTGTTTGTTTGTTTGTTTGTTTGTTTGTTTGTTTGTTTGCTTGTTTGTTTGTTTGTTTGTTTGTTTGTTCGTTCGTTCGTTCGTTCGTTCGTTCGTTCGTTCGTTTGTTTGTTTGTTTGTTTGTTTGTTTGTTTGTTTGTTTGTTTGTTTGTTTGTTTGTTTGTTTGTTTGTTTGTTTGGTTGGTTTGTTGGTTTATTAGTTTATTGGTTTGTTGGTTTATTGGTTGGTTTGTTTGTTTGTTTGTTTGTTTGTTTGTTTGTTTGTTTGTTTGTTTGTTTGTTTGTTTGTTTGTTTGTTTGTTTGTTTGTTTGTTTGTTTGTTTGTTTGTTTGTTTGTTTGTTTGTTTGTTTGTTTGTTTGTTTGTTTGTTTGTTTGTTTGGTTGTTTGTTTGTTTGTTTGTTTATTTTTCTATTCTACTATTCTTGGACTATGATTTTTCTTTTTCAATTTTCTGCTAAAACTGTAAAAGCCGCCCAGACGGTTCATTTCTTCATGTTAATTAACATATCTTTGAATATTGCGAGTTTTTTTCCTATATAGAACAATTCTTTGAACTTAACCCTTTCATTCGCATTGTTGCTGTGTTATCTTTTTAGTTACTCTGTCTAACGCCAGACGATTTTAAGTCCCGGAAAGCAATGCATGAAAGAGTTAAACATAGCGTATTTCAACTATTCTAATAATATTTTTGTTTGTTGGAATGATTGTTATATACATGAACAACTAATCAGACTAAACCATAAAAAATTATATATGCTGTAGATTTTTTATCTCCTAAAGGCTAGAATAGCCTTTTAGTATATAGCTCTAGTCTGTGCAATAAGATGAGTCGATTAGAACAACACAAAATAATCTAACGGACATGTGAGAGCTATTTGAATGGAGCCAAACAATTGAGTATTGGTTATAAAGAGTATACAATATTATGTAAACAAACAACTGATTTTGCTAACTTAAAGTTTTGCCTGGTTAAACAAGCAAGAAAACAAAATTCTCTCTGTGTAAGTGTGGGTGTTAAATTGTACTCATACAATGCCATTAATTTAACCCTTTCATTCGTATTGTTGTCGTGGGCCAACTTTATCTTTTTACTCTGTCTAACGCCAGACGATTTTTCTGGTCAAGGGAAGAAATCTCGGAGAAAGGGTTAATATGCTCAAATCCTGGCTATTAAAGGATTT
Organism: Corallium rubrum; assembly: GCA_964035015.1. Lineage (NCBI taxonomy): Eukaryota > Metazoa > Cnidaria > Anthozoa > Scleralcyonacea > Coralliidae > Corallium > Corallium rubrum. The sequence goes on from OZ036001.1 coordinate 5,812,563, forward strand.
TCATTCCCAGGCGAATAACGATAAAGAATCGCATTTGTTATCTAATCAGCTAACTGAAAAAAAAATCTTTAAGATGCTTTACAGTGTAGAATATTTAATAACTCACTGACTTGGTAAGAATAATTTAAAAGGCCTGCGACATAGATCAGCAAGGTACATTTGAGTAAAGCAATGTAATTTCGCCTCGTTCTAATTTGAAATAGAGATGTTTTACAGTGAAATATAAGTTAATAACACACTTGTATACTATAAAAGAGTTAAACATAGCGTATTTCATCTAAGAATAATTTAAAAGGCAGAATATTTCAAAAACACATGCATTCGTTTCGATCGACAACGATAGTCAACAAGGTATACATCAAGTGAAGCAATGTAATTTCGCCTCGTTCTGATCAATAGAGATCTTTTACAGTGTAGAATATTTAAGACTCACTTGCATAGTAAGAATAATTTAAAAGGCAGAATATTTCAAAAACGCATTCGTTTCGACAACGATAATCAACAAGGTATACATCAAGCGAAGCAATGTAATTTCGCATTGTTCGAATGGGGAGCGGAACCATTTATATATATAACAGGTTACATATTCCATGTTCGAGTAACATTTCGTATTGTATATACTAAAACAGAATCAATAACATGTTTTAATTACTTGGCAAACCATTGTTCAAAAATGTCTAGTCTTGCTAAAGTATCAACTACTTGATATCCAAATCTTTTATCCAAAGAAAGTCATGCTCAATGAATGTTATATATAATACAGGTCAGCACATAACAAACCAAACTTTTCTGAGTAGTATATCTTACGTTAAAATATATCTCCAATATGTAGTTGTACATCTTCATTTTTGGAAACTTGCCACGCAATTTGAAATGTGGTCAAAGTGCATATTCAAGCTTGAATATTCATTAGTGATGAATTAATATTCAAACAGACGACTCATTTCCCTCTTATTAAAATTTATTTGAAGAGCCTCAATCCATGCGATCTTTTCTGCTCTTCGGCAGATTCACGAAACTTCCAGAATACCCCCAAAAGGTCATCTTCCCTTCGCTGATTTAGAGTTTGATTTGGTTCCCGTTGATTTTTCGTGTTCATTCAAACGTACTTGATCAGACCAGCTCACATTAGCTGACAACAAGCTCTTTCGTCGACCGGTTGACGAGGTCAAGATACTATTCGGTTCAGACTGTACAGAATTGTGGTCTATAGTCTCTCGAATCGGTGACAAAGCTCGTTTTCCTGGGGTGGGTGAACGGCCAGCAGAACGAGGTCTTTGCGGATGTGGCAATAACTGCATTCCCGTGTTGCTGTCGGTCGCTTTACCGATAGCAAGGTTAGCAATCTTGTAGTTAGTACGATGGCTTAACGACGGTGACATAACGTTGCGCCATGAATCATTCGAAGAAGGCTGGAGCAGACGATCCGAAGCAGTCGAATTCTTCATCGTCCGAGGACTCTGCGACACACTAGATCGCGTCCGGTTCGAGCTGTTAGCGTTGCTCAACGCAAACAACTTTTTCTTCGATAAAGGTGTTAGAACTTTAACAGTAATTATTAATCGCTTTGCCATTTGCATAAGAGCGCTCACATCCTCTACGTTCATGCCCCGTACATCCACTTTGTTCACACGGATAATCTCGTCCCCGACACGGAATAACTCGTAGTTATCCACATCGGTTCCCAAGACAAGCCTTGAGATAAATATACCGTCTGTACGAGACCAGCCGTCCCCTTGTCGTATTAAAAACCCCAACGATTCTCCGGGTTTGTGTGGTAGATCAATCGTACGATGCAAAAACGTACCTTGCTTCGAACAAATTTCTTTTACTCCCAGAAGTCGTCGAAACGAGTTCGGAACGATTTTGATCGACAGTAACGAATGACCGTCTCCTTTCGTGTCTGGATTTGTAATGTCTTGAGCCTTTCTTGTTGTGAAAAAATCATCTTGTTGTTCAGCGTCTTTCATTTTAATAAAGTCCTCATGAGAGAGACTACTAATTCGTCGAATCCGTTCCACCAGTTGATCCTCGGGCCCCTTCCTTTTCGAGCCCTTGGTTTGGGGAACAGAATTCGGTAAAGATCCATTCGAAAACGGCATACAATTCCTCGGTTCTTCGCGACGAACAGCCATCGGCATTGCCTCAGAGCGCCATAATGTTAATTTGACTTTACAAATAATACTTTCTCGAACATAATTATACATTATTTACGCGGCCAATCAGGTGATAGCTTGTCGAACAGGTGCACAAACGCCCCGTCGATCAAAATGGCTCAAACACATTTCAAGTTCGCCTACATTGAATCGACACACTCCCTCGTAAAATTCACAGATGAAAACGCCGATTATGGCTGCACAAAGGAATAGTTCTCTTGTCAGATTACGTTAAAAAGTGGACCCTCCAGATTATTTCTTCTGCTTCAAACGATAAGGAATGTGATCTTTGGGAATAACCGTTGTGCGGATCAACATGAAGTGTCTGGACCACAAGTCCTATCGATGAACCTCTGTTTATAAACGTTTGTTGGGATGGCTCGTGTGAAAAAAAATGCGAATTTCTTAGTCCAATTAGATCAGTAAGTAGTTAAATAGCCCGGCAAATGCTCGATATTTCTTTTGCATTGTCGTGTATTAAAGAACGTTGACATTTCTTGACGTGAAATGCGTGGGAGCTATTTTTAAACAATTCAGGCTATTTTGATCGGGTAAATATATTATACGTCGATACTAAGCAGGACACAAAACAACTGATAGAAAATCAAACCCACATCCAAGCACATCGGAGAACTCTTTTTGGGTAATTAAAATATGGTAGGCGGCATAGGATGTAGATTTTATATTTGCCATTTGGCCACCAAAAAACAACAAATGTATGACGAAGCGATTTCTAAATTATGTTGTGTTGGGTTTTTTTGCTAAAATGCAATATGGAATATTCAGTAATGAATTATTTTAAGAGTACCTCAAGTTAATAAAGAATATTATGTTTGGTTACTGCTAAAACAGACTTTGATTCTTAACAGACTGACTTTTATAACGAATGCGCTCATTTAACTGCCAATCTATTCATTCACTCGTTAAAGTCCGTTCAGCTAGTTTGTCAAGCTAAAGTAGACTTTCACTGTTTGTAGCACGTCAGTCAAATATCATAAATTCTGTGCTATAACTTTGTATGTCAATATAAAAAAATAATAACGTACACTGCCATTGTATGTTTTTAATCAGTAACAAGAATTAGATCTTATAAAAACTCTACTTTTTGTATAAAGTAAAAGAATACGTTGAATCCTTGCAATATGTTCCAACATGTGCATTATCGTGGACAATAGCATGGAGTATGACGCGTTGTTGAATGCGTGGGTTTTGTAAAGAACTTCCTATCCTGCGTTGGCGATGCTAATTACGTATGAGAGTATAATGTACTTGATCATTATGGTGTTGATCACGAAATAGTAGTATATATAACTGTCATAGTCGTCTATTTGTTTTCTGTTCGTCATGGATTGGAAGACGTACGAACTGACCAGATAGACTAGCAGTATTATTATTATTATTATTATTATTATTTTATACGTCACACGTCATAGCTCAATTTATGTTTGTCAAATACTACGTAGATACCTGCGCAATAGATATTAAAATATTTACATTAAGCACAATGATATTCGGCTTCTAGCGGCTATATTATGCAAGGAAGCATATCTGCTAACTCTCCTATCCGAGTTTCAGTCCTGATTTAGAGACTTGTCTCCCTATCTCCTGATACGCATTACAAATCTCCTAATAGATCAGGATTTTTTATAAAAGCTCTTGATTTATTAGTTTTGAAATTCAAAAATAGAATTTAGTATTTCAACTTGTACCTACTCTATAATTCTAGGGAAATATACGCAAATGAGTAGAGTGATCGTCAAGTTTTATAGGTGATTGAAGCCCCTCCCCCACCCCCAGAACAATTTTGCTAAGTGCATGCCTTTCCTATGAATATTTATTAACTTCAAAATTTTTAAAAATAAATTCTAAAAGCATAAATAGTGTAGATGCATATTGAATACAGAGTCTATTTTTAGTTTGATCTATTATTCTATTGGCTATTCTAATCTAATATATTCTAATGTATTCTAATATATTGTATTGTATTGTACTCTATTGTATTCAGAGTGTCTTTTTAGAGTTTGATATATTCGAATGTATTCGACTCGACTCATAAATAGTTATTTTTTTATGTAAATATGTACAAATACCCTCTATGGGGCAATAAAGAATTGTACTCTACTCTACTCTACTCTACTCTGCTCTGCTCTGCTCTGCTCTGCTCTGCTCTATTGTAGTGTATTGTATAGTATATTGTATTGTATTCTATTGTATTCTATTGTATTCTATTGTATTCTATTGTATTCTATTGTCTTCTACTGTATTCTACTGTATTCTGTTGTATTCTGTTGTATTCGTTTGTATTCTATTGTATTCTATTGTATTCAATTGTATTCAATTGTATTCTATTGTATTCTATTGTATTCTATTGTATTCTATTGTATTCTATTGTATTCTATTGTATTCTATTGTATTCTATTGTATTCTATTGTATCCTATTGTATCCTATTGTATCCTATTGTATCCTATTGTATCCTATTGTATCCTATTGTATCCTATTGTATTCTATTGTATTCTATTGTATTCTATTGTATTCTATTGTAGTGTATTGTATAGTATATTGTATTGTATTCTATTGTATTCTATTGTATTCTATTGTATTCTATTGTATTCTATTGTATTCTATTGTATTCTATTCTATTGTATTCTATTGTATTCTATTGTATTCTATTGTATTCTATTGTATCCTATTGTATTCTATTCTATTGTATTCTGTTGTATTCTATTGTATTCTATTATATTCTATTGTATTCAATTGTATATTCTGTTGTATTCTATCGTATTCTATTGTATTAGCCAGACATTCTATACTTACTGTTATTTTATAGGAAAGGGAAAAAACCTGTTTAACAAAATATGTAGCTTTGCCATCCTATACAATAGAAATAAAAAGAAAGCAAATGATCATTGCAACACGAGGTGGGTTTTTTTTTATATAAATTGTTTTTACCGATTTTCAGCGTTGGTAGATTCAATCTGCAGTGACGCGGTCAGATTAGGCAAATGTACAGAATTTGTATGTAGCAAACACACAATCAATTAGCCTGATGAGCAAATAAAGATATTTTTAGCTTTTGTATAAACATTGGAGACGTTATCGTTCAAATAACAAACATTAACAAGAAAAATAATAACTCTCAGGGGGGCATTACACGAGCCCGGGGCCCCGGGTTGAGAGCCAACCCAGTTAGCTCGCCAACCCGGGTCAACCCGTCTACGAATAAACTCCTGTTACTGAGCGTTTACATGATAGCCGGGTCAACCCGTCTTGCCGGGGGGTGACCCTTTTCAAGACCCGGGTTGGAGAGGTGCGAAGGTGTGAAATTTTGGTCAATTTCTTCATGTAAACACGGGTTGACTCGACCCGAGTGTAACTATAAGTCGAGGGTCGAGAGTCGAGGTCGAATGTCGAAGTCGAGAGGCGATAAATTGACCAGAAAATACAAAAAAATCACTATATACTATAATCGATTATATATCGCAACATTGTGTCTTATTTCTACGCACCGCGGGATATATTTATAACCGATATTACAAAGCTTTGAGCCTTTCATCTATTCACTAAAAACCGTTGGAAAGCGGCCACTTTCACGAACAACTTACATAGAAGTAGTGATGTATGCGTCGCTTTTTAGCGCCAGAGTAATTATGCGGAGATATGTTAACATAATATATATTTATATACATTAGTTTACTCTGCGTACGGCCAGGCGTCGTTTTGTTTGTGAAAAGAAAGTTTCAAGTGAGTCAAGTTACCTTCTAGAGACCTGCCGATAGCGTTTCGTTTAAAGCATATGCATATACGTTTCGTCATGTGTTACACTGTTAGTGATGGATGAGAAATGGTCGACTCTCGAACTCGACTTTCGACCTCGGCTTTCGACTCTCGACTTATAGTTACACTCGCTTGACCCGGGCTCGTGTATCTCGTACCCAGGCGCTTACGAACGTGTCTTTGGCGTCAATTTTGTTAGTTGTCAAATCTGTGTAAACATGGCTCAACTCATGAATGATGACAGTGGTCTAGTGACAAGATCGAATATTTGACAGTCTGTCTCAGAAGGACTACAAAACTGAGATGGACTACAAAAATGTCGACTTCAATTCAGATGTCGTTCCCTTGTTTTCTCGCTTACGCGAACGAATAGGTGAGAATACAAGGCAACGACAAATGAAACTTGCTTACGACGTTTTTTTTGTCCAAACTGCGCTATAATGGTTGCTAAAAATGGATTCGTTAACAGATGTATATAATAAAACAACACGTGCTAAATACGCGAGTAAATTACACGTGCTAAAACACGAGCGATTATACGAGCTATTTACCGAGTAGTATACGTAAGGTTAATCTACTAATACGCCACCTTTTTTATCAACACCTAGATCTTAGCTGTGAGCCGTTAGAGCGCCTTTACTGGGGACCTTAAGTAGGACGGCAACCTCAACGACGACGTCCTTTAAACAAAATAACTATTTTTGCAAAACAACAAGAATGAAAATTTTTACTCCCTAGTAATGCCAACACCATCCTCGTTCTTTCTACAACGCCACTTAGAGCATTTTCACGTTTTCAGGACGTCGTCAACGGCCAAAGATGAGAACTGTTGCTTAAGATTGACTTCAATACGGACACTACAATCATTTTAGCAATACTGGGGCGTTTTGGAAGTCATTAAACAAGCTTCAAATATCAAATACAACAGTCAGTTAACTGTGACTTCTTAAATTGTAAAATTCATGTTGCTTTTTGGCCGCCGTCGTCGTCCCAGCATCTTAAGGTCCCTATTATTCCTTCGACACGGCCACGTTGATTTGCGTCTTTCACAATAATTCAGTCACTGGCTACAAGTATATATAATAAGGATGACTCATTAGTCCCCACTCCTTTCTTTCCTCCAGCCTAATATAATTAATACTGCTCTTTTCCAACGACGATATTTTATCACAAAGTCAAAAACATATATAGAGAATCAAACTTGAGTATTAAAAATCGAAATACAGTAAGGTTTGAGTACCGCCGAAAATATTGAACGTAGTTTCTAACGTTTCGAGCGAAGGTCCTACATCAGAGGGGTTAGAAACGTTAGAAAAACTATACGTTCAGTATTTTCGGCAGTAATCAAACCTTACTATATTTTCGATTTGTATTTCAACACTGCCTACGCAGCACTCTACTTTTATTTCACTTAGTATTAAAGTGCACATGAAACGAAAATTAAGTTTATCTTATTTGAAAAAACACTTAAAATGATAGAGTAACATCGTTTCCAGTTTTTCGTTTCGTTGCTTCGTTCTTGAGATATTTCAGTTTGTTTAATATGCAAATTAAACATTTTGACATCACACGTGCATAATGAGTTATCGAAAAAGTTATAAATCTTTGCTAGTATGAAATACAATAATCACTTGAAGATCTACATGTTTAGTGTTGTGGGTGAAACACATCCACATGCTTCATTCAAATTAATTTGGTTTGATAATAGCAAAGATATCTAACCTTCTCCGATAGCTCATTATGCACCTACGACGTCAAAAATTTTTATAGTTGCATATCAAACAAACTAAAATATCTCACGAACGAAGCAAGGAAACGAAAAACTTCAAAAGATGTTACTCTATGATTTCAAGTGTTCTTTCAAATAAGACAAACTTAATTTTCGTTTCATAGGCACTTTAAAAAGTTGTTTTTGTTGAAATCACAAAATACGACAAACGAAATTGACGAAACCTATGATTTAATAATGAGTTTGGAATATTTGTCCTGTGATATTTGTCTTTTATATCTCTTCAGTTTGTTTTATTCTTTATTTTCTTAAATTGTCGGCTGGATATGTTTTTTAGAAATTGCCAGATGAGTCCACCCTCTCAAACAGCAGTTACTACGCCGCCCACCGGATAAACAAGAGTGTCAGACCGAATTCTTCACAGTTGCCAGAAGATCGTAAACAGCGTCTGGAATTCTGAGTAGCGGCAAGCGTTCATAATATGTATACAACCGCGAATATTTAACTGTTCTTTTTTTGCATGAACAAAATGTTCCACATTTTAAAGTCATATTTATATTCCGTCTCTTTTTTAAAAGTTCTTAAAATAATTACAGGCTGTTATCATTATTAAAATACAGTGTGTGTGTGTGATATACTGTATTATGAAAAATTTGGGAAGTCAAATCATACAAATCATACAAAAGCGCATTAACCCTTTCATTCCCATGGTGCATTTGGCACTTTTATTTTTTACTCTGTCTAACGCCAGACGATTTTACTCGTCGAAGGGAAGACCTCCTGACATGGTGGTTAAAAGGTTAATATTTAACAATTATTCACCGAAGTGGAGGTGAATAGTGCTGGATATTCACTGAGCCGCTTCGGCGAGGTGAATATCCACATTATTCCCCGACACTGAGGTGAATAATTGTTTTAGCATATACCTCATAAATGAAATAACAAGTTTAACATTCTTATATATTTTCGGTATTATATACAAGACACGGCCGCTAGCAACTTGGGCTCGATATTTGTCGACAAAACAGTTTTTACAACTTTTGAATATAGTAATGGCTAGAAAATTGTAAAGAAACATGCCTGTGGACATTCTTCTACTTGATTTTGTTGACTTTTCTCATTATCTACAACACTAGCCTTGTTTATCAACAAAATCTCCTGCTTCGGTAAACAAAGCAAAACTGTTCGCCATTCTGTTTTGCCCGCGAGGATATCCCGAGCTAGAGGAACCAATCAGATTGCTTGAAAAGCACTATTCACCTGTGAGGTATATGCTAATAAGTAATATTATAGGTAATATTTTGAACTTCGATGGAACTACAAGTTCTAAATATTTTTGGTGAAGGAAAATCCCGCCGAGAATACATACATTTTATGACCAAACCGAGAGCAGTTGCAAAAATTCAACTGATGAACGCCTTCATGTTGCATTTACTGGTCCAAGGTTTGGTCCTAAATTGTATATATTTTTATACTTAGGATTTTCCTTCTTCAAACCTACGTCACTATATGCTAAAAATGATTTTATAAAAAAACTCAATAATAATTACTTTTAATATGATCAGAAAGAAGAAAAACAATTGTTAATTAATTACATAACAATTCCATCAATTTATTTATTTATTTAGATACTTACAACAACACCAACCGCAATTACCGTGGGAAATTTATTTATCTCGCCAAACTTTCTGCTTTAATTAATTATGCACTTTAATAATTGCCAAACGACCGTTGCTCAAATTTATAACAAACCACAAACACACACGCAATAACCAACAACAATTATCCGTTTATATAGATAAGTTTTGTGGAAACACCACGTATAATTTCTTATTTCTCTTTTATTTTTTTTATTTTTTTATTTATTTATCTTATACGTGCTGTTTCCACAGTACTTATTTATATTACTTTATCGCCATGCAAACTTTCAAAGACTTAATTATCCAATATAAACAAGATTTGTGGAAACACCACGTAAAATTTTTCTTTGCTCAGCTTTCGGCCTGTTGACTCAGGTTCGTCAGAGCAATGACAACAGGAACAACAACTTGTTGTCATTGCTCTGATGAAGGCCTGAGTCAACAGGCCGAAAGCTTAGCAAAGAAATATTTTACGTGGTGTTTCCACAAATCTTATTTATGTTACTTTATCGCCATGAAAACTTTCAAAGAATTAATTATCCGTTTAACTCTTTGACTACAATCGTTCGTTTTCGAACGAAGCAGACTTCAGTATTTTACTACTGTCTAACGTCAGACGATTTTACTGGCCAAGTTGCTTCCCCGATTTATTTCAGAATGTAATGAAAATTAAAAATTAAAAAATAATGTTTTTATTCAGCCAAATCACGATATTCTATTTTAAGACGGTATTAAGTGTAATCCCGTCGGATTTGTGTGTTAAAGTTGATTTTTTTTTCCTTTTTGAATTGACTAGATGTTATCGGAAAATGATGGGGTTCAAATTTTCGACCTTTCGATAAACAGGGAGGCCGAGGGTTGGAGACACGGCTAATAAGAGTGACTCGAAGACCTTTCCTAACCCTGATCCTAGCCCAAATAGTGTGGTATGAAGTGTCATGAAAACAGCTCTTGTAGGATTTGCATGCAACGGTTGATTTTTGTTTCTTTTTTGAGTTGACTAGGTGTCAAACTATCAGAAAATGCTGTTTTTAATGCAGCAAATTTTCCGACCCCTCTGTATATCGAAAGGTGGAAAATTTGAATCCAATAATTTTCTGATAGTTTGACATCTACAGTGTGTATAAAAAAAAACTGAACCCTTAGAAGAAAAAAGCCCTAAAAGCGCTGCGTTATAAATTAATCAGCACATAAGTTAAACAGGAAGAGAAAAAGCTTTTAAATACTTTGCATACACTTCAAGTTACCTTAATTTCCCAGGTGTATAAGACCGTGTGTTTTACGCATCTGCGAGTTCAGCGAAGTGCTTAGGGCTTTCAAACTACTGCAATAGGTTGTTTTCTAAGGGTTCAGGGTTTTTTGATACTCACTGTAGTCAACTCATAAAAGAAAGATAATCAACTTTAACATGCAACCATTTGCATGTTAAAGTTGATTATCTTTCTTTTATGAGTTCTTTTATGAGCTGTTTTCATGACACTTCATACAACACTATTTCTCTTTTGAAACAAAATAATAAAAACTCAACTTTAATTATTGACGGTGACATATGACAGTATTTAGATACTGATAACTCAATGGCCCTCACCCCCTGATGGAACTAGATCGTAGAATTAACTGGGAGAAACTATGGTATAGATCTTGTGGAGGGAGGAAAACCGGAGAACCCAGTAAAAAACCCTCAAGGCACAGGAGAGAACCAACAACTCCACTTGCACCTAAAGCTAAGTTGGTCACCCATTCGACTACTAATTTAAGCCTAGCTTACACGAGCAATTTTTTCTTGACAAGTTTTTCCTTGACAAGTAATAATATTTATTTAATACTTATATAGCCCTATTTACAATAATAGATCAATAGCGCTTAACAAGGGTAGTATACAAGATAAATTAATAATAAGATTAGATATATAGATTACATAATGTATGTATTACATTTCTTACTAACTATAAAAATTGGATAGATAAGAACTATTAGCTAAAATCTTGTCTAAAAAGATAGGTTTTAACAGACTTTTTGAACGTTTCAATAGATGAAATTGTTCTAATATAAAGTGGAAGACTGTTCCAAAGTTGTGGTGCTGCCGCAGTAAATGACTGAGCACCCAAAGTAGAGAGCATCTTTCCTTTCGGGTGTACTAGCAAAATACCACTATTAGATCTAAGTCTATAAACAGACTTCAATTTAATTTCTATGAGATCAATAATATACGATGGTGCTAGATTATGTATAGCTTTAAAAGTAAGAAGTAACACTTTAAAATGTATCCGTTCTTGAATTGGAAGCCAGTGTAATTCGTATAAAACAGGTGTAATATGAGAATACTTTCCAATGTCCATTATTAATCTAGCTGAAGCATTTTGAACTCGCTGTTCAAAAGGAAGACTTGTTAAGGAAAAACTTGCCATGTTTCCTCATACACACGGGCAAATAAAACTGTCAAGTTGAAAATTGCCAAAGAAAAATTGCCCGTGTAAACTGGACTTAACCATTAATTCGACCGGGCAAACCTCAATGGTAAGCGAGGCAGCGCGTTACAGCCTGTGCCACTCATGTCTCGTGTAGTGATTAATTAATCAATATTTTGTAGCATCTGGAAACTAAAGAAATCAAAAGTTTTATTTCTCAGGCGATACTAGATGTACATTGATTAGTAGCGGGCCTCCTATAACCGTCCCTGTGAATAAAAACATTAATTACAGCTACAACTTTAGATAGTACTGGTATGTTAAAATCATGTTCAATGGTTCTTAATGCACAAAGACGCCGAATTGTATGATCGATCTTAAACGAGCTCTCCTGGGAACTTTTTCCCGACTTTTCCCGACAAAACAGCTGGGTTCTCAAATGCTATATATAAGGACTGAGAATTGGTTATATTGCCAATAAACCCATTTCGTGCTTGAAGACGATCTCATATATGCTGAGATCCAAAGCTCGATTGAAGAAAACAGATATCAGGTTTCAATTACAAGGTAAGTTATTTAAAGAAAAACAAAGTTGTATTCTAAATGTTATTTAATAAAATACAGACGTTTGTTTAATGTCAACTTAAGCTGGTGATTTTTTTTAAATGGGGTTACTAAACTGAAATAGCTAGAGATTTTTTTGGGTTTTCAAACATAGAAACAAAAATACTTCTATTTTAAAAATAACTTACATGTATGTATTTTCACATCTTGTATGACGTTCTAACTTGTCCAATTGTCATAGTGTTTGAAAAAGGAACATGATGCTCTTCCTCATCTTCTGTCTCGCTGTATCGTCAAGTATTTTTGAAGGTAAATGTAGCCATGAACGTAATCTGTATGAAAAATTATAGTGTATACAAATCGTCATTTATAAATCATTGAATTAAAACCTACATCTATATTAAAGATTCTTCTTAAATTGGAAGGATCGTACTGTATAGAAATGGGGGGGGGGGGGGGGGGGGATGTCGTTCAAAGAAAACCCAGAGAAGATGTACATTGTACCTTATTTCAAGAATTTTTTTGTGACATGCAAATGAAATGCCTTATGTCATTTACTCAACACAGATCAAAAAAACTTCCCCAAGTGAGGAATATCAAGCAATAACTGTGTACATTGCAATTCGTATTAGAACAGCTTCAATGTTTCAGCACAATCTATCTATGATTTCCGTAGATGTTCCTCCTTTACGGAATTACTGGAGTAGACGACGTCATAACGTATCTTATTGGCATTGTTTTTTAAAACCAAAATATCTTTGGAACAAGACGAGGAATTAAACAAGCGAAGAGGCTATTCTTCTTTATTTCAGCAGCACTTCAAAAAACAATCAAAATTGGGATAGACAATTTTGCCGTCTTAAGGCGAATTTCCATTCAACTTTTTTTGTCGAGCGAGCGACTTTTTGCGATCGCTTTCTTTGTTTCATGCCTTCTCGGGTGGAACGGAGCCGGTCCAGAGCCCATAAGACAAAAGAAAGCGATCGTAAATCGTCGATCGCGCGACAAAAAGCACTGAATGGAAATCCGCCTTTAATGCCATTAGTGTTTATAAACCCAAATATGATATTACTGCATACGGATTCTATGTAATGTGTATAGTTGAATGCCAAAATATTTTTTGATTTGAACTTTTATTTGTTGTTATATTACAGTTTGTATTTCCAAAATGGTTATGAGGATGACGTCTATGTAGGCATAATTTGCTTATCTGTTACAGCAGAAATATTACCAAATTCACATGTTAATGGAATACTTGAAAAGTATATTCTG